>CM066318.1:10454378-10825000 GCA_033807775.1 Saussurea involucrata
TTATAACCGATCTTGACCGAATGAATGGTCAAGATCACTTCTCTATTTCTCTAAATATTTGGACTTCTCTATTGAACCTATGCCTATATATATATATACTAGTTGTGTACCCGCGCAATGCGGCGGGGTGTAAAAATCAAATTTAATGTATGCAAAAGTGTGAGAACAAAAGGAAAACAAATTAGCGTTATGGCTATGAAATACTTACTTCCTTAGGTGAAGAACATGTAGGGCCGTATACCTAGCATTTACCAGGTAAGCGCTTACCGGCAAGAGTTGTTACTCGCATTTACCTTAATGATTGGCATTCTTTGCCATCAAAATGGATTATTGATAAACGTCTTTTACCCGGTTAGTGGTTACCGGAGAAAAGTCTTCTCCCTCACTTACCATATAAGATTCTTGGTTTTTGACTACTTGCAAAGCCTCTTACTTGGTAAAGATTATTGGTTCTTACCGTGTTCACCCAGGGAGCCAAATAATACGAAAAATAAAATCATATGAAATCAGCTTTCTCGATCTTACTTTCATTCTTAAGTTGATCACTCTAAACATGAACTTTACCTTTCTCATAATCTTATTGATGAATAACAAGGACCACAAATCTTATCCGGTAAGTGAAGTTGGTGCCTCTTTTTCGGTTACTGTTTACGGGATAAAAAATGCTTACTAATAATTTTATTATGTTATTTTGATGGCCAACAATCATACTCGGCAAGGTATGTCAAGACAGTTACTCTCACCGGTAAAGGGTTACACGGTAAACGTTTGATAAGCGCCTAAACCACCCCTTGTTTGATAAGGGTCGAACTTGACCATATATACCCAAAATAATCTTTAGATATGATCCGAATTATACTTGCAACAAAATGTACCTCTTTTCCAAATAGTAAAGTGATAAAAGTAGTTTTGCTATAATGTTCACACGATTTATAAAACTTATAATCAAACCAAACATGCTATTTAAGTCATTATATATCTCATTTAGAGGTGGAGATTGAAGGATAAGATGTATGGACCTCTAAATTGTCTCCAAGAGCAAAAAATTTGTCTCAATGAATACTTAAAAGAATTTCAATCATAATCATAATTAGCACTTTGTTGTTACCAAATTATTTTATAACATAAACCCATTAAAAAAGACACAACGAATGGATTATGAATGTTACAAGACATATTATGAAGACATTCAAATTTGACACAAAGAAATTCGTGAGGTTCAAACTCTTTATCATCCTCCTTTTTTCTATATGAAAAAGGAGATACGCACTTACATCCACAATCAATTCATCAAACTCCCATTTCTCGAAAAATTTCTTCCATTTATCAGATTCTTTTTGATCGTTTGTTGTCGGAAGTCAAACCCAGAGGTCCATTAACCCACATTCTCACTGTTGCAAAAGAAAATTATAAGTTGTACGACTCGGAAAAAGAAAAATACAAAACAAATTATTCTTTCTGATAGTTTATTGGCTAAGGGGCAGTCTAGCCAAACGCTTACCCATTAAAGCCTTTCCCGTAATATTAAACATTCTAACTTACTTTATAAGGTATGATTGTAGTCCACCCAAACGGTCACCTATGTAATAATTTATCCGCTAAGTGCTTACCGGGTAAGAGTCGTCACTTTCACTTACCAGGTAAGACTCATCATCCTTGTTATCGCTCTTACCGGGTAAGAAACCAACATTCAAAAGCCCATGTTTATAATCACAAATTCACATTTCTTTCCAATTGTTCAGATAAATTCACTGTATTATAAAACAATTAAGAGATAACAACATAAAGAAAGTAGTGAAAGATGAACAAATGGTAAAGTCTCACTCACATATTCATTGATGCAACCAGAGATTTCATCAACTTTGCCAATATGAGTTTTGTACTAAAGGTAAATTGGGCATTAAAATATTCTGGAAAGCCAACAGATGGGATTACAATTTTTAAGTTTTGAGTTTCTGCAAATTCGAAATGAATCTGGGCCTAAACTGATGGCAACTGTGAAACAAAGGTGCTGGACAGTTTCCAAACCAGAGAAGTCGATTTAGGAACGTTCTGTTAGTTTCAGTTTTGGTTGAGGTAACAGGAACATCGAGATCTAATTTATTATGTTCTGTGCAACTTTCAGAGCATGTGGATTGTATAATCAAGCACTCAATCCAATTTCAGTTTATAATAATACCCATATCACCATATGCTCTATAAATTTCTATTGTAATTCAATGTCGATATACAAGCTGTGTTGTTGTTCCCTCCACCTCACAAAGAAAGGATAATAGCAACCCCAATGTAAAAGATACAACATTATTTGGATGGTTTATTGGAAGTATCTTCAGGAAGAAGAAAATAATAGAAAGGGTAAGGCCACAAACGTGAAACCATGACGGTAGCCACCATTAATTTTTCCGCTGAGAAGTGCCAAGTTTGGTGAGAAGCATGAGACGTGGTTATCAACCGGATGAGAAATGGACAAACATTAGGATGAGATGTACCGATTGATTAAAAGTGATCAACAGTTTAAAAGTACTCCTCACACTTCTCACCAAAACATATATATATATATATAGGGAAAGGTTCAATAGAGAAGTGCAAATATTTAGAGAAGTAGAGAAGTAAAAAAACACGGGTCCGTTCATATATGAACGTTCATATATAAACAGTCATATATGAACGTTCATATATGAACGTTCATATATGAACGTTCATATGAACGTTCAGATATGACTGTTATATGAACGTTCATATATGACTGTTTATATATGAACGTTCATATATGAATGTTCATATATGACTGTTATATGAACGTTCATATATGACTGTTATATGAACGTTCATATATGAACGTTCATATATGACTGTTTATATATGAACGTTCATATATGAACGGACCCGTGTTTTTTTACTTCTCTACTTCTCTAAATATTTGCACTTCTCTATTGAACCTAAGGCTATATATATATATATATATATATATATATATATATATATATATATTACCCCTTGGCCATCACAGTTTCTTATCACAAACTCCTTCAAGATAGGGTAGCTCTTAGGGTTGATTAAGATAATGGAATGTCTTAGGGTCTCTCATCAAGGATATATTGGATATTGTGCAATATATGTTTCTGTAAGTGAACTTTTTTAATTACATGATCTCATGTTAATTTTTGTTTTTGACTTGGTGATCCAATCTTGCTTTTCTTTTCAGATAATAAGCTATTAAGACACAGAGAGCTTAAAAAGCAAATTTAAGCACAAACCATCTTGAAGAACTTTGTGAAGGAACTTTTCTGCATGACATTTTGACACCTTTTCAAGCGGTCAGGGTTGCTTAATAATAATAATAATGTACTGCATGTTTCTTATCTAATTCACGCAAAAATCTTTAAGTAGCTTATCTGGGATACCGCTATATATTATTTACCTTGTTAGTTATTGTTTTTCAGCAATCATCTCTGAACGGATCAGTTTCAACATTCTCAACATGGCAGGCACTCTTGGATCAAGAAATTCAACAATGTCTAATAATGTCCCTTCAAGTGGGTTCAACAACCAATCAGAAATCTTTCTAGTAGACGGTTTACTTCAAATATTCCCGTTGCTCTTTCACATGTATTTTATATGTCCATTCACAATGTTCAAACAAATGATTTCCAAAAGAAGAAAGCATGTAAATGTTTGAAGACATATCAAGAGGAAAACTGCAAACATGCAACTGATTCACACATCATGATAATAGTCACTTACATGTTCTTCTTAAATCTTAAATCTTAAATGATATTTTAACTTTAAGTGTGTAATCATATCTCCACTTCTTCACTAACATGAACTTCAAAACATTAGAAACAGAACCTTCATAAGTAAACCCAAAATAAGGACAAAAAAGCAGCACTGCCTTTATTTTGATGTTACAGGGTTGAATACACAAAAACCACTTTTATTAGCAACCCAAATAAACAAAAACTACGATTATAACCAGCAAAAGCAAATCCAAACTCACAAAAACAACGATTGGTCATTATTTTTTTAAAAACCCTAAACATACTAACAACCCTTAAAACAGATGAACAGATTCAAAACAAAGCAAGACTTGACAAATTGAGATGTATAATACCTTCGACCAACAGCAGTAGACGTCGACCAACATCAGCGAATGGTGACCGGTGACCAGCAGTACTCCGACAACAGAGGTTTCGTGGTAGTGACAGAGTCGTTGTTGTCCGTTGGAGTTGTGATTCACTCTTGATTTATATGTGAAGATTTGTTCCATTTATGCGTGCACCGAAGGTAACGTGACCAATCGTTGAAGGTACGGTGAATAGTGAATAGGTAGAAGGTATGGTGAATAGGTAAAAGAAGGACGATATGGAAGAAGGGGGCGGTAGAAGATAAAGGGTATGGGATTAGATGTAGGGTGGTATGGCTGATTTCTTCATTGTGTAGGAAGTAAAAGTAATTCAAGTTGTACATCATGCTTAGATATGTGTAATTAAGAGATTCTTCAATTTCATGCTTTAAAGTCTTGTACAATATGCTTAAGGAGTTGTCTTTAAGACATTTTGCTTAAATGCTTATATATGTAGTATATATATATATATATATATATATATATATATATATACACTAGTTGTCTACCCGCGCGATGCAGCGCGGGTGAATCACAATTCCGAGACAATAACTTAATCCTTGATCATGTTCATTGTTTCGTTCTATTATCCGTCTCTCTCGATAAAAAGAAGTCATCTAAACATATCACTCTATAACCGCCTTATATTCATGTGAAAATATCATCAACCATGTGCAACTTGGGTGTTAGTCCCATTAATACCAAGCAACAATTCAATAAAAACCATTAAACCATTATATATCAATCTGGTCTCATATCCTTGCAAAGATAAAAGAATAAAGACAACAACCATCATCTATTAGTAAAATCTTTAATAAAGTCATAAGATATCCATCTTGTAAACCTGCATCTATGAATTGGAAAGGATAACAACAAAGTAATTAACCGATAAGGGTAGGTAGTTAATGCCATAAGACCAAAGGCATCTTAATACACAACATAAATCTTTCAGGAGCTAATTTATTACCACTAATCGCGAGGACGCTTTGTTGAACAAGCTAAATTTGAATTTGCTGTGAACAAAAATGATGCGCTTTTAATTTACGATGTAGTTTGACATGCTCAGAAGAGTACCTATATTTGATTATCGGTAATTAAAGAATCGAGTTCTTAAGGTAGGGCAACTATAGTGGTTTTGAAAGCGATTGCCATCATGTTCAGATCAACAGAAACAAACGTACGAGTGTATTGGATGTCGAGTAGCAGGTGTGCCATCATGCAAATGGATGTCGAGTAGCAAGTTTGCTTTAAGATTCCCAAGGTAGTCCAAACATGAAGCATAGTAGCTGCAGCAACAAGGAAAAATAATCCATTCAATACACAGAAACAAATAAAAAGAAATTGTTGAAGCACAATAATCTTAAGTTGATGTCTTTACAACATTGGGGAAAAAATAGTTCCATTAAGAGGCAACCTCTGAATCGTTAAGAGGTGAATCTTGTTTGGCAGAAAAAAAAAGTTTGTCTATTAATGGTTCTAAAACCATCTTAATGATTTTAATATGTATTTAAAACACGGAGTTAGAAGGAGTAAAGTTACAACCATCATTTATGAGAAATACAATATCGAAATAAACAAAGTGGCCACAACAAGAACTGAAGGGTGCAGATGTAAGAATAGATCAATTTGCAGCTAATCCAACACCATCAGTAACCATAATTAGCAAAATTCTATCCTCTGTACCAGACCTATAGCAGGATCAGTTGAAAGGAAATCCATACCCCAACAACCACAATGTCAAGAAAGGAAGTTCCAATGCTGATCTGAAGCAACCAAGCAACTAAAATAGTCCAAAAAACCAGCATCAAGTTAAAATATACCCCAACCAACAGAATATGAAACACAATCCTCTGATCAAAATACATATCAACCAAAAAAATACCAAGATCCCAGAACCAACATATCCAACCAAATCTGTAATCGGTCATCAAGAACTTCAAAACCCAAAAATCAAGAAAGATTTTACATACCTAAAACCAAGACCAACTGTTGTGTTGTACTTTCTGGTAAAAGAGACACTTGCCTCCAGCATCATTGCAAAAACCTTTTACCTGCAATTCTCATTACAATATCATAACTCTAGCAAAAATTAATACTTTGTGATTCATAAAATAAAAATTATTGGCTAATTACATACATTAATACATTTAATTTTTTTTGCTCAGTGAACAATGTCAACTAAAAACCCAAAAATTCACCAACCGTAGATGACAATTAAGAACCTAAAATTTAAAATCCAAAAAAGTCACCAAGTACAGATAATTATAATGAAAAACGTAAAAGAGAAGGTCATGAAATCCTACACACAGAAAAACCATAGGAGAGAAACAACCAACCTGCACAATGGTAAGACTCATCTGTGCTTAAGAGTTACTAACACAAATGAAATTGTTTTTCTTGCTGAGACAAAGGTAATAATAATAAGAAAAAAAGGCAAAAAAGGTGAACCACAACCATGTTTAAGTAATTATTTACACCAATTTTGGAAGCATTTCTTGTGTCTTCAAGTTTGTTTATCCGAAATATGATTATATAATCAATAACAAGCATACCTTTGGCCATGACAAAGTAGCAGGAAACATGATTTCAGACTAACAAAAACAACAAACAAAAGCAGACAATTGAACTGAAAAAAATGATGGGCAAATAGAATTCACAAACACTATGATATATGTACCTCCTCTGATCCTTCTAATTCATTTGTTGTTGTAATGGAGGTAAACATATTATTTCCAATGCCACCAGCATGTTACACCAGTATGGTACATCGTTTTTTGCACTTTAGATGAGCCGAGAGTTCAAAACATGACAAAAAAAGTGTTAAACATACAAGCAGTTATTCGAATGAATACTAACACTATTGTTTGACTTCAGAAAGTAATGTTTGTAAAGGTGGTTGAAGTGATTAACGCATCAGGTACTATCTGGAAATAATACCTTCAAAAGTCTTGATTTCCCACATCCATTCGGTCCAAGCAGTATCCAAAACTGCCCAGAAGGGATTTTCAGGGAACAATCCTTTAAAATTGGAACCAATTTTCCCTTTTCCGTGCTGATAGAGTAGCTTATACTATGACTTTCAATTGCAAAATTGTCAGCACCAACAACATTACTATTATTCAGCCAATAAGCGTGTCACAGATACATAAACTATTGCTCGAAGCCAACACATAAATCCACGAACCAGACACCCCCTAGGCTTTATGATTTTTCTTATATTAAATGTGTTTATTAGAGGCCTTTTACCCAACGCTTATTCGATAAGCGCTTACCAGAACACTTTCAAGTTTCAATTGACTTACTCTATAAAACCTTAATCCATTAAAACATCATTTGCAACATTTTTTTCCGGTAAACGCTAACCCGGAAATAGTTACTCTCACTTACCGAGTGACACTCTCAATCATTGTCATTGCTCTTACCGCGTAAGATTCTCAATCTTTATTATACTCATCGATAAGATAAAGTGAGCCGATAAGCACTTACAGAATAAACGTTCAGTAAATGGCTCTTTAGTTGGTTATTAGTTAGTATTAAATAATTAGAGAGCTTTAAAAGTCCGTATACCTGAAAGAATTACATTTAATCTTGAAAATTAAGATATTATGTCACTTAATACAAAACACGATGCTTAATAAGCGTTCTTTTTATTAAATGTAAATCAAAAATGGAAAATTTTGCTCGGGTTTGTGATAGCATTTGAAGTCTAGACTAACAAATGCACGTCCACCTCCGGATCCTTAACTAAAATCCAAACCAGACCTCCATATCGATCAGATCATCATAGAAAAACTCAATCAAGCAAACCAGAAGCAAAAATCAAAGGAGAAGCAATCGAAACCAAGTCAACATCCATAAATTGATCTTCTGATCATAGCCAAACCTAATCAGATGAAGCAACAAAATTCTCTTCTGAATGGTAGATTGAGAGATTGGCCATCGAACTCAAAAACTGATGAAGAACGACAAAGAGTGAAGACCAAACAGAGGCCATTGATCCTTAAACTTCCATCTAATTCCATCATTCCAAGCAATCCAATTCCAAAAAATTCCAACAGCACCAGAAATGAAAGCAATTCTACCAATGGCCAATGCATCTAAGTATAAATCCAAACAGCACATAATTTCCTTCTAAGCTAGGGCTGCAGTCCCATATATCATCAAATAAGGTCCAAGCCAAATCAACTCCAATCCGACCCCTGTCCAATCTGATCAGAAATCTATAAAGAGGCCAAGCCCAGAAAAATTGATACCACGATGGTAAAGGGCCAACACCATAAGCTGCAGTCTTGATTAAACCTATACCATAATAAACTTAACTGATGAAACCATAAGCTGTAGTCCTAATTAAAACAAAACCAAGATGAGCACAAATTGAATTGCTTGATCTAGACATTGTTTAAATAGCATGAACATCTTGATTAGTCAAGGAGTGAACATGTGATTTTTTGCAGTACCTAAAAAATTGTTGGACTCATGTTCAAATCTCTATTTATCTAATCTTTAGGTACATCAAGTTGCTGGAGGTATTAAATCTTTAGGTACATCAAGTTGGACCATAATTTGATCAATGGAGCAGGTTTGAGACTGTTTTCTTTAAGTTGGAGGTATTAAATCATAAGACTCGAGACATTTAATGCTGTTGCTGAAGACAGAAAAGACAAACAAACTCTAGAGAAAATAAACTAATAAACTTTTGACTTTTTGGGTTGCAATCTTTTCTTGAAGCCAATTGCTATGTTCTAAAGAAAACTTCTATAGGATAAGAAACTGAATATGAATTGGAATTAAAAAAAATTGAAGTCGGTTAAATTTTGAAAATGAGATTAAGGGGCGTTTACAAAACGCTTACCCGGGTAAGTGCTTACCAAGTCACATTAGCTTACCGGATGAATATGGCAAGGATCAAGAATCTTACCCGGTAAGAGCGAAAGCAAGAACCGAGAGTCGAAAGCAAGGACTGAGAGTGCGACGAATCTTACCACGGTTAGTGCTTATCGGCTATATTGTTGCATACGATGCCATTTTGGTGGACTAAAATCTTACCCGGTAAGTATCAAGTATGTGATAGTGTTGAATTTTACCGGTAAGCACTTACCCGGGTAAGTAATTAGGTAAACGACCCCTATGTTTTGCCAGCAATCAGGATCCTAACTCCTACCGTTGCCATGGTATCTCTAGCCATAAGAAAGGGTAAGAAAACATCAGTTGGACAACCAAGAAAGCAAGCAACAAAGAGAAAAAGCAAACTGAAATCCTGAAGCCATATGATCAATCAACAAAATAGAACCAAAACCCTATGAGCCACAAATCCACCTTATCCCTCCATGCCTGAAGGCACATCATATGGTTGCAAAGGCATTATGTATAGTAGTCAGATAAGGAAAGTAATCCCTCCAACTGGCTAGTGCAACTAATCACGAGTAAAGTACACAATGACACCACAAAGGAGCAAACACACAAGGCAAGAAGCATGAAAAGAGCATACTTTGGAACTGTTCTATCGAGTAAACTTCTGGATGGCTCACACCAATTAGAACCTTACAACCAACTTGCCATATATGCAGTCAATTTTGGTCTTTCATAGGGGACGCATCTGGTTTAAAATCTCCAGATGACCAAAGGTTTACACTCGGTGATTAGATCTAAGACTGTGAAAGGGTCCAATGACCATTTATACAAGTAAGACATATCCGCCAAAGGATGGCTCGAATAAATCCAAGAGCAGAAAAATATACATAACTGCAACATTAAGAGAACAGGGCCACAAAATCCAAACAGGAACAAACCAGCTGTTGCGTGATTTTTAGAGACCGAATTCGAGATCATATTACTATTATGCAATATTAAATAATAATAATTTACAATAACATAAACATAGATGGATATACTCACACATAGAACAAATAGATGCAATGGGTTAGATATAAAAACACCCACAATTACTCGACATGGTTTAGTAATAACATAAACACATAATCACTAATGAGCACAGAGTGCTATTCAAAGTGAAATACAAGACATGCATTAGCAAAAATATAATTTTGAAATTTTGTTGAAGTATCTTTTGCAAGGTAAATATCAGATCTAAAAGTTTTTGTTACATGAACCGCGCAAAAGTAATGATTCAATAATTAATTGTGACCTTTGCAGATGTATGCAGATCTAGAATTACATTTTATGTATCATCAAATCAATATATGTTTTAAAGAGGGATAATAGCAATTCGTAACTCTAGGTTGCAAAAGGGTAATCTGCATATATCAAGAGTCAAATACATTTGATAAATAAGATCAATCATGAGAGTTTATCATTAAATCACTTTACAAGATAGATAAATCTAACAAAGAATCTAATGCAATAAAAGCACTGAAATATTTTAATATCCGATGCTCACTAACCATGAAAGGATACGAAATCGAAAATCAAAAAACATTACCTGAATGTCTTCAACTGACATACATACATGAATTTTAGGTTATCTGATCGGTTGAATCCATATGCTTAGCTGTCAAACACAAAGATAAACAGAAGTTCATTCAAACGATTGCATAAAATAGAAGATAAATTACAACTTAAGAACGATATAAACCTGATGGAACAAAAAAGCAAAACTACGAGTGTGAGCTCAAATCATAAGCTAGAACCAAAAGAAAATTCAAATCAAAACTACCGACAAACCAAAACCCAGCAGATCTGAAAACATTTGATTTCTTCAACAAAAACACTAAAAACAACCATCACTCCATCAGTAGATCCACAATGCAAATACGAATCTAGAAAACTAAACTAAACTAAACTTACAGATTTAAAGGCTTGGCAAGTAATTGGAGCGCAAATATCCGGAAAACCCTAGTCGTCACCAATTTAGGTTTGAACCTGAGAAGATTATGAGGTGATGAACCCTTGGTGATATGAACCTAAGAAGAAACGATTATTGACACTACGATTCAACCTGAAGTGGAAAAAATGAAGCATGGTATTGTAACAAAGGCGTTTCTTGCATTGCTGAAATCCAAGCATCGTTCTATCCTGAAGCAGACCATACCTACACAGAGAAGATGAATTTTTTAGAACAAAGGCGACCAAGGGAGTACCTGGGTTGAAATTGATTTGTAAAACCCTCCTGCTTGGATCGGTGGTCTCACTCTTTCTCCGTCTCACGTTTTTTTATATGCAGGTAAGAGCGTACTCTCGGTATGGCTGAGACGTGATGATGTAGAAGGAGAGGTCAAAAAGTAAGTAGCAGGTGGAAGGAAGCTTCTGGTTCTCCATTTCAGGGAAAAGGTTGGAGGTATGGGCTGGTAGGAGGTATGGGTTTGTTGTAGGTATGGGCTGAGTCGTGTAATTTCTTATTGGATCTATTCTAAATTTCTTGCATTAAACACTTGTATCTCATGCTTCACAACTTGTTTTTAAGAGATTTTTGAATTTTATGCATAAATTGGTAGTACTTTGTGCTTTAAAATTTGTCTTTAAGACATTGATGTAAATGCTTATATATGTAGTATAGATATATATATATATATATATAGGGGTGGTATCGGGTACAAACCAGTTAGTTTGTACAAACTCGTACAAAACATACCTAGCTTCATGATTTTGTAAATTTGGCTTCATGAATATATATATATATATATATATATATATATATTTTGGCTTCATGAATATATCATTTGGCATTTTTAACTAATTTCTTTTACAAAAATAAGGGTATTTTTGTAAAAAAATTAGTTAAAAATGCCAAATGATATATTAATGAAGCCAAATTATATATTCATGAAGCCAAAATATATATATATATATATATATATTCATGAAGCCAAATTTACAAAATCATGAAGCTAGGTATGGTTTGTACGAGTTTGTACAAACTAACTGGTTTGTATTTGATACCCAACCTATATATATATATATATATATATATATATATATATATATATATATATGAGTTAAATACGAATTTGGTCCCTGTGGTTTACAAATATTAACGGCTAAGGTCCCTTAAAGATTTTTTTAACGATGAACGTCCCTTAACTTTCCATTTCATAACATGTAGAGTCCCTGTGGTTTAAAAATATTAACGGCTAAGGTCCCTGTGGTTTACAAATATTAACGGCTAAGGTCCCTTAAAGTTAACTAACTTTGTAAACCACAGGGACTCTACATGTTATGAAATGGAAAGTTAAGGGACGTTCATCGTTAAAAAAATCTTTAAGGGACCTTAGCCGTTAATATTTGTAAACCACAGGGACCAAATTCGTATTTAACTCTATATATATATATATACATCTTACATATATATTACAAAAAATATCGATATTACGATATATTATCTATATTATATTATATATCTATATATGAATAGGTTGTTTGTTCTTTTTCTTTTGTATGATTTATATAGAAGAAAGTTCAAACGATAACGCTAACTATTTAAGAAAGCGCGAAAACAACAATCATGTGCAAGATCACATGTGATTTTGCATTAACGGCAAAAAAATTGGATGTGGGTGCCTTTGGCCGCGACTTAAGTCGTGAGCCAAAGTCGCGTGAAGTATATATGATTTTGTACATGAATAATGTATGATTTTTTACATTAACGGTCGTTCTCGTGTTTTCATTGAATAGTTAGCGTTCTCGTTTGAACCCACCCGTATATATGTATGTATTATTCTATTCAAAACCTTTCATCATCTTCTCTAAAAATGTTGAATATTTAGAAAAAATTATAGTTTATTTCTCTTAGCTAGTATACCACATTATTTTCATTTCGGTTATTTGTGTGTTGTTACATGGGCTACCTTGTATTTAAATGAAAAATGAGTACACACAATGTTTACATGTTAACTATACTACAGATAATGTAATTTTAGCATAAGTGGAAAAGAATAGAAAAAACTACAAAAAAAGTATAAAAAACTACAAAAGATCTCAGCATATGTATAAAATAATATGATAGAATATACTCCGAGAACCGCTATCATATTATGGCAGTTCTAACTGCCAACGAAACAGTGAACTTCATCAAGAACAACGGTAAGAAATGTCTAACCTTCAAAGTTGATTTTGAAAAGTTGTATGATTGTTTGAATTGGAAATTTCTTTTAAATATGATGCCGGAGATGGGCTTTGGCGAGAAAGGGTGCAAATGGATTGATGCTTGCTTAAGGACAACTTCAGTTTTTATACTTGTTAACGGGTCTCCATCAAAGGAATTTTCAATGTCAAGGGACGTAAGGCAAGGGGGTCCTCTATCACCTTTTCTTTTCTTAATTGCAACGGAGGGTCTGAATGCGGATATGCAATCAGTGGTCTCTAGAAATATATTTAAAAGAGTTAAAGATGGTCGCGACGATACTGTCATTTCTCACTTATAATACACGGATGAAAGATATAAATCAACCCCATAAAAATGCCTCCTAGAAAGATCGTAGAGTTCCTAGACGAAAGGGCTTGTCGCTGCAAATGGTGTAAGAAGTATTTCAAGAACAACTATTAGCTCCTTACTCATGAGCCTCTGTAAGTACTACAATGATGGATGTATTAAACTACTCATGAGTCTATTTTTGATTGTCATACGACATGTATATTACAGGAAAAGAAAAGCAATGAAGAAATGAGAGAGAGAGAGAGAGAGAGAGAGAGAACGAAGATGAAAGGAAACGCCATTATGACGAGATTAGAGCAAGACGTGACAAGAAGAATTTGAGGATAAAATGCAGATGTGGATAGGTGGCTAGTATTGCAAGTATTGCATCTAGTGGATCGGTGGCTTGTACATCAGGGTGGTGGTGGATCCATGGCAACTTAGACCATCTCCAACCTTCACACCAGAAAAACATCAAAAACACCAAATTTGGAGGGGAATCAACACAAAAATTCAACTCCAACCACACTCTTAAAAAACACCAAATTTGTAGACTCCACATTAGAATAACATATTTAATATACTATTGAACAATTTTTAATAACAATAATTGTAATTTGTAAATACATATTATCATAATAAATAACTAGTAATTAATTTATTTAATGTCGACTTGTTAAAATAAAACCGAAAAACTTTTAATTAATAAATTTTACATTACAAAAAAATAACATCAATTAAAATAACACAAATTAAAAACATAATTAAAATAATACTAATTCTCCGAGTTAGTATCCTCGTCTCATAAATGATCAATTAACGCATTTCGAAGTTCAAAATAAGTGTCTTTATATGTGATCTTTTTATGTTGAGTAACAAATTGTTCAAGTCCACCATTGTTATTGTTCACCCTCTCAACTCCCATATCTGGCACTTCACACCGTTCTTCAATTGGTGCATTAATATCACGTTCATCTTCTATGATCATATTATGCATAATGATGCACAAAGTCATTATATCATGAAATATTTCCTTCCTCCCTACCGTGCAGGTCGTGCTACTATTGCAAATCTAGATTGCAGCATGCAAATGCACGTTCCACGTCTTTTCTACATGCTTCTTGTCTCGTTGAATTTTTTTGGGCCACATGGATCATAAATAGATTGAACAAGAGTAGCCCATATGGATATATACCATCAATTAGCTAAATAATAACCCATATTATACGTTTTTCCTTTAATGACATAATTAGTTGGAGGAGCATTATGTGTTGTATGATTTGCAAAAATATGGGAGGATTCCAGCACCTTAATGTCATTGTTGGACCCCGGTAAACCAATAAATGCATACGATATCCAAATATCATTGTCATCTACAACTTCCAAAATAGACAATTCTTCCATTTCCAATGCATACAATCAAGATTACCTAAAATTTCTGGAAAACCTTGTTGTTTTCCAATTTGGAGTAGTCATGTCACATCATTAACATCGGGTGTTCGTAAATAGCGATCTCCAAACATGTAACGTCCCAAAAACATAGCATGCAATATCATAGGTTAAGCATTCAAATTACAATAAAGAAACTTGTCTTTAATCCAACATTATACTAAACTAGACAAAATGTGGTCAGCGGAAACTTCCAGTCCACAGCCGAGAGTTTCTAACTAAAGTTATACTAGTCAAAATCTTGGAGTCGCTCTAAGCTCCAATTCCTTCTGATGCCATCTCCTAGTTCTTACCGGAAGAACTAGCGCTACGTTTACCTGAAAATGGTTTAGTTTTGAAAAGCGAGGGTTAGACCAAAAGGTCTAGTGAATTCCTTCCGAAAACAACATATAAACAGTATGAAACCATTTATAAAACTCATCGTCATTCTTCACATAAATATCAATCATGGTACTGCACCGTGTCGAGGATCACGTAAGCTAACCGCGATCGGGGCCCAAGCAGACTCCCCTCTCGCCTCATATCGGGGCCCAAGCAGACTTCCCTCTATCCGAATAGGAGGGAAACGAATTCCAACCTACCGGCTCATCACAAAAGTCCAAGGGAACATCGGATCCCGAGGCACTCTGATCCCACGGTGCAGACCGACTCCACATAACATACACATAACATATCGTAAATCATGAAACTTGGAATGTTTGTAAACCATTATAAATCAGTTCATCATGCTAAATATTCTTTTAATTGAAAATATGAATTTTCATGGGAAGCATGCGTAACAGTTGGTAAACATTTCATGCTCATAATGAACCATAATCAGTTAAAAACATTTAACATCTTACTTCGTGTAAAAAGGGTTTTGGGAACTCACCTGATAGCAATTTATTTCCTAACCTCGAGTCTCGTTCCGAACCGTCCTTACACCTAAAGCATATCGTACAATTTTAATTAGGGATAACTTGACTTTTGATCCTAGATCTTTTTCTAATCTGGACCCTAAATAATTATTTAGGATCATTAAATTAAATACTGGATCCACCAAAACCAAAGATATCATTTTGCTAAAATGGTTCACGATCTACTTAACGATGCAGGCCCAAGCTTCCATTTGAGGTTCGGTCCAAATGGTTTAAGTGTTGGTTCGCTAAGCCCAAAAGAAAACCAATGATTTTCGGCCCAAGCCCAAACGATAAAAGTTACCAATTCCGGATCAGGCCATAAAGTGAAATTCCGGATCCTATTCACGTGAGGGTTGTTCTGGATCAATTTGTTTCAGATTTCGGATCCACACTAGTTGAGCCCAAATTCCGAAACATTAGAGTTCCAGATCCTTACCATATCGCTCGGTCCAGTTCCGGATCCGGTGTAAAGACACGTTCCGGATCTTATAAATTCACTACTTCCGGAAATATCAGTTCAGGTATTAAACACTCCCGGAATCCCCTTTAGGTTCCGGTATCAGATACTTCCGGAACTGCGATTCTTTTGATGCTGAACCCCAGAACCAAGACTCTTCCTAATTAACCCAAACATTGATGATTTTTAACATTACCTCTTCTCATAAATTTGTACATGCTACACTTTAACCTCAAAACCCATTTAAACCCTTAATTTCATTACTCAACATTTTGATTAAGAGTTTAAAACCCCATTGTTGTTCTTACTATGATTACATAGTGTTCAAACATGAAGATAAACCCCAAATTGATTTACTCATCTACCTAATATGCAGGAAATAACATGGAGATATTGATTTCTTACCAAAAGTGAGCTTCTCCTAGCTGATTCAATGACAAACTGATTTCTCCTTCTTTCCTGCTTCTCTTCTACGCCACCAAACAAATTATAATTCTCAGTAGAATGAAAACCTAGGGATTTGCACCAATTTATATCTTTCATAAATTGCCAAAACGTCCCTCAACTTAAACTTTCATTTCTTAAACATTAGCCACCAAACTTTCACACTTGCTAGAAAAACCCGGTTGTTACAACACTCCCCCTTAAAAGAATTTCGTCCCCGGAATTCCTCATTGGAAAAGATGCGGGTATCTTGCCTTCATTTCCGATTCCAATTCCCACGTAGCCTCCGGCCTTTGTGATGCCGCCATTGTACATTCACCAGTCTAATCTCCTTGTTCCGTGATTTCCTCACTTTAAAATCTGTGATGGCTTCGGGTTCCTCTACAAAATTCCATTTCTCATCCACCCTTATATCTTTTAGGGGTACAGACTTATCCACATCTGCCAGGCACCTCCTCATATTAGATACATGGAACGCATTGTGAGTGCCTTGCAATTCTTCAGGTAGATTCAACCTATACACTACTTCTCCAATTCGCTCTGTGATCTCAAACGGTCCGATGTAACGTGGGCTTAGATTTCAACGTTTCCCAAATCGTACAACTCCCTTCCAAGGGGATACCTTTAACAATATATAATCTCCGACTTGAAATTCTATGTCATTTCGTCTCCTATCCGCATAATTCTTCTGTCGGTCGCGAGCGACCTTCAGCCTTTCCCGCACTTGGACTATCCTGTCTGAAGTCAGTTGCACTATCTCTGGCCCGGCTAACTGTCTTTCTCCGACCTCATTCCAACACAAGGGTGTCCGGCATTTCCTACCATAAAGTGCCTCATACGGCGCTGCCTTGATACTCGAGTGATAGCTGTTACTATAAGCGAATTCGATTATCGGCAAATGACTTTCCCATGAGCCTTGAAAGTCTAGGGCGCAAGCCCTTAACATATCTTCCAACGTCTGGATTGTTCGCTCACTCTGGCCGTCGATCTGAGTGTTATAAGCGGTACTCATCTTGATTTGTGAACCCATTTCTCTTTGGAAGCTCCTGCAAAACGTGGAGGTAAACCTGCTATCTTGGTCTGACACTATCGACGATGGCACACCATGGCGGGTTACAATCTCGTCGATATACAACTTTGCTAACCGCTCCAACGAGTAAGACTCTCGTATAGGCAAGAAATACGCTGATTTGGTGAGTCGATCCACGATCACCCATATGGCATCATAACCCTTTGGGGTTCTAGGAAAATGGGTTACGAAGTCCATCATAATCTGGTCCCACTTCCACATAGGTATCTCCAAGTACTGAAGCTTCCCGTACGGTCGTTGATGCTCGATCTTTACTCGCGAACACATTATACAGGTCTCTACATAATGAGCTACATCCTTTTTCATCCCAGGCCACCAATAGTCTCGATGAAGATCTCCGTACATCTTGTTAATTCCTGGGTGAATCATGTACTTTGATTTGTGGGCTTCCTCTAAGATCAATTTCCTGAGCTCCCCAAGTTTCGGGACCCAGATTCTCCCACTAAGACACTTTACCCATCGACTATCTTCCACTAGTGAGGTCGTTTGTCCTACCATTCTTTCCTTCTTGAGATTTTCAGTTTCGAGTGCTTCAACTTGACATTTCTTTATTTCGGCTAACAAATTGAACGTCACCTCAGCCCTCATGGCCACAATGCTGGGGGTCTCATTCCTTTCCTTCCGGCTCAAGGCATCCGCCACTACGTTTGCCTTTCCTGGATGATACTCAATGTTCCAGTTGTAATCTGTCAACAACTCAATCCATCTTCTTTGGCGCATATTCAACTCTTTTTGGTCGAAGAGGTACATAAGCTTTTGTGGTCCGTGAAGATCTGACACTTCGTCCCATTAAGGTAATGTCGCCAAATCTTTAGAGCGAAAACCACGACCGCCAACTCTAAATCATGAGTGGGGTATCGAACCTCGTGATCCTTTAACTGCCGGGAGGCATAAGCGATCACCTTTCCTCGTTGCATGAGTACGCAACCTAATCCGAGCTTCGATGCGTCACTGAAAACCACGAAATCATCAGAACCATCTGGTAGCGACAACACCGGAGCGCTGCTCAACATATCCTTCAGCTTTTGAAAGGCTTCTTCTTGTTTTTCTGACCAGGCGAACTTGACATTCTTCTTGGTTAAAGAGGTCAATGGCGTGGCAATACGCGAAAAGTCCTTTATGAACTTTCGATAGTATCCCTCCAATCCGAGGAAGGTCTGAACTTCTGACGGATTCTTTGGCTGCTCCCAATCCCGGATGGCTTCAATCTTAGACGGGTCTACCATGATTCCCTTCTCAGACACCACGTGTCCGAGAAATTGCACCTCCCTCAACCAAAACTCGCACTTAGAAAACTTCGCATTCAGTTTCTCTTGCTTTAATAGCTCGAGAATCGTTCGAAGGTGGCTTTCGTGCTCCTCTTCTGATCTTGAAAACACCAGGATGTCGTCTATGAAAACTATCACGAACTTGTCTAAATAAGGTTGGCACACCCTATTCATTAGGTCCATGAAAGCTGTCGGGGCGTTGGTTAGCCCGAACGGCATCACCAAGAATTCGTAGTGTGCATACATGGTTCTAAAAGCGGTCTTCGGCACATCCTCCTCCCTTACCTTGAGTTGGTGATAACCCGACATCAAGTGTATCTTAGAGAAGTAACCGGCTCCTTGCAATTGATCGAACATGTCGTCAATTCTCGGTAAAGGATACTTGTTCTTGATTGTGACCTTATTGAGCTCTCGGTAGTCTATGCACATTCGCATAGTACCGTCCTTCTTCTTCACAAAGAGTACAGGTGCTCCCCACGGAGACGTACTAGGTCTAACGAATCCCTTGTCTAACAACTTCTGCAATTGAGTCATCATTTCTTTCATCTCAGACGGCGCCAACCTATAAGGTGCGCGGGCGATCGGTACAGCTCTGGGCACCAGATCAATTCTGAACTCGATCTGACGATCTGGGGGTAGACTCGTCAAGTCATCCAGAAATACTTCCGGGTACTCACTTGCTACTCGCACGTCATCCACCACACGCTTTTCTTTCTTGGCGTCCACCACGTACGCCAAGAATCCCTGATACACCTTCCTCAAACACTTAGTAGCCCTAATCATAGAGATAAGGTTGGTCTTCCTATCACGGTGATTGATCAAATTCGTGGACGTTCCTACGAAGAAACACTTATTATATTAGAACTCATGCCTTATCGAGCATGTTATCCCATTTTAAAATTAGTTTATTCTGCGGCAGCAAATACTAGTTTCATCAGGTAACCGAATTCTGAAAATCTTTTTGTTGCAAACGATATTCACATCATTCTTAGCAAACCAATCCATACCCAACACCACGTCAAACTCTCCTATTGCCATGGGATACAATTTCATAGACACCAACCTCCCTTCTATATCTATGACACAATCCTCTACCAACTCCTTAATGTAAACACGATTATCATCGGCAGTTTCCACCTTTAGTGCTCTCTCCAAACGTCTAGGTCTCACCCCCAAACATTTCATAAAAGCATGTGATATAAAGGAACGATTCGCTCCCGAATCAAACAACTCCTTGGCACACAAAGAGTTCACTAGAAACGTACCTGCCACAACATCTGGAACTTCCTCCGCTTCTTTCGCTGTCATGTGGAACACACGCCCCTTCGGACGCGCCGGTTCCGTTCCCTTATCATTTCCTTTCACTCCCTGACGTTCTCCATACTGAACCGATCCCCCCCTTTTCAATTGCGGACAATCATACCACATGTGACTAGTAGCCCCACATTGGAAACACGATTTCCCTTTGGGACAGTCCTTCGACACGTGACCGGGCAATCCACACCGGTAGCACGAATTGGAACCTACCATACATTCTCCCCGATGTGCCTTGTTACACTTCTTACACGGTTTGCCAGCTGAATCCCTGCTCGCACGATTTTCTGGCCGAAATACTTTTCCCTTCCTTGCATCATTTCCTGACCCGTCCCACTTGCGTTTCTGCCCAGTTTTCCCAGACATCTGACGATTCTTTTCCTTTTCAGTCAGCTCGGCCGCATTGATGGCCGCCTAAAATGTAGTGGGGTTTCTCGTCAATACCAATTCCTGATGCTGCTCTTCAGCCCATAAACGAAACGCTCCACCCGACGTTCCTCCGTCGGCACATACAGATCAGCGAAGCGAGACTTCTCAATAAACTTAGAAGTATACTCTGGCACCGACAATTCCCCCTGTTCCAATCCCATAAACTCTTCCTCCAACTTCTTTACTGCCGCGAGTGGACAAAACTGTGCTTTAAATCTTTCCACAAAAGTTTCCCACATCATCCCCTTAGCCGTTGCCAAACCCTTTCCTCCAGTCTCAGCATCCCACCAATAAACTGCATCAGACTTCAGCATGGATAGGGCAAACATTACCCTATCCCCATCAGCACACTTGCATGTATCGAACACCAGGTCCATCTCTTTAACCTATTTCATTGCCAAAACGGGGTCACACTCGCCTTTGAAAGTAAGAGGCTTGCATGAGGCAAAGGCCTTGTAGTTGCATCCTTTAGCTGCTGACTCATTCACCACCAGAGGAGTCGATTTCGAGTGACTCCCAGTACCAGTCACTAGTGGGATTGACAGTTCCACGCTTTCCCTATTCTCACTCGCCTCTTTGCTTCCCGATGCTGACTGATCCTGCTTGGTAAGGAGAGCTTGCAAATTCTTCTGAATCTTACCCAACTCAGCACCTAGATTCTCTCGAGTGACAAATGTAGATCCGCGACCTCGACCACGACTGATTTACCCTTCTTACAGTAGCTGAACTCTTCTGATGAGATTCTTCTTGGTGGACAGGGATTTCCACGCTCCTCGCCCTTTCGGGTTACTCGAGTCGTCCTCTGGATCGGGTTTCCCCCATCCCCGGCCCCTTGACTGGCGGCCCGACGGGGTGTTCTTCCCCGACCCCTTCCACGACCCCTACCCCTTCCACGGGTAACCATCGCTCTGGTGGGTTCCAACGGTCCGTTAGCTAGGACCTCCTCATCCTGATTCCTTGGAACAGCAGGTACTGACCTACTCCTCAACGTTCTCCCAACCATAGCGCTAAACTGAAAGAAACCAACAATTAACCTTTGCTAGACAAGACACAACAAGTTTGCTATATAAGGCAATTTAAGCACGCACATGTACCTGTAAATTCGTAATTACACTCGCCAGGTGTAATCCCAAACTTACCTTACACGTTTGTCCTTGGCACCTTATTCCTAAGCGCATTTATAGTGTCCATGGCAACTTAGACCATCTCCAACCTTTACACCAGAAAAATATCAAAAACACCAAATTTGGAGGGGCATCAACACAAAAACTCAACTCCAACCACACTCTTAAAAAACACCAAATTTGTAGACTCCACATTAGAATAACATATTTAATATACTATTGAACAATTTTTAATAACAATAATTGTAATTTGTAAATACATATTATCATAATAAATAACTAGTAATTAATTTATTTAATGTCGACTTGTTAAAATAAAAACGAAAAACTTTTAATTAATAAATTGTACATTACAAAAAAATAACATCAATTAAAATAACACAAATTAAAAACATAATTAAAATAATACTAATTCTCCGAGTTAGTATACTCGTCCCATAAATGATCAATTAACTCATTTCGAAGTTCAAGTTAAGTGTCTTTATATGTGATCTTTTTATGTTGAGCAACAAATTGTTCAAGTCCACCATTGTTATCGTTCACCCTCTCACCTCCCACATCTGGCACTTCACACCGTTTTATTCAATTGGTGCATTAATATCACGTTCATCTTCTATGATCATATTATGCATAATGATGCACAAAGTCATTATATCATGAAATATGTCCTTCCTCCATACCGTGCAGGTCATGCTACTATTGCAAATCTAGATTGCAGCATGCAAATGCACGTTCCACGTCTTTTCTACATGCTTCTTGTCTCATTAAATTTTTTTGGGCCACATGGATCATAAATAGATTGAACAAGAGTAGCCCATAGAGATGACCAAATGGGCCCGGTCCCGAAAAAGCCCGGTGGGGGCCCGAAGCCCAGCCCGACCAAAGCCCGGGCCCGGCCCGGCCAGCTTCAAGCCCGGTCCTAGCCCGTCAGGCCTTGATTTCACGTTTTTTCTCGGCCCGGCCCAGTCCAAAGCCCGGTTTAGGCCCGGCCCGGTTCATTCAAAAAATCTAGCCGTTTCTAGCCGTTGTTTTGTGTTTTTTTTCCCTCCAAAACACTATAAATAGGTAGTGGGTGTATGAGGTTTGTTACCAAGTTAAAAAACGCAAAAAAACGCAATTCTCGCTTACAATTCTCGATTTCTCGCTTTCTCGTGTTCATTTCATGCAACTTCTCGTTCTTTCAATTTTTCCATCCTTCAATCAAAATGGTCGGCGGTAGTTCATCAAACGATCAAATTAGAGAAGTTATTGTCGAACACGGACGAAAATCCGAAGTTTGGAATGATTTCAATATGGTGGTTCTCACCGACGGGAAAAGAAAGGCACAATGCAAAAGGTGTGGATCTCTCCTTGCGATCTCGGGAAACTCGACCTTAAAGAGGCACACCGATAACGCATGCAAGTCACAAGGTGATTCAAGTCAATCCATACTTGACAACCAAGGTCAATTATGGTCGTACGATAACATGTTGGCCCGGGAATTAACAACAAAATGTGTTATTCAAATGGGGTTGCCGTTCGGACATTTCCACAATCCGCATATGACGAAAATGATCCAAAAATGTCTACAACCTCGCTACACTCTGGTAAGCCGTGAAACTCTTAGACGTGATGCATTAAAAATGTGGAAAAATGCTAAAAATGAAATGAAAAACATGTTTGAACAAATGTCTAACAACATTTCTTTAACTTGTGATGTGTGGAGCGCACCACACGAATTGCCACATTCTTATATATGTATAACGGCACATTGGATGGAGTCGTGGAAAATGGTCAAATGTATAATAGCGTTTGAAACGTTTGGTTCGCCACATTCGGGTGAACGTCAATTTTCAATTATAAAAAACACACTTGTTTTTTATAATATTTCAAATAAAATCGTTAGCATTTCATTTGATAACGCTAGTAATAATACTGCATGTGTGGATAAATTAAAATGTGCTTTAACCCCTATGTTGGACGGTGAAATATTTCATACACGTTGTGTTGCCCACATTATTAATTTAGTCGTTCAAGACGGTTTAGGACAATGCAGTGACACACTAAATAAATTTAGACTTATGTTACGGAGAATTTTTAATAAAGGTAAATCAACGCATGCGTCTTTTAGAAAATATTGCATGGATTGTGGATTTAGAGCTTTGGGACCGGCTCATGATTTGGCCGTTCGATGGAATTCGACATATTATATGATCGAAAATTTGCGTGCACAAAGAGTTTATATACATGCATTTTATAATATTCATTACCCACAGAATACTACTGTAGAGTGGGATTGGGTCGTGCTTGAGGGATTATACGATCTTTTGGGTGATTTTAAAAACGCAACAACTTACTTATCTGGTGTTTATTATCCAACAAGCCCTCTAGTTTTAAATCAAATATATATTTTAGCAAACAAAATTAGAGAGTACGAGGAGAGAGACGACCATTGGTCGAATATGATTGTTACAATGAAAGCAAAATTGTTAAAATATTTTAGAAAAATCCCTTTTTCTTTTCTTTGTGCCGCGACGTTAAACCCGTGGCAAAAGGTTACCGGTGTTAAGGTTTTAATTACTGGAATAAGTCAAGCTTTTGGTTTAGATACGTCCACAAATTCTACTTTTTCAACGAAAAGAAAAACATCATTTAATAACAATTTTTTAGAATTATTTGAAATTTATAAAGTCCGACATGGGGGCGCAAACCCAACAACCACTATTTACGTCGGGTGCTTCTAGTAGTCGTCATCGCCAAAGCCGGAAAGACTTAATGACCTCTTTAATGAATGAGGTGCAAAATGAATCATGTAAAAAATCCCGATATGACAGTAATCTCAATGAATTACAAATTTACATGAATACTAATTTCTCTTGGAATCAAGTTGATAATTTTGAAGAATTAAACATATTAGCATTTTGGAAAGAAAGAGAACAAGCATTTCCGGTTTTGGCATTAATGGCCCGTGATATACTAACAGTCCAAGCTAGTACCGTAGCTTCGGAGTCCGCTTTTTCTCTTAGTGGCAGGATCATTTCGGCCTGTCGGACAAGATTAAGCCCGGAGTCAGTAGAAGCTTGCGTTTGTTTGAAGGACTACTTGGATAGTCTTGAAAGAATTCAAGACCAAACGGACCTAGAGGCGGAGCTTGAGGGAGTGGAAGCAAATCTCGAAGAAAACGAATATACTGGCCCACTAAGTACCCCGCCAAGTACCGATTGTGAAAGTAATGTATCACATTACGACGACGACGAGACCAACCCTAAGAACAACTCGATGTTGATGAACTCGATGATCCTACGGCTCTTACTAGACTTAAAACGACCGGAACTCTTACATACTATCCACCATACGAGGACGAGGATTAAGAGTATTTTTCTTTATAATTCAATAAATGTAGTTATTTAAATGTATTTTTCTTTATAATTCAATAAATGTACTTCTTTAAATGTATTTTTCTTTATAATTTATATAAAATTAATAGAACGTATTTTTCTTTATATATGAAATTCTAATAGAACGTATTTTTAAGTATGTTTGAGTGACCCAATTAAGTATTTTATAGTGGATACGAATAATATTTACTAAAAATGGAATATATATATATATATATATATATTTTTACAAAGCCCGATTTAGGCCCGGTTTTGGGCCCGATCTCATAGGCCCAGTCTTTGAAAAGCCTTAACGGACCCATCCCTCAACCCCAAAGCCCGGCCCGGCCCGGGCCCGCTCAAAGCCCGGGCTTTTGAACAGTGTTTAGGCCCGGGCACGCCCAAAGCCCGGTCCGGGCTAGCCCGCCCCGCCCATATGGACACCTCTAGTAGCCCATATGGATATATACCATAAATTAGCTAAATAATAACCCATATTATATGATTTTCCTTTAATGACATAATTAGTTGGAGGAGCATTATGTGTTGTATGATTTGCAAAAATATGGGAGGATTCCAGCACCTTAATGTCATTGTTGGACCCGGTAAACCAAAAATGCATGCCATATCCAAATATCATTGTCAGCTACAACTTCCAAAATAGACAATTCTTCCATTTCCAATGCATACAATCAAGATTACCTAAAATTTCTGGAAAACCTTGTTGTTCTCCAATTTGGAGTAGTCATGTCACATCATTAACATCGGGTGTTCGTAGATAGCGGTCTCCAAACATGTAACGTCCCAAAAACATAGCATGCAATATCATAGATTAAGCATTCAAATTACAATAAAGAAACTTGTCTTTAATCCAACATTATACTAAACTAGAAAAAATATGGTCAACGGAAACTTCCAGTCCATAGCCGAGAGCTTCTAACTAAAGTTATACTAGTCAAAATCTTGGAGTCGCTCTAAGCTCCAATTCCTTCTGATGCCATCTCCTAGTTCTTACCGGAAGAACTAGCGCTACGCTTACCTGAAAATGGTTTAGTTTTGAAAAACGAAGGTTAGACCAAAAGGTCTAGTGAATTCCCTCCGAAAACAACATATATAAACAGTATGAAATCATTTATAAAACTCATCGTCATTCTTCACAAAAACATCAATCAAGGTACTGCACCGTTTTGAGGATCACGTAAGCTAAACGCGATCGGGGCCCAAGCAGACTCCCCTCTCGCCTCATATCGGGGCCTAAGCAGACTCCCCTCTATCCGAATAGGAGGGAAACGAATTCCAACCTACCGGCTCATCACAAAAGTCCAAGGGATCATCGGATCCCGAGGCACTCTGATCCCACGGTGCAGATCGACTCCACATAGCATACACATAACATATCGTAAATCATGAAACTTGGAATCTTTGTAAACCATTATAAATCAGTTCATCATGCTATCTATTCTTTTAGATTAAAATATGAATTTTCATGGAAAGCATGCGTAATAGTTGGTAAACATTTCATGCTCATAATGAACCATAATCAGTTAAAAACATTTAACATCTTACTTCGTGTAAAAAGGGTTTAGGGAACTCACCTGATAGCAATTTCTTTCCTAACCCCGAGTCTCGTTCCGAACCGTCCTTACACCTAAAGCATATCGTACAATTTTAATTAGGGATAACTCGACTTTTGATCCTAGATCTTTTTCTAATCTGGACCCTAAATAATTATTTCGGATCGTTAAATTAAATATTGGATCCACCAAAACCAAAGATATCATTTTGCTAAAATGGTTCACGGTCCACTTAACGATGCAGGCCCAAGCTTCCATTTGAGGTTCGGTCCAAATGGTTTAAGTGTTGGTTCGCTAAGCCCAAAAGAAAACCAATGATTTTCGGCCCAAGCCCAAACGATAAAAGTTACCAATTCCGGATCAGGCCATGAAGTGAAATTACGTATCCTATTCACGTGAGGGTTGTTCCGGATCAATTTGTTTCGAATTCCGGATCCACACTAGTTGAGCCCAAATTCTGGAACTTTAGAGTTCCAGATCCTTACCATATCGCTCGACCCAGTTCCGGATCCGGTGTAAAGACACGTTCCAGATCTTATAAATTCACAACTTCCGGAAATATCAGTTCCGGTATTAAACACTCCCAGAATCCCCTTTAGGTTTCGGTATCAGATACTTCCGGAATTGTGATTCATTTGATGCTGAACCCCAGAACCAAGACTCTTCCTAATTAACCCAAACATTGATGATTTTTAACATTACCTCTTCTCATAAATTTGTACATGCTACACTTTAACCTCAAAACCCATTTAAACCCTTAATTTCATTACTCAACATTTTGATTAAGAGTTTAAAACCCCATTATTGTTCTTACTATGATTACACAGTGTTCAAACATGAAGATAAACGACAAATTGATTTACTCGTCTACCTAATATGCAGGAAATAACATGGAGAGATTGATTTCTTACCAAAAGTGAGCTTCTCCTAGCAGATTCAATGACAAACTGATTTCTCCTTCTTTCCTGCTTCTCTTCTACGCCGCCAAACAAATTAGAATTCTCAGTAGAATGAAAACCTAGGGATTTGCACCAATTTATATTTTTCATAAATTGCCAAAAAGTCCCTCAACGTAAACTTTCATTTCTTAAACATTAGCCACCAAACTTTAACACTTGCTAGAAAAACCCTGTTGTTACAAAACACCTCTACGATAGCACAGCAAAATCATTTCAAAGCTTCTAAAACCGCAGATTCGTACGCCTATTTTAACGTACTCATCCGTAGAATTTGCAAAAGTACGATATGCCAACATTGGATTGAAGTGAAAATTTTGTATATAAATAGTGGGTGATTCAGTAAGCCAACTCACATGAATATCATCTTCAACTTAGTTTCTATCAACCTATTATTTCATATGTCTTCAATAATCCGAAGTTCGGCGTACAAAGATAACGAAGATATACAATTATGTCATTGTTATTTTGATGTATCACAAAATCCAATAATAGGTAGGATCCAAAAAAAAATAAGTATTGGGGAAGAATAGAAATCAATATCATTCGTCTGAGTCATTCAAAACAAATTTCCGACCAAGAAGATCATTTGATTCACGAATGACAGTCATTCCAAAAGCTACCCAAAAATTATGAGGGTGATTCGAGCACGTTCAAAACAGGAATCCAAGCGTTGCTTCTGAAAAAAATATCTTAAGTATATATTGTTTTAGTTGACCGTTCTTTTATTAATATATTGTAACACCCTCAAATTTGGAACGAGCAACTAATTTAAAATTTCATAAAATACCCAAAATAAATATAATTACTTCTACAATTCATTCCTCAAAATACCTTGACATTAAGAACATTATAATTCCCCAAATAAAACAACCTAAACGGGTGTCACTTAACACAACACAAGTTGCTAGTCCAACCAAGTGCGGAAGACTTCACTAAACAAATCACCTCTCGTGCACCCTAATATCCCTCGCCACTTCACAATATAGCTAAAGCTACTCCCAACCTGAACATGTTGCACATGCCGACAAATAAAGAGGGTTAGGCTTACGCCTAGTGAGTTCAAGCATTTTATCATGACTATATAAAATCATAAATCGGAAGTTAGTAATTATAGTCATGATTTAAATAAATCTTTTAAAATGAAAGTTCGCGACAAAGTCTATCATTTCCAAAAGGTTTCCCAAACGGCATAAATGCCTCATTTTCCAACGCACCCAAAATCTAGGAGAAAAGTTCCCAAAATGTATGAAGCGTTTTCTAAAATGAATTCCAAACCCAACTCACTCAAAACGTATTTAGACATAAATAACCCAAGGAATACAAACATGGACAAAACTCCAATATTTCAAAACATCCAAAAAGTATGAAGCATAGAACCCTGCCAATAACCATGAATACAGTTCGTATAAATAAAGTACGTCACCGAAAATATGGATAAAAACATATATCCAAAACCACACCTTTCGGTGACGGGGGAGACCCGATTCCATCGATACGGGTACACAAAGTTAAGTCACTTAGGATGTTACTGGATTATGCAAGCCCCGGTCCTAGTTCCCATGTCATAAAGACATCACAATCCTCAGACCAAAATAAATTGCCTTTATTGCATACCCCGTAGAGTTACACCTCAAGGACTTACAGGGGGTCCCATTGCATATCCATCCTAGACGAGTTTCACCTCAGGGACTCCAGTGTCCCCTATTGCCTACTCGCTAGTGGCCCCACGGCTTAACGCATATACCCATGCGTTCCCAATAGTACCCGCTGATACCAGCCTTCCGGCACCCCATGACAGACAAAACGCGTCTTGTTGTGTGAAGGGACGAAGTCAACCAACCACACAACCGAATGCACAAAGAGATAGACCATCCAATAAAATTGACTCACGTGCCTATGGATCCAATAAATGCAAACCATAAATAAGACTCCACATTGAGTCATTTAAAACCGGACAAATGTCCCCATGACCATCGCAAAGTCGAAAACCGAGCAAAATGCTCAAATACCCATTAGACCCATAATAGCGGTCATCTTAGCATAGAAATGCATTTCATATCAAATAGGTAGTAAGTACCATAAGATCGTTATTAACCCAAAACTCAACACAGAATTAAACATAAAGGGTTTTCCCAAAGAACTCATACCCTTAACATTCTCAAAATGACCCATAACACTAAAAGTGTATTTTCTCAAATGGTTTATAAAATCATTTACACAAGTATGATTAAACCATCAATTAAAACTCATTTTGAGCAATTAATCTTTTAAAGACGATTCATGGTTTCTAACCATCCAAATGTTCAAAAGTCCCAAATATGGGTATTATACGCATTTATGAAGATAAACACTTCAAAAGAGTTGAACTATCCAAATAACTCAACCATATACATTTTCAATTAAAACACACACATATTTGTAAAATACTCATTTTGGCATGTACAAAGTTTTCACAAAGTAACTTGAACTCACCTTAGCTAGATTTAGCTAAATCTAGAGTTCTCCAAACGTAAGCTCCTTTGATGAAGTTTGCATCCTCAAGCCAAAACTTCCAAAACCTAAATCCATCGATTTTCAACCATAATTATTTATCCTTAAACACTTGGAATCAATTTCCCCAACATATGCCTTCAAAACCACCAATAAATTGAAACCCTAATTTCTAAAACAAAAGAAGAGGAGATTACCTAAATCACAACTTGAATCCACCAACAACATGCTTCTAGGTTACCAAGATGAACTTCAAACTTCCTTTCTTGAAGAAGATGGGTGAGGATTAGAGAAACCCTAGAAAATGGAGATGGCAAAGAACCACGAGCATCTTGCTAGGAGACCTCTAACAAAGCTCTTCAATGGTGGCTTGATTGCAAGATGAAAACCCAAATCAAACTCTAGCTTTGGAGTGAAGAAGGAGAGGGTTTTGGGAGAGGAAAATCGCCTCCAAGCCTAAAGAAATCGGGGTCTAAAAGGGTTTTGGTAGAAAATGAGAACACAATGAACAAAATCGCCATTTTATACCCACAGTCAGCCGGGCGCGACATTGCCCTCGCGACTATGCCCTGGGCATTGTCGCGTGGCATAGTCGCGATCACCTGACCCCTTTCTGTTTGGTTTTCGCTTTTGCCCCTCCATCGCGACAATGCCACCGCGACAATGACATGGTCATTGTCGCTGGTCATAGTCGCGATCCGTGTACCAAGCCCCGAAACTCGACTTTTCAACGCCAAAACTCCCGATACTCTTAGAGACTTTATGTAATGTCTTCCAAACATAAATATCACCATTTTCAAGATGCAAAACATTTGGGTGATAATTACTTACCGAAATTACGGGTGTTACATATATATATATATATATATATATATATATATATATAACAAGTAAGTAACACTGTTTTAGTTGACCATTCTTTTATTAATATATATATAACATGTATTTTTATTAGATGAATGAAGCGAAGGAGATGTTAAAACTAGATGCATCCTACAAAAGGGGTTCATGTAACACCCTAAAATTAGGGTAAATTTAAACGTGAATATTTGCGGAAAAAGACACAACTATCATAAATAAATCACCCAAAGAGGGAAAATGGTATGACATTTACATAATAAGTTATCAAGGAGATACAATTCAATATCCTACTAAATCTAAACTACAATGGCTTAGAATATAAACGGGTGTTGCTATCTCACTTCCAAAAGAATGTCGGTTTAAACCAAAAGGGTACGCTTCTAAGTACTCCACCAAAAATGCTATTTCCACTTCTCGTCTCTTCGCTCAAATCCGAGAAGTCCCACCGCTAGAATGACCTGATATACACATGTCATTTTAAGAAGAAGTGTTACGCTAAAGCCTAGTGAGAACAAACAGTTGGTAATGAATAAAAATAAGAATTAAAGAAATAAATAATTTCATAAACTTGTTTGTGTCTTAAACCTCTTTGATACCATAAAAGACCGCTTGGTCCGAAATATACTTTGCCATGACGGGGGAGACCCGATTTCCATGGAATGTGGCGGAACACAAAAGTAGGCCACTATTCTATGTTTAGAGCTACTTTTGTAGTATGTTGGTCATTCAGTTCAACCACTCCTGGTCTATAGTTCAAGTCCTCCAATGCACCATAATATGCTCAATGCTAGAAATAATTCAATTATGTGTCACACGGGCATCAAGATCAACCACTCACGGTCTATAGCTTGAGTCCTCCGGTGATTTATCGCCCATATCTAGCTAGTGAGTAGAATTAAACAACTACTCATAACAACACTTTAAATTTTACCTTTATGCCTATCGATCCATTAACAACTAAACAACGCTAGTCACAACATCAATAATTACCAATATAAAGAGCCTTCACATGTGTATTTCACATAATAAATTTTCCAAGTTGAATCATTCACATGCACCAAAACTCAATAATATGCATTTAATAGTCATAGCCTTTCTACACAAAATACACCCGAAATGGGGTTTTAGACTTTATGTGATCAAATAAACGACATTTACCAAAGTGCTCAACAACCATCTATTCCTAAGAGTAAAACCTTACTTTTGGGAAAAACCCTAATTTTCCTTAAGTAACTTTCCACCACATTTCATGAAGAACCAAAATAAATAATGTCACATTTAGCTCCAAACCATGAAAATATACATCATTTTCCAAAACCAAGTCAAGACTACAAAAACCACCAAAACCCACTTTTAGGTCAAACTAGCAAAAATGAAGAGGATGAAAGTAGGAGATGATTGTTAGTCTAAAATCACCATTTTGACATGTATAAAGTTTTTAGAAAAGATAATGTAACTCACCTTGTAGGTTTATCAAGAAAACCTAATCCTAGAGCCTCAAAGATGGAGATGGTATGGTGCATAACCTTGTAGCTTGCTAGGAAGTACACATAGATGATGAAATAGCTCACCATTAATGGTTGAAGTGAGTAATAAATGAGGAGGGAGGGTTTTAAGGATGAATCTTACCAACAAATGCAGAGAAAAACGTCTAGCAAAACCCCAAATCAGTAATAAATGACCTAAGTGTTGGAACTACTGTTTTTATACCGTTGCTCCCCAACCGCGATAGTGACAGGCGATAGTGACAATTGTCACTTTCGCTGGGCATACTCTTCGTGCGTGGTCCTGTGGCTCTCGGTACAAAACCAGCAAGAGTGACATTTGATTGTGACAATTGTCACTTTCGCTAGTCACTTTTGCTGAGATTGTACCGAAAGCTCAAAATGCTCATTTTCCACCCAATTCATTCGTGACTCGCTTTGGTTAGCTAGCTAACTTGTTCCTTAATAGAATTTCCCATCCTATATTTCCATACTTATGAATAACGAAAGTAACAAATCAAAATTCTTACTGAAAATTTTCGGGTGTTACAATCCTCCCCAACTTAGGAATGATTTCGTCCAAGATATCTTAACTTAAGCAAACAAGTGACGTTATTGTCGCTTCATGTCTTCCTCGGCTTCCCAAGTCATGTTGGCACCCCGATGATGTTTCCATTGCACTTTGACCATTGTGATCTCCTTGTGTCAAAGTTTCTAGAATTGTGTCGGGTTCTTCTATGCAACGGTTTCCTTCATCCACTATTGTTTCCGAGAGTGGAATGATGCTTTCCTCTTCCGCTAAGCACTTACAAGGTAACAAACATTAAATGTATTGTGTATTTCATCCATCTCCATTGGAAGTTCCAATTGATAAGCTTGGAGTTTGATCCGCTTTGTTATGGTAAACGGCCCATGGAAACGGGGACTCAACTCCCCTGTTTTCCGAAATGAATCAAGCCCTTCCATGGGGATACTTTCAACATCACACGGTCTCCCACTTGGAATTCTACCGGTCTTCTTTTCTTATCGGCATAACTCTTTTGCCGATCTTGCATCGCTTCAAACTTTCCCGTATAGTTTTGACTTTATCGGCCATCTCTTGTACAATTTCTGGCCCAACGAATTGTTTTTCTCCCGCTTCTAGCTAGCACATGGGAGTCCTACACTTTCTTCCATACAACGCCTTTCAAATGGCGTCGCTTTCAAACTAGAATGGTAACTATTGTTGTAAGCAAACTCCACTAAATGTAGGTGGGTATCCCAATTGCCACCAAAATCGATCACACAAGATCTTAACATATACTCCAACATTTGAATTGTTCTTTCAATTTGTCTGTCCGTTTGGGGATGGTATGCCGGGCTTAAGTTCACCCTTGTACCCAATTCTTTATGCAATCCTTCCCAAAACCTTGAAGTAAATCGGCTATCGCGATCCGAAACTATAAACAAAGGTACTCCATGTCTAGAAACCACCTCATCAATGTATAATTTTGCCAACTTATCCATCGGTAAGGTTTCCCGCATTGCTAGGAAATGAACACTCTTAGTCAACCGATCAACTATCACCAAAATGGTGTCATGACCCCACAAGGTCTTCAGCAACTTAGTCACAAAATCCATGGTGATACGATCCTACTTCCATTCGGGTATCTCCAATGATTGTAGGCTCCCACAAGGTCGTTGATGTTCCGTCTTTACTTGTGAACAAGTCACACATCGTTCCACGCTGTGTGCCACATCTATCTTCATGACCGGTCACTAATAATGTAACTTCAAGTCTCTATACATCCTGGTGCTTCCCGGATGGATAGAGTACTTGGACTTGTTCTCGTCTTCCAAAAGTAGTTCCTGATTTCCACGAATTTTAGGCACCCACAAGCACCCATTAAACAACCTTACTCCACAGCTATCCTCTGTCAAGAGTAGTCATTGCTTCGCCATCACTTCCTCCTTGAGGTTTTCTTTCGACAAGGCTTCGGCTTGCACCGTCCTAATTTGCTCTATGAGACCTGACACTAAATCGATTCTTGAGAGGTTGGCCCGAAGACTCCCACTATAATCCTTCCGATTCAAGGCATCGGCAACCACATTTGCTTTACCCGGATGGTTGAGTAATTCACAATCATAATCATTAAGTAGCTCTAACCACCTTCTTTGCCTCGTGTTCAACTCTTTTGAATCAAAAACGTATCTTAAACTCTTATGATTGTTAGTGTCAATTTTATATATTGTATTCAAGTTGAGGGGTTATTTTGTAACTATTGAGTCTAGGTATAAATAGCCTAGTTTAGCTCATTTCTCACTAACACTTTGATAGACATACTCTTAAATTCTCTCTACACCTCTTGTACTTAGATCTTGATATCAATGAGAGATGACTAGAGATTTGCATTATTCTTGATTGTGATTACTTGTTTATTGGGGGATAACAAGTGGTATCAGAGCTAAGCAGATCGGATTAGTGAAGAATTTGAAGATTTTTGGGCATTTTTTTGTCACTTTCGAACTACTCATGGATTCTGCGATTTGAGGTTGTTTTGGATCGAGCTTTAGGCACAGACTTGTTAGTAATGATTATCTGGATCAATTCATGCAAGGATTCAGGTTCAGAACACGTAAATCGAAGGATTTGGCAATGCTTGGGTTTTTCAAAAAAGTTCACTGTTCAGATCGAAAGATGGATTTCTGTTAGTTTCTTGGTGGTTTTTGCTGAACAAAAGTTGCTCAGACTGTGATCGCGAACAACCCTACGAAATTTCAAATCAATTGGAGTTGATTTGAGGATTTTTGGACACTTAGAAAAAATTTCGCGTTAAAACTCATAACTGTCGTACGCTTATCTGTTCTTCGTGTTCATAACTGTCGCATGATTCATAGCATCATAACTGTCGCACGATTACTGACCGACTAGATTTCTTGTCGTACAGGTATTGTACGATAGTTACTGTTCACGGGTCTTAGTCGTACACAACTTCTACGACAGTTACTGTTCATTTGACCAAGTCGTACAAGTTTCGTACTTAGTGTTGATCCAAGTCGCACACTTGTTGTACGATAGTTACTGTTGCTGAATCCAAGTCGTACACGTTCTGTACGACAGTTACTGTTCACTTGTATTGTCGCACACGTTCTATACGACAGCCGTACACTGTTGCCCAACAGTCTGTCAAATTTTCACAAATTCACTTTTCTGTGTAAAGATCAATACAAGTAATCTTCAAGAGGAATAAAAACGACATAATGAATTCTTTGGGAAGTGATACTAGACCTCCGATTTTGATTGAAAAAGAGTATGAACAATGGAAAGAAAGGTTTGGAGATTTACTTGAACGACAATCAAATGGTATTCACTTACTAGATTCTCTTCACAATGGCTTAATGAAACCAGTATATGAAGATGTTCCAGTTCCAGATGTTCCAAACATCACAATGGCTAAGTTGATTCCTGTATCTTAATACAATGATGATCAAAAGGCTAGATATGAAGCAGATAAAAAGGCAAGATCGTATGTAATCATGGGTATTCCGAATGAAGTCTTCAACAAGATAGATAGTTACAAAGATACGGGAAACAACATGTGGAGACAGTTAGAAAAGATGTTACAAGGGTCTCAGATTGGAAATCAGATGAAAATCACAATGTGCATCAATAGGTATGAAGAGTTTAAGGCTAAGGAAGATGAGTCACTTCACGACACGTATGGCAGGTTTATGATTCTACTCAACGAACTGAGTAAGAACAAAGTCAAAAAGGATCTAGTTGAGATAAATGTCAAATTTCTTAACGTTCTTCAACCTGAGTGGAAGAGTGTTTCAAAAAAAATGAAACACAATCCTAGACTGTCAACAATGCCGTTACATGAGCTGTATGAAACTATGTTGCAAGATGAGGATGAAGTAGATAAGATAAGAGAGGAAAAGAATAAGAAAAAGAAGAAAGAAGTTTCACAAGAACCAATTGCACTCCAAGCTGAAGTACAAGCAAATTGTTTTAAGTCGGATGATTCTGGATGGTTTGATACTGGTTATTCGGGTAATATCTCTGACAATGGTGCTGAATTAGAACAAGCAATGATTCTTCTCACTAGGCATTTACAAAGGAAAATTTTCAAACCACAGTCATCAAACAACAAATTGAGGTATACTTCTGGTTCGCGAAAGTTTGAGAACAACAACTTTGAAAGGAAACCGTTTGGAGAGCAAAGATTTGAGAATTCTGAATAGAAATCGGAGAAAGCTGAAGGCAAGAAGGTATTTGAGTATGTTGAGAAAAAGTTTGAAGAAAAGAAGGGTCAAGTGATTCAAAAGTGCTACAATTGTGGTACACCAGGTCATTATGCAAAAGATTGTCGCAAGAAAGTGATCAAGAATACTGACTACTACAAACAAAAGTTGCTTCTGGCACAACAAAAGGAAGATGGAATTGCTCTTATGGTGGAGGAAGAGTATTTTATGGATTATTCTGATGACGAGGGAGAAAAGGAAGAGCATGCAAATATGTGTCAAACAGAATTCAATTCTGATGATGAGGACACATCTGACACAACAAATCAGGTAAATTCCTTTCCCTTACCGGAATCGGCAAATAATGAATTGCTTAATGAACTGAATGATACACAATCTAAATTAGAATTTTCAGAAAATGAAAATGCTAGTTTACATTGTGCGATCGAGAAAATGATTCCAAAGGTTCATGAATTAAAGGAAAATTTGGAAAAAGAGATAAAGAAAACCAAAGACTTGAAACAAAAGATTGATGATATTGAACTTGAGAAAATGGAAAAAGATTCTGAGATTAAAACTCTCAAGGTTCAATGTGATCAATTTGAAACAGAAAAGAAAAGTCTTGATTCTAAATTATCTGAGCTGAACAATCAATTCAAAGATTTAGAAACTAAGAATAATGAAAGTAAATCTTCTTTGACAAATCTTTCAGACCAAAATACAGAATTTTTAAATAAAATAAAAGAACTGGAAAAGAAGTTATATTTGAGAGGTCAAACTGACCAAACAATTTTCTTGAATAAACCAAGACTTGTAAACAATGTCAACAAGTATTGGGGACTTGGTTACGAAAATCCAAAGAATTTGGCCAAAGCTAGTTGTGCATTACCAACAATGTATAATTTCAAATGTTTAAGATATGCACGATATTGGCCTGAATTTGAAATTCCTTGGACTGGTGAAAAGGAAACACATGAAGAGGAAAATAGAAAAAGATTTTTAACAACTCATATTCAACTTCCTTTTTGTTATACTCGTGAAACGGAGAAAATTCTCAAAAATCTAAATAAACCACTTCCAGATAACTATTTTGACATATGTGCTACAAAGCCAGTTACCAACAATCAAATCGTTGAAACAAAGAAATATGTTCCTACATTAGTTCTTGAAGGAAAAATTGTTGAATTGGAAATCTCTCTTGCTGAACAAAGGATCAAATATGATTATGAAAATTATCTCCTTTCAACTACTTTTAAGGAAATATCTTCTTGTTTCAATGACGAGGTGAAAAAGGAAAATGGTAAAATTGAACATTCCTTGATTAAAAAGTTTTCTGAATCAACAAAGATCATTTTTGATGGAAAACAAAAGTTAGATCAAAAATGTCTCAAACTATCAAAGAAAGTGGTGGATCTTGAGAATATTCTTCTCTCTGAGCATACTAATTTGGAAAATGAGAAAGTCAACTTTGTAAACCAAATTAGTTCATTTGAAACGAAGTTGACTGATTTGTTAAAGACAAAATCCGAATTAGAGACTGTGTTAGAAAACGAAAGAAAAGAATTTGCTTTGAAAACCTGGTTCAATCTTGAAGAAAGCAACTTTCTTAAAGAACAGAACTGTGAGCTTTCTCAAAAAGTGATGACATTAGAAAAATCTTTGAATGAAGGAAAACCTAATATAATGTCTGATTTTGATGATGCTTTCAATCTTGAAAGAGCACAGTTTGAGTTTGAGAAAGTAAGTTTTGAAAATGAGAAAAATTCTTATGAAATGAGAATAAATGAGCTTTCTCAAGAGGTGGATGAGTTAGAAAAGGAATTAACAAAAGAAAGAAAAGAAAACGCTTTCAAAAGTTGGAATACACCTGAGTCCTCCAAGGATTTTGAAGTTCACAACGCCGATTCTGATTCGGATTGTGACTTTGATCCTAATGACCAAGGGTTCGAAACCAAGTCAAAACCAATAGAAAATGAAAAAGGAAAAGCTTGTGCATTTGATTTCTCAAAGAAACTTCCGGACCATACTGATTTTATTATTTCTGAAGAAAAAGAGGAAAGCAAAAGGAAAGATGATCTGAAAAGGATTTCTAACAAGATTGAGTTGAATACTACTTCTGATCCCAGAGTCAATAATTCTTGTATGAAATGCAATAAAAATGAAAAGACTTATGTTTCTAATCTATTGACTCTTGCAAGAAAGAATCTCGAATGTGTTCAATGTGGTAGTCTTTCATTTCAATCATCTCAGAAAAGTCCAATTTTAATAACATCTGTTTCTTATATAAACAACGAAAAATCTTCGAGTACTTTCTATAAAGGTGAGTGTTCAAACACGAAGAAACCACCTTTAGAGAAAAGAAAGAAGAGTAAAGTGTCAAAGAAAGGTCAAGTTTAGAGTTCTGAAGATTCTAACTCTAAATCTTCTGTTCTTTCAGATAATTTTGTGAATTCAGAGAAGAAAGCACAAGAATGGCGGCTAAAGCAAACAACGACTGATTCAACCAAACAGAGTGTTAAAAATAGTAGTTTTTCGAATAATAAACAATTTGGTACGGGTAATAAACAATCTTTTGTAAAGCCTTACAAAAGTTACTCCAAAGACAAATTGTTGGATTTTAAAAATGGTGAATGTTTTTGCTCTGTTTGTGGTTATGAATGTGCGTTTGCTATGCCTGGTTCTTGTTGTTAGGATAATTCTTACTTTATCCCAAGTGGTAAAAGAAAGTCAACTTTGAAGAAAAAGAAGAAGACACAAAAATCTAAAATCACATCTTCTCAAGCTAACCAAAAAGGACCCAATATTCAATGGGTACCTAAAACTGTTTCAATCTGATTGATGCAAAAACATAAGTTATGGTATTTAGATTCGGGATGTTCGAAGCATATGACAGGTCAACGACACATGTTAACTAATTTTGTGGAAAAGGATCTTGGTCGTGTAAGGTTTGGAAACAATCAGGTTGCTCCTATCAAAGGTTTTGGAGATATCATTCAAGACAATCTTACGATAAAGAAGGTTAACTATGTTGAAGGATTGGAGCACAACCTCTTCAGTATAGGACAGTTTTGCGATAAGGATTTGGAGGTGCACTTCAAGAAGACAAGATGTTGTGTCAAAACCGAGAAAGGAATAGATCTTCTTGTTGAAACTCGCAAGTCAAAGCTGTATACAATCAACTTGTCAAATATCAAACCGACCAATGAAGTGTGTCTTTTATCCAAAGCTTCCGAAGAACAAAGTTGGCTATGGCACCGACGGTTATCTCATCTAAATTTTCGATACATTCAAAAGCTGGTTTTAGGAGATTCAATTCGGGGGCTTCCAACTTTGAAATTCAATGCCGAAAATCTATGTGATGTGTGTGAGAAAGGAAAGATGAAGAGGGTTCCTCACAAGCCTAAACCGGAACCAACAATGAAGAGTATACTTGAGCTGTTACATGTGGATTTGTGCGGTCCAGTGAAAACGGAAAGCATAAATGGGAGGAAATACGTCTTGGTAATAGTCGATGATTTCTCAAGATATACATGGGTTAAGTTTCTTCGGTCAAAAGATGAAACTTCAGAACTTCTCATTGGTGTTATCAAGGCAGCTCAGAACAACATGCAGATCTCAGTAAAAATCGTGCGTTCGGATAATGGTACAGAATTCAAGAACAGAGTCTTAGGTGATTTCTATGAATTACATGGGATTATGCAACAATTTTCTGCCGCCAGAACTCCTGAACAAAATGGTGTTGTAGAAAGACGTAACAGAACGTTAGTCGAGTATGCGAGAACAATGTTGGCATACTCAAAGCTTCCTCTCTTCTTATGGGACGAAGCTGTAGCAACCGCATGTTACACACATAATCGTTCTGTCATACACCGTCGGTTTAATAAAACTCTTTATGAAATCAAGAATAACCGGAAACCTAACATAAAACATTTTCGTGTTTTTGGTTGTAGGTGTTATGTCTTGAACGACAAAGAACAAAGGAACAAGTTCAGTCCGAAGGCGATTGATGGTGTCTTTGTTGGATACTCTTTCTCATCGGCGTCATATAGGATATATCTGAAGCAATCTAGAAACATAATGGAGAGTGTCAATGTCAAATTCGACGAACATCACGAATTGGTTTCTGACCAAAACAGTTCAGGACCCGTTATAACTAGAATATTAGCTTCTGGACATCTCAGTTCAGAACCTGCTTTAACTTCTAATCAGGATCAACCTGCGACCTCAAAATCTCAATTAACTGATCTTGATTTATTATTTGATGAATTCTATGTAGAATTTTATGGTACTTACAATAATTCTAGTAATTCTAACAGGATGGTACAAGCACCTACAACAATTTCCGCTGCGACAACTACTCAAAATGGTGCATCTACTTTAACACCGGTTGATGTCTCCACTCCTGTTCAGAATGTTCAAGTACCAGAAGTTGTTATTCCACAACAAGAGACTACAACTACTGTGGAAGGATCAACACAAAATCCTAGCTCTTCGGTTCCTGAACCACCCATTTCTCAGTCACAACCGGAATCTTCTAGTATTCCTACAGAAATTCCAAATGCTGAACCAATTGTTTCTCCAACCGAAGAAGAAACGAATGCTACTCTTGAAAATGTTCAAGAATCCTATGCTCCTCACCCTCATACAACCAAGTGGACGAAGGCTCATCCGATTCACCAAATAATCGGTGACCCAAGTTCACCAGTTCAAACTCGCTCGAGTGCTACCGTGAATGAGTGCTTATTTTCAATGTTCTTGAGCAACATTGAACCACTCACAGTCAAAGAAGCGTTGAATGATCCGGATTGGATTTTAGCTATGCAAGAAGAGCTAAATCAATTCGAAGCGTTAAAGGTATGGAGGTTAGTTCCAAGACCGGCCGATAAAAGCATCATTGGAACAAAGTGAGTGTTCAAAAACAAGAAAGATGAAGATGGCATCATAGTTCGTAACAAAGCGAGACTTGTAGCTAAAGGCTATCGACAACTGTTAGGGTCAATTTAATGTTGATTTAAAGTTCAAGGGTCTGAATGTAATTCTTTATTTTGAGCCTTATTAGTGAACGGGCCATGGGCTTGTTAACCACGGGCCCGCATATATAATGTTCTTCTAGCTTGGAAAAATAAGGGAGTTGTCTCATTTGTTTTTCTGAATTGTATTGTAAACACTTTGATTAAAGCATAATACAGGGATGACCAGTTGAAATCATTGTTCTTATTGATTATTATTTCGATTTCATATTTGTTGCACGGATCTGGATTTAACAATTGGTATCAGAGCAGAATCGGTGATTTGAAGATACAAAAGAATTCGAACGAAAGAGAGAAAAGGCAAGAAAATTCGCAGAAAATTTTCTGGAAAATCGCAGCCGGCCGTTTCGCCTATTCCCGAAGATTGAACCGTCGGATCGTCGCGATTTCTGGACAGTAGCTTCGGGACATCTTGTTTCACATTCTGACCGGTTGGATTAATTGTTTGAGGTCCAGAAGGCATCCAAATAATTTTCGTAAAAGTGCAGTAATATTTTGAAGAAAATCGTTCTTCAATCGGTTTGCAAAGTTCTTTCATTGTCTTAATAATTCGTTAGCTAGATCTCGATTGGTTAATTGCCTTAATCTAGACTTTATCTGCGATTACAAGGACTCAAAGCTATTAATTTTGCATGTTAAAAATCAAATCTTGAGTTTTGGTGTTCTTGAAGTTTTGTGGTGAGTTTTTGGAAAATATGAAATATTTTGCCTATAAATCGATTTGGGTGTGTTTGTTTTTGTGTTTTTTGGTCAAAATCTAACCCTACAGGAGTGAAATCAAGCAACCCTATCGATCCCAAATCCGAAATCGAAACCTCAGCCGCAGTTTCCGGGTAAGTTTGATATTTTCTCACAACTATCCAGATGATTTAAAGTGTCCTGATGATTTTGTTATGCTGTCCGGATGCATAAAGTGTCCGTATAATATCCTCACTTTCCGGACAAATTGTTTTTGACAGCTTTCCAGACAAATCAAAGAAATCTCAACTCATTACTTTGGTTTCTTGAGCCGTAGTTCTTTGACCAAGAAGTCTTTTCATTTGACCAATTTTTTTAACACACTCATACGTCATCTTAATACATACATATCCTTTAGTTGACAATTTTTTTGTTTGCCTTAAATTTGTTTTTTACTTGGTTTGCTTCTCATCCGGTAACCAAGATGTCATCCGGAAAGTTCTCGATTCTCCGATAAGCTCCGCATCCGGGAACCACACATCATCCGGTAAGTGCAAATTTTTTTTTGAGAACCTCATCACCCGGTAAATTCACTTTAATTCCATCCGGTAAGTACAATCTTCATCCGGATTCTCATCACATCCGGTAAGTTCTCATTGTATCCGGTAAGTCTCAATTATCTTTACCCGGTAAGTATTTGTTGGTAATTTCTGATCGGTACCCAAGTTACCCGGATAGTTCATCTCACCCGGTAAGTTCTCACTTCATCCGGTAAGCTTTATCCGGTAAACCAAATTCTATCCGGTAACATCCAGTTATCCGGTAAGTTGTGTTTTGTGCGTTATCCGGTAAACCATATTCACCCGGAAAGTTCACATCACCCGGTAAGTTCTCATCGGTACCCGAGTTACCGAACGTCTCGTAATTAAAAGTTTTTAACGAAAGTTGCGATTTTTCTTAACGATTGATTTGCAATTTTTTGTGACGTTTGAGATTTTTTTTGCGACGATTTGACCTTATTCGCGACGCTTATCATTTTTAGTGATTCATTTTGTCGTCTTGATCTAACTTGGTTTGTTCTTTTGTAGATTTCAGTCTCGAAGATTGATTTCGCTTGTTCGATTTCGATAATAAAATTTATTTTTTGGAAACGAATTTAGTTCTTAAATTCGTTTCTCAAATTTAAATTTTTGATTTTTATTCCGCATTTTTGATTCTTCAAACCAACACCGATTAACGATCATAATTTTTCAGGTAACAAATGTCTTATTCATCTCAGTATGAAGCAACTTGTTAGGACGAAGATGATCCTAAATACACAGCCTTTATGAAAGACCTGGCTCAGTTCTCCAGATCCTACCAGCAGCATTGCAAGAAAAAGGTAGCTGAGCACAAGGAGCCTGATAAGAAGGAGAAGACTGAAAAAAAGCAAACAAGACTAAATGAAAAGAGTATCAAGCAGGAAGATGATTTGATCAACAAGTACGTCAAAGAACTAAAGGAGCTGAAATCTCAAATCTGGATTAGTTCTGAGAAGCTTGCTGAAGAAGAAGAGAAAGGTAAACTCCTGAACCGTGAAAACCTTGAACTTAAAGGTAAATTATACTCTCTTGAAAAGGTCTTTAAAAAGGAAAAGGAAAGTTTTGAAAAACAAAGACAATTGCTTATTCAAAAGCAATCTGGCTTTTCAACCACCTCTTTTGAAGAGAAAAAGAGACTTGAACTTAGATGTCTAAAGCTTTCAACACAAATCTCCGACTTTGAAAAAGTCTTGATTTTAGAAAGAGAAAAGTTTGAAACTGAACGCAAATCTTTTTCAAAAAGGAATGGAGAACTTTCTTTAAAAATATCTGATTTGGAAAAAGAATTAGACGTTCTAATCAAAGAGTCTGAGAAAGGGAAAGTTGAAGGTTTTAGATCAAAATGTTTAAAAGATGATTTTTCAAGAGAGAGAAAGAGTTTGCAGTCCGCGATTTCTAAACTTACCCAGAGATTATCTGGATTAGCAACCGAGACTTTGAAGAAACAAACGATTAAATCTGATTCAAAATTTTTTGTCAAAACAAATGATTTTTCAAAAGATCAGATTCGACCTTCCAATCTTTTCTATAATTCTCGAGTTGATAAGAAAGATAATCAATTTTTCAAGAAAGTAAACATGGTGTGGAGAGTTAAAGGAACCACTCCTGCTCCAAAGCCATTTGTCCATGTTAAGAGTGAAAAGAACAACACAGCCTTCCACGCTAAACCTTTTGTGAAAACTGATCGTGTTTATTCTGTTAATAAACTGATCAGTTTATCTGCACAAAAGCTGTGTTGCTCTTATTGTGGAACAAGTGAGTTTGTAAAGAAAGACCATGCAAAGTATTGGTATGGTACTTATAGTATCCCTGGTCCTCATAGGGCATCTAACCGACAAGGATCCATCCCAAGATGGATACCAAAATCCCTCTAATCTGTTTTGCAGGAACGTCATGTGCATTTAAATTAGAAGATTCTTTTCACATGACGAGCATTCAAAGGTTAGGCCAATTTTGAGGGGGAGTACTATCGTATGCAAGGTATGTGAACTCTAACTGAATTCAAAAACCATGGCAATTCATTCTGAATAACTTACTTGCGTTTGTTATTATCTAAGTTTAACTTCCATGATTGCCATGATCAAAGCTTTCTTGACTTAGTTATTTCCATGTCTCAAATGTTTGCCGAATTTTTTTATGGAAATACACTCGTTTTGAATTCCACTTTGTGTTCACCGTTCATCATTTCATATTAATGATTCAATTCTTATCTGATATAATAATTGTGACTTGTTCTTCACAATTAAACTTTCTAATCATTGATTGATTTTTGAACATAATGTGCTTACTGAGTCATTCTGTTTTGCGCTTGAATTTGTTTCTTGAAATTCTTGTAATTCAACTATGACTTCTGATTACCTCAGATCAGAACTCGGACTTCATTTTTTATGACTTCTGATTACTTCAGATCAAAACTCGGACTTACTCTTCATGACTTCTGATCATCTCAGATCAGGACTCGTTCTTAAAAGTTTGACTTCTAAACACCTCAGTTTAGAACTCGTACTTCACTGTTTACTTAACTGATTTACTCGATGCATGAAAGGAGTGTTAGGACTTACATCGTTTCTATGGTCTATCCAGAACCGGAAGGACCTACCCAAGAAACACATCCTTTATAGACAACAGTGAGGGGTCTAGATGATAGATGAGTTTGGAGAGAAAAGAATATGGTGAGGATGTGACAGGACTTAAAAGAATTATTGGTCCTTACCAAACCGAGTCAGTTATCCGGGTAACCACATAATCTATTCATTCTCGTTCTTTGGAGATGAATATTGAAACAGACATGGACCCAGTGTCGATAACTCGTGTCACCCCACCTAGCCACTCAAGTGTCTCACAACAGATGCTTGCTTCAGATATTCACGGAGATTTAGCACATAATCTATCTATTCCTCACTCGGAGGTCTTAGATATTGAAAAAGGAAGACATCAGCTCTGGTCTCCGAACTTCATATTCTAATCACTGTGTCAATTGATTTTAACTCGAGTCCCAAGTTAAATCAATAATTTGAGCCAAACAGATATAATATGATTCTTTCACACATGCACGAGTCTTTGTGATTCCAATCGCATATCTTTGTGATATTGCCAGAACATTTTGAGAGGTAATTTTCAATATTTTACTTCAATGATAACTGGAAGTCCTATCAGAGATACCCCATTGCCAACTCTGAACATAGGCCACACAATTTTTTTTAAAATTGTTGTGATAACAGTTACTAACGTGTTTCTGTGTTAGCTATTTACCCCATTCTGGTTTCTTAATGCTTTGATCTGGAATTTTTGCTACGCGTCACTATTGTCTTTGAACGTGCATGATGCTCCGGATGCTCCTACTCATCATAAGGGGGAGAAAGGGTACAGATTCAAAGACACCGAATATCAAGTTGAGGGGGAGTTAGCAAAAGCCGAGGGGGAGTAAAGCCGAGGGGGAGTAAAGAAGTCCCCATGCAAAAGCCGAGGGGGAGTAACTGTTGACCGATTTTTAATCGAATGATTGATCTATTCCGAGATACAAAGAGTTTAAAGTGCTTACAAGTGATCAAATCTTCTCATTGTTTATCAAGTGGTGTTCGCTTCAAATTATTTCCTCCATCGAGCATATTGGTTCTACAAGTTCTTAAAGCTGAAGCTGAAAGCAAATTCAACTCGCGGTTCAAAGAAAGATTCGTTGAAGATATGAAGACCAAGAGCTTTATTCAAGGGGGAGCGCTGAAAAGACATGAAGATAAGCAACACCGAAGTCTTCAAAGATTCAAGAAGAAGAGAAGATCAAGACCTGAAGGTTTCAAGTCCAATTTTTATTTATATATCTTTAGGGGGAGATTGTTAGGACCATAAATGTCCTACATATTAGAAAGATATATAAATAATTATATAGTGCTTAATTAGTTTATTTAATTATTTGTAATAAGCCTTTAATCATAAAAGGGCTTAGTTTAGATTAATGGGCCATAGGCCGTGGTGCTTAAGGCCTAAGTATATAAGGTTATGTTAACCTTTAGAATTAGGTTAGCCTTTTGTTAGACGATTCATTATTATTCATGAGAGCTTAATTGTTTAGAGAGAGATAGTTAGGATTTTCATTCTAACCTTTGTAACTATCTTGATTATTGAATATGAGAGGGATGACAAGTTAAAATCATTATCTGTTCTTGTTATTTCTCATTGAATCGTTGTTACCTGATCAATCTAGGACTAACAACAACAAGAAGGGATAGATTATGATGAGACTTACGCTCCAGTCACACGCATTGAAGCAATCAGAATATTTTTGGCGTATGCGGTAAACAAGAACTTTACGGTCTATCAAATGGACGTAAAGACAGCATTTCTTAATGGAATTCTAAAAGAGGAGGTATATGTCTCGCAACCCGAAGGTTTTGTAGACAAGGAAAATCCAAATCACGTTTACATTTTGGATAAAGCTTTGTATGGGTTGAAACAAGCCCCGCGAGCATGGTACGATGTTCTATCTCAATTTATACTCGTCTCGGGCTTTGAAAAAGGTAAGGTTGATACGAATTTGTTTGTCAAGCGTGAAGACGGTGAGATGGTAATAGTACAAATATATGTAGATGATATTATATTCGGTGCATCTAACCCTGGTTTATGTTCATGGTTTTCTGATCTGATGACTACTAGATTTCACATGAGCATGATGGGGGAGATTAATTTCTTCATAGGATTGCAAGTGAAACAATTTTCCACGGGGATATTCATCAACCAGTCAAAGTATATATTTGACATTTTGAAGAAATTCAAAATGGAAAATTGTACTTCCATTGGAACACCGATGGCAACACAATCAAAGATTGGTCCAGATCCTCATGGTAAGGAAACTGATATACGACACTATCGAGGTATGGTCGGATCTTTAATGTACTTAACTGCTAGTCGCCCGGATATTATGTTCGCTACTTGTCTTTGTGCGAGATTTCAGGCGAATCCTAAGGAATCTCATGTAGGAGCCGTCAAGCGCATTTTCCGCTATCTCAAAGGAACTCCCTACCTTGGTCTATGGTATCCCAAAGGCACGGGATTCGAGCTAACAGCCTACTCCGACGCGGATCATGGTGGTAGCTTATTGGACCGGAAAAGCACATCCGGACATATCGAATTCTTGGGTGATAAGTTGGTAAGTTGGGCCTCTAAGAAACAGAACTGCGTGTCACTTTCTACGGCGGAGGCAGAATATGTCGCGGCCGCTAGTTGTTGCTCACAAGTTATCTGGATAAAAACCCAACTGTCGGATTTTGCGTGTAAGTATGAAAAGATTCCAATCTATTGTGATAGTAAGTCCGCAATCGCTATATCTGTGAATCCGGTTCATCACACGAAAATCAAGCACATCGACGTACGGTATCATTTTATTAAAGATCACGTCGAAAAAGGTACAATTGAACTCTATTTTGTTTCTACTGAATTTCAACTTGCCGACTTGTTTACCAAGGCTTTGGATGAGAAACGTTTCAACTTTCTTGTCTCAAAGCTAGGCATGCTGAATTTGAAAGTTTGATAGATCATAATCTATTATTCAACATTTTGAAAATAATTCTTAGTCATTCAAATTTGATAACTTTAAGTGAAGAATAATTATTTTCATAATATTGAATATTCATTATGATTTGCTCAAATTTAGATTTCTTTCAGTATTTTACAAAGTAGATTTCAAATTTTTTTTGTTGTATGTACTTCAATTGATATTATTTGTGCAGTTTTATGTGTGGTTCATGTGTTTAGGGGGAGCTATAAATGTTTGTGAGCATGTTTCAAGGGGGGGCATTTAACAAAGAAGAGGTGTTTGATCCAAACAACAAAGGTAAGTGTTCTATCCCAAATGATTTTCGCAAACCCTACTTGATGAAAATGATTTTCTCAAGACTTATGCATCTTTGTGGGGGGAGCAAAATATTTTCAACGAACACTGAATAACCTTTTAATCTGAAAAGTTCAAAATTTTGAAAAGTTCAAAGCTCAAGTTGAAAAATTTCCAACTCTGGAAAGTAGTCGCACAGGTCTTGTACGACTAGCAATCCTAGTCGTACATACCTTGTAAGCCAGTTACTGTTTCAGCACGACAGTCGTACATAACGTGTACGAGAGTTACTGTTCCTGCACGACTGTCGCACATATCTTGTCCGACTAGCAATCCTAGTCGTATATGCTGTGTACGATAGTAACTGTTCATTTTCCCAAGTCGTAGACGCTTTGTCCCACTAGTATTCCTAGTCGCACAAGCATCGTACGATAGTTACTGTTCACGATTCCACCTTAGTCGGTCACTGTTTCATACGACTAAGATGAGGTACTCGTACATCGCTTCGTACGACTACCTGACACGTGTCAGTCAATCCTTGGACCAATCACTTCGTGACACGTGTCACTCTGACCTAAGATCTATATATAGTGTGATTTTGAAAGTCTTTTCATTTTTCGACTTCAGTTTCATCCGATTCTCTCACATAGTTATCGATTTTGATTCGATTGTTGTTGTTTCATTGATTTCGTGGATTAAAATCGATTCAGGTATCATTGTTTACTCTTTTATATCGCATTTCATCGCTTATATCATCTGTTTGTTGATTTGTTAGATGAGTCGAAAAGGGGTTTTTAGAAAACCCTTCATAAATTGTTCTGTGTGTTAGTATTCTTAGGAAAAGATGTTAGAATAGTGTTCCTGATAGAAAACCGCATATAGGGCACTAGTTTGATAAGCTTTCATTGACAAATCTTAGGTTTTTGGGTTTGAATGTTCATCACTGTTCGAACATTCATAACTGTCGCACAACACTATGTTCTTCACATTCAAAACTGTCGCACAAAACAGATGTTCATAACTGTCATACGAGACGTGTCCGACAACTTTTAGTCGTACAATTTTATCCGACAGTTAGTGTCAAGCGACTTGGTGTGTTGTACGACAGTAGCCCATACTTAGGAAATTTTTGAAAAAGTTTTGGCGAAAAAGCACTGATATCCAAATGGTCTTACATTGTCAATCATAGACCATGGCACATTTGCAAGAGCACGGTGATGGTAATTCTTCTGACGAGAACACGGTGTTCCCATCTCATCGTTCATCACATCCATCGGTGAACACTCGAGATCTAGATGCTGAACTTATTCTTCCAAAAGACAAGAAGGAATTGAAACCGAACAACTATACTCTAGATTTCCATGTCAGAATGGATTATCAGCTTATAATGGAGATTTTCAAAAACCATCCTCTCCGTACTGCTCTTGAAAAGACAATACAAGTTCCGGAGATCTATCTGCAACAAGTATGGCATAACATCCAATACATACCAAATACCAACTACTTTACTCTGAAAGTAGATCATTTTGATGCCAAGCTGACTCTGAAAAGGTTGCGGACAGTTCTTGATCTTCCTTATTCTCAAAATTTTGAAGATATGGTGTCTGAAGAAGATTTGTGCCGGGATATTATGCGGATGGGTTACAATGATCCACGTCCGAAGTATAGAGTGCTGACTAATACATCAAAGTTGAAAAGAAACTATCTACCGCCGATCTATTACACACTATTCAGTGTTGTGAATAGATGTATGACTTCTAAACACACGGGAGTCGACACGGCCAGCATTTCAGTAATCAGAATGTTTCATGCTATCGCCTTTGACCGAAAGATCGACTTTGATATTCTTATCTGGAATGACCTGATCGAGGTGGTTACCGACAAAGCAAAGCCATCAAAAGACAAAACGTTTGTTCCATTTCAAAGATATCTTCAGATCATCATCCGCTCTATCATGGATTCTAATAATCAGATACCGAGACGCGAGAATGCAGTTCTTGGTCCTACTACGTACATGAAGTATCTCCGACTTCCGAAAGGTCTAACTTTTCCTACGATTATGATTTTACCTGAAGCACTACTTGCTTACGCTGACCAAGAATCACCAATTTTGAGTGAGTATAGAGAAGAGAACGCACTGATTGCCTGGCCAGGACCGGTAGGGCCTACCCACGGTGCAAACCCATTAGGTGAGCGTGGTGAGGGTTCTAGAGTTAGAAAGAGACTTCAGGATACTGGGGTACCTGAACAGGGCGTATTGAGAGGTAAAAGCGATGTAAGGGGAAAAGGAGTTGGAGGTGTTCTTGGTCAGTCATCAAAATCTAAAAAGATGATTCAGATCTTTGAGGACGATGATGAGGAAGATCTTGGTTCCGACGATACTGAGGAAGAATCTGAGGATATTGATGCGGATATTGATGATCCTGCTAATCTTGTATATAGTTCAGATGATGATGATGCGAATGCTGATGATGAAAAAGAGGATGATAGTTCTGATGATAACAATGATGATAACAACAATGATCAAGTCATGGAGAATCTTGATACTGTAATTGAAAAGGTCATCACTACTAATTCTGGTGGTGATGGAGGAGTGATAAGGGGAAATGAGGTAGTATTAGTTGAAACAGAAAAACAAGTAAGGTTGAGTGAGAAGGAAAGAAAAAAAGATGATGAGTGTGAGACAGGATCAACAAAAGTTTTAACTAATGATCCTAACCAAACCGGGTCTAGCCGGGTAGCCACATCTACTGTCAGTGAGCGTCCGTCGCCACGAGACATTGAAGAAGCCATAGTGGACCCAACTATGCAATGCACAACCCCACTCATCCACTCATCAACTTCTTCATAAGTTGATGTTTCATCTTCTCACAGGGGATTAGCACAAACACTATCGGCGACACACTCGGTGTCGGCTGGTATTGAAACAGGATGGCAACTTCCCCGGCCACCACCTTTATTTGTTCACAGATCGAGTCTAGAACCTTTCGATTTTACTTCCTTTCCTAGGACACGGACCCCGTTCGTCACTTCATCTATGGTGACACAAAACGTTGGTGTTATGCGTGACCCAACCGGAACGCCCCGAGTGCAGCCGCCATTTGTTGGTACTGTACGAGGATCGGGCAGAAGTCCTACCAACGTTAACACTATGCCAGCGTTGAACGTAGGCCATACAGTCTATATGACTGCTATGTCAACCAGTAACCTTAGTGGTCTGGGTGTTACCTTGGAACAAGCGCGTGATATCCAGTCTTTTATGGGTCCTCCTCCTCACAACTATGTATCTAAGAAGTTGCTTGAAATGTCCATCCAGTCTGTCTCTAACACTCAGAAAGCTCAGATGTCCGAATTGAAAGATATTGTTAAGAATCTATCTGCCGAAGTACACAAGTTTGTTAAAGGAAAGTCTGTTGCTGATTCTTCATCCGCACCATCCGACACTCAACCAGAATTTCAGTCGAACCCAAAGGTACATCATACTTTACCTTTACACGAATTGAAATCCCAGTTACTTACCCGTTTACTAGAACAAGGCGATGCTAATACTCAAGAAGAAGTAGACATTCTTGGTCTACTTAGACGCCAAACCGAAATACATGCCACTTTACCAGAGTCACTAAATACCCTACAACAATCCATATCCAACCTATCTGAAGCTATATCTTCTGACTTCGCATCCCTATCAAACCGAATTAAAGCGGTGGAAGACAAGTGTGGGATTCAAGCCCAAACCACCAAACGGAGACATGATGATCAACATCCCGATCATGATCACCATGAGGGGGATAGAAGTGTAAGATAAAGGGTTGAACAAGGTAGTGGTTCGGGCGTTCATGTCACTGAAAATGTGGAAACAAATGTGGAATCGGGTACCGATAATGTTGGTGGTACACAAGGGATTCAAGTGCTGATGTTGGTGTTCTGGATGATATCAATCCTACGGTTGAAAAGCCTCAAGGATGTGATAACAGAACTGATGAGGAAATAATGGCTGATGAGTTCTTACAGGATTTGATTTATATCAATTCGGATGAAGATCAAACTGTGGTAAAGATTAAAGAGGAGATGGATGATGTATTTGATGGTGGAAACGTTCAACCCGACTCTGATTCCGAGAAAGAAAGTAATCTACCTGATCCAGTGATACAAATTCCGGTAATACCTGATCTACCTGAAGGCAAAATCAGAGATGCAGTCTCCAAGGCAGAATTACGTAATCTACAGATGTTAATTGATAAAGAAGCTTTGATTGTTAGACGTGCTCACCGAACAAGAATCATTACTCCATTCCAAGAAGATATAAGGGGTGACTTGTTTGTGAAAAAGATTCAGCCAATCGACAAGGTAAATTGTATTCAATTGAAAAGCTTCCACGTCCAAAGCAGATTGAATATTTGATATGATGGGTGACAAAGATCAAAAGCTCAGTGCAGTCAGAACATATAAAGAGATTGTTAAGCTTGTGAAGATAGAATCAGAGAAGATTCTAAAAGTCTTTTATCCGAGATTCTATGTTAACAGATCAGATGGAAAAAAGTGGAATTTCTGTGAAGCCGACATCAAATCCCTAACCTGTGCAGACTTCTTCAGGTTGTATGACATTCTTGCCCGGATGCCGAACAAAGATATTACCTACTCTGAAGCCTATCAAGCCTTAAAACGTTTCATGAAGAACCTGATCAAGCTTTCATACCTAACTGATTTTCAGATGGCTTTGGAAAGTAATCAAATCAGAGTCAACAAACGAAGGCCAAACAAAGGCTTACCCGACATGCAAGGTATTCCTCTGTATACCGTGTTAGAAAAACCAGAGTTTGGTGTTGTTTATCATAATGGGCAAAAGAAGAAGAAGTTCTTGAGGTTTATTGAAGTCAACCTGTATTCTGATGGAACACTCTATATGATCAAGATTCTGCTGAATGAAAGGCTAAGATTGGATGAACAAAGAAAGGTGCCTCTAAAAGAGAAGGAGATTGTCTTGATCAACAATGCCTTGAAAGCGATACAAGACCGAATAGATTACCGGAATTCACTAAGAAGGTTTGAGATTATCTTTGGGATCAGAAAGAGATACATTCCATCGGAAGAACTTTATGGTTAAAGCTTACCTGGCTCACTTGAATACAAAGGGGGAGAATGTTAGTGTCAATTTATATATTGTATTCAAGTTGAGGGGTTATTTTGTAACTATTGAGTCTAGGTATAAATAGCCTAGTTTAGCTCATTTCTCACTAACACTTTGATAGACATACTCGTAAATTCTCTCTACACCTCTTGTACTTAGATCTTGATATCAATGAGAGATGACTAGAGATTTGCATTATTCTTGATTGTGATTACTTGTTTATTGGGATAACAATGATCCGTGTAGAGCATATAATTCATGTCGTAGAGGTAGTGTCGCCATAACTTCAAAGCAAATACTAACTCCACTAACTCCAAATCGTGAGTAGGATAATTCTTTTCATTCACTTTGATTTGTCATGATGCATAGGCAGTCAATTTTCCCTTTGCATTAACACATAACCAAAACCCATCTTTGATGAGTCACTATAGACCACGAAGTCTTCCGATCCTTCAGGAAAGGATAGGATTGGAGACTCACATAATTTCTTCTATAATGTCTGAAATGCCTTCTCTTGTGCATCGATCCAAACAAACTTTACATTTTTCCAAGTCAAGGCCGTTAACGAAGAAGCAATCTTAGAAAAATCTTGAATAAATCTCCAGTAGGAACCCGCTAAATCCAAGAAACTTCGAATCTCCAATGACTCTTGGGAGGTTCCCAATTCGTCATCGCCTCGATCTTGGAAGGATCCACCTTTACACCATCTCGGGTGACCATGTGCCTCAAGAATTGGACCTCTAAACCAAAAATCGCATTTGGAGAATTTTGCATACAATTTCTCCCTTCTAAGAACTTCTAATACTTCTTGAAGATGTTTGTGAGTTCCAGATTAGTGCAAACGAATAGTAGAAATCAATAGATGTGAACAAACAGTATGATTTCAATCGGTCATCCAATTCACTTTCATTCAACAGAGAGAATTACAATACGCCTAGAAAGTGTAAATTGACAACTAGACTAATTTTCTAAGGCTAACAAACATTATATACCATGGGCCCACATCATTCAAGCCCATGGCCCATTACACATTAAAGGCTGAAAATAAAGATTAACAGTTTAACCCTTGAACTTCTATTCAACCTGATTTTAACCCTAACAATCTCCCCCTTTGAATTGAAGTTCGACTTTGCTCTAGTTCTCGACGTATCTCTTTCAGAGCGCAAAGTGGATCTCGAACATTCGAATGGCTTGGCGGTAGTCGATGCGGTCTTCTATCACTTCTAATGCTTCTCGTGCGGTTGTCTCATTTGAATTGGGGACAAACGACGATTTTCGATTTTCGGATTCATAAGTGATGATGTTACGAAGAGCATCTCTGACTTTGAGGAGTGTGCCATCGCAGAATCTGTCGACCTGGCTGAAGCAGAGAAACCTCTTTTCTTTCTGATCATTGAGGTGTACAATCCCAAATTCTGGTTCTAGAAGCAGTGCGTTCTCGGGATACATCTTCAGCTCGGGTGCTTTCAGGTTCGGTTTCAGCAAGTTTACCTTCTTTGCTCTGTTCTCAATTCCCATTTGAAAGTCTGTGAGGTAGGACATCATGATTGTGCGAATCATGAATCGACGGAAAGCCTCGAGCGCTTTAGTTACACGAAGTGGTCGGATGGTTCTGGTTCGGAGGTGTTTCAGTAGAGCTTGGAAGTCGAACGGTCTGAGGTTCTTAAAGTCAGCTTCTGAAAATCTCCATTCATTACCGTCTTCGCGTCGGACGGTGAATACTGGAAACATGACTTTAAGGATTCAGCTTGTTTGGATGTTGAGCACTTCAGAGATTTTGTGCTTGGTTCGGACTTGGCTAACTGGCAGACACCGCTTCATGGCATTTATGTACTGGCTTTGGTATTCCGGGTCGGATTTGGAAATTCCTAGGCAGAATGTTGGCTCGATGGGGAGTAACCTGTGAACATAAAGCTTCTTCAGTGATTCCTCCAAGTGAGGAATAAGGATCATGATCTTCTCCCATCGGATTCGTTGTTGTGGAGGAAGAGGATGATCAGAAGCTGATGGTTGTTGAGGAGATGTCGGTGGTATAGTAGAAGTCTCGGGAGCTTGTGTAGTGTGGGCAGGTGTACCATACAGATTTTGTAGCAGAAACTGGTCATAATCAACGTTGTCGTCTTCATCTATAGGAAAGATCAAATTTATCTGGAGATTTATTGCACTGGCGGCTTTTTCGTACCATGCATTTTCAGTGTCGGGGTCGATCTCGGAATCTGGATCAATCAGATCAAGTGCAGGCCTTTCTGATGCAGAATAAGTGACCAATTCCTGTGATTCTCCCTCGGGCTTTTCAACCGTTGGGTCTTCGTCGTCTGAGATATCCATGTCTATAACCATCTCAGTTAAGCTCAACTGGGCTTCAGGTTCGTCTTTGGTTGCAGTTGCCACAGTTGATGGTTCTGGTTGAACCACGGTTGTTTCAGTGAGGATTGGTTCGGACTCAGACAGTCTCTGTCTCTTGTTCTCCCCCTCACGGTGATCAGGATCATCCTGGTCATCGTGCCATCTCTTGAGTCCGCCAGCTTGACTCTTGTAGGTTTCTTCTAGTGAGCCGACTCTTTTGGACAAAGTGTTGAGTGCTCTTTGAACGTCCTTGAGAGTCATGTCAAGCTGGTCCAATCTGGTAGTCACGGATGACGAAGGAGCAGATACCTGTGATCGTAGAACTGAGACCAGGTCTGCTTCGGTAGAGGCATCGGTGTCGTTATGCTAGAGAAGTTGAGCCTGAAGCATAGTCTTGAGCGTATCCACCGAATAAGATGGCTGAACGGGAGCCGGTGGAGGTGTTGGTGCGGTTTCAGATTCGACTACATTCTCTTTACCTTTGATCAAGCTCTTGAGTTTGTCGAGCTTGGTGGTGAACTTCTACTCCATTGCCTCGCGGACAGCCTTTAGGGCACTGTCCAGAGATTCCCTTGACATTACGTCGGGTGACTTTACTCCGGGATCACTTAGATTACCCGTTGAGGCATCTACCGTAGAGGTAGTGCCACATACGTTCATAGTTGGCAAAGGTGTGGCCGTGGTAGGATTTCCTTCCGATCCTCGCGTTCCGCTCAAAGGCGGAGACGCTACGAAAGTTCCGATCGGGTCACGAAGAACACCGATATGTAGAGTCTCGTCCTGTGTCCTAGCCGAATAATGTATTCTATCAAATGGCTCTGGACTCAATAGTGCATCCAAAGAAGTCGAGACCTGGGGAGGCTGGTCTCTTGTTTCAATACCAGTACTCTCCGAGTGAGAGACCGATAGATTTTATGCTAAGTCCCCGTGTGAAATTGAAACACCCATCTGTTGAGAGATGGGCGAGTGGCTTGGGGGTGTGCAATTGCGCCACTAGGTCCACGGCGGCTTCTTCAATACCTCGTCCCAATAAATGAGATGAAGTAGCAGATGCGGCTACCTGGATGACACTGGGTTGGGTTCGCTCTGAAGCCTCTTTATTTTTACGGCTTTCTCTCTCATGATTCTTTTTCGATCTAAATTCATTCTGTCTCACCACTTCTAGATTTTCAACTAATACTCCCTCCGCTCCCCTTGTATCTCCCGTAATAGACTGGGTAGTAGGGATGAGTGGGAGTGTAGGTGAGTCAGATGGGGATTCTTCGATCAATGGTGGATGACGTCCGATACTGGCTGGAGTTAGCGAAAGGCGGATTGCGCGTTCCGTATCGAAGTCAGTGGAGTCGGAATCCATCGTGTTAGTTTGGGCGAACGGGGATAATGGTTCAGTGGTGTCCGTTCCTAGATCGCGATCAAGAGTTGGTCTGTGTGTTTCAGTGACGACTGGGACCTCGTGTAGTCTAGTCGACGGTCCGGCTTCAGTCGTGGTTTGGGTTGTATGAGGGTAAGGTTGTTGGCTAGTTTCAGCTTGGCTGGAATGAGTAGTACTGGCATGCGTATCCAATGCACCGCCCGCGCCTGCTCCCCTCCCATGTACTCTCAACACACCCTGTCCGGGAGCCCCAGCTATACGGACTCTACCTCCTCTCGTCCTCGGACCCGCACGTCGCTCAGGTCTATGTCCCTGGGGAGGTCCCTCCAGCTCTGGCTGGACCATGGGATTCCCTAACTCTCGCCTATATTCTATCACATCCGGTGCATTAGGGTCCGCGTGTGCCAATAGGTGTTCTGGGATAGGCATGGCCGGGGTATTCGGTGGGTTGCGAATCACTAGATATTGTAAGTTAAAAGGAGGACATACCGGGTGATTGATACGTCTTGGGATGAGTGGATTCACGTCCATGTGTTGTCGGATGGCTAGGGAAAAGAAGCGCGAAAATGGTAGAAACTTCTTCTTGGATCCGCCAGTATGATGGATTGCTTGCACAAGTTCACGCCAAATGATTGCTGAGTAGTTGTTGGTCTCGAAGGGCTATACAAGTTTGTAGAAGGGGGGGGGGTTGAATACAAACACAGATTTTACTTTTCTAAATTGTTTATTGATAAATCATTAACAATTTACAGCTTGTTGCGGAACAAGACAAGGAATAAATCCTAATCTAAACAAGTTGGAACACTAAGTTTTCTTGCACTAAGAAAGAGAAGGAAATTACTAATAATAACCTATCTCAAGATAATAAGATGACTTGACCAGAGTTAGCAAGTGCTTCAAGAATGAAGTTGGAGTCCTTCTTATATACTGTATGCATTTAATGCATGGCAGTTTATACTTTACACGTGGCAGCAGCTTATTGGTTGTTGGGTCTGACTTTAGTAGACAACCTTAGTAGCCACATGTTTGAACAGTGTAGTATCAGAGTGGTTGTACGATTTCAGACAATAAGGAGGTTCTTTTCTGACATATCGTACGGAGTCGTGCAAGGGTGGTTAAGACAAAAGTACTTTGTACGGAGGACTTCATGATCAGCTTTCGTTGAATCAGAGCTTTATCATTCTATATCAGTGAATGACAAAGTTCAGCGATAGCTGAAGTCTTGTACTTGATATTTCACGTTGAGTGGACAAATCTGAGTATTCGCTGATCCGCATCAGTTCATTAGGAGACTTGTCGCTGGTTCTTGAGCTTGATCTTCGACTTCAGCGTAGTACCTATGTTGACGTGAAACTTGTCTTCAGGGATCATAAGTAAACAACTAACTTATCAGCGATCACCATAAGGACTGAACAAGCTCAGAGCATTATGGTGAACAGTGTTCGCTGAATGTTTAATCTAAAGAACAAGAGTTCCTATCAGCGGTACTGTAAAGTCTTAGTACATCAGCGATAGTGAAACTCTAATACATATTGTTTACTTACAATTTTCACTAAGTGTTTAAGAGAGGGTCATTATCAAATCACTGAGGGTTTGGATCAACAATCTCCCCCAATTTTATTATGACATAGCAACAGAGAAAATTGATATTTAATGAAAACATAAGGATAAAAAGAACTCATAAAATATTTGTCCCTTTTACTGTTTTCTGGGATCTTTTCTGTACTGATGGAGTAAAGTATATTCGCTGAAATCTTTCTCTAAACTTCGTATCAGATTACAAAGGGAAGTGGAAAAATTATAAGTACAAGCGAAATAAATTACAAGTACAGAAGAATAACTGATAAAATAGAAGAATGGGGCGATCCTATCAGCTTATAGAGGTTCTTCCTTAATGAGAAGTTCATCAAGGGTCTGGGTTGTAGGGATCATCCAATCAGGGACTTTTTCTCCCTGATTTCTTCTTTCTTGGGCTTCCTTGAAGATCAGCGGCTTCATGAAGTGTCCGAGAAGGTCTTGTCTGAACTCACACTAGTATATGAGATCTCTGAGCTGTTTGATTGGAGTGATTGGTAGCTCAGCGATACGTTGAAAACATTCTCGTCCCTCGTAGTCATGAAAGAATATACCGTAAGGATTACTTATGACTTTACCAGGGATGAAACGTTCACTGGGTGGCAGAGATATGTCAAGGGCAGATAGATCAGGGCCAGGACCAAGCACTTCAGCGCGAGAGAAACCAATACCAGTTTCATTTCGTATGGGAGGAACTGAATCTGATTCTTGTAGCTTCTTCTTTGCAGAGGCCCTTTTTCTTTTCAGCTTAAGAGCAGGAGGAGGAGGAATATCCACAACAGATGAGACCAAGTCGATCTGTCGATTTATAAGTTTCTCAACATGATCCTTGTACTTTGAACGTGATTGCTGAATAGCTATCCTCATCTCCAACCATTCAGAGAGACCATACCTTGTGACGGCTTCAGCACCAAAGGTTTCAGTTTGGCCATTCTCTCTGAACAATTGAATATCAACAATAGGTACTCCGATAGTTGTTCTTCCAGAGATGTGTACCTTGTTGATCCTTGCTGGACGATATCTGAAGTGTACCTTCTCTTTACACCATTTGAGGGTGGATTGAGATACTTCAGTTTTCTTCTCGACAATCTTTTGAGCATCTTCCCAAAGCTGACGTTGGATTTTAATGGGAATTTGTTTCACCTTGGGGTCTTCGACTGATTGTTGGACATGCTGGATGGCGAGTTCTCTGTCTTTTTCTTCAGCTTCCCTTCTTTCAGCGATTAACCTTTCAGCTCTGAGGTGATCCTGGTATTCCATTTGTGAAAGTCTGAACTTTGGAGGAATAGAAGGAAGTTGATCACGCTTCAGGATGATTCGCTGATCTTCTAATCTCTTGATCATTGCATCTCTCTTTTCTTGATCCTCTTCACTCAGCTTTTGAGGAGCCAAAGAAGGTCTGTTTTGGTGAGAGAGCATCTGTTCTCCAGGTTCATCAGTCTCAGTGGTTAAATCCAAGACTGGGATTATTTCTTCAGCTCTTGTGGCTGGGATTATCGTTGGTGAAGTCGCAGCTGTAGAAACTTCAGCGATATCCTCAAACAGGAGAGAGGACTAGCTGAAACACAGCGATCGTTCAAGTAAGAAGAGTTGGGGAAGAAAGAGATAGAGAAAAGAATGTGGTGAAGTGTATAGGCTTTTTGTGGAGAGTAGAGCTGATAATGTGTATAGATAGAGGAGGGATGCATTGTAAGGAAGTAAGATGTAGTGTACCTGACGAACTGGCTTTTGAAGCAAGATCATCAGACTTTCATCATCTTCAGCGACACCTTTTTCTTTGCCCTTGTCAGCTTCAGACGCTGAAGGCTTTGTCTTGGTCCGCTTCCCTGAAGGTTTGTTTATCGAAATCCCTTTGAGAACTGTACTCTTCTGAACAGGCTTGACGATAAAGGAGTCATCATCATCGTCATCATCATCATTCTTTGGAGAAGAAGATAGCTCATCATCAGATATGTCGACGGCTTCTTCATCTTCAGCTTCAGATTCAAATTCTTCAGCAGCTTCTTCGAGTTGCTCCCCCTCAGATATAGAGGTAAGCTTCTCGGTTCCCTCAGGGTTTTCATCTCCCTGAGGTCCAGCAGTTGTTTCTTCATTTGTCTTCTCCCCCTCTTCAGTAAGGGGAAGGTCTTCAGTCTTCTCCCCCTCGATAGATTCATCATGGGGAAGGTCTTCAGAGTTCTTCTCCCCCCCCCTTCCTCATGATGAGTGGGGGAGGAATGCGATGACTCAGCAGATGGTGTTGGTTCCATGTCTTCTTGGCCAGGGAATCCGACTAATCTGGCTTCCAGGCCAGTTATAACAGGATTGATCTTGAGAAGTTCAGCTCGATCCGCCGGAGTAAAATGCGAAGGTGCAGAGGCAGGGGCGGTCATATGATTCAGGATCTGTTGTACCATCGTCTTCACTGAACTTACGTCAGTTTTTACTGAACTCACGTCAGTTTTTACAGCGGACACCTCTCCCTAAAGAGTACTAGTTGATGTCTTCCGCGTTATGACCTCGCTGGACATGGTGTTAACTCTTGAGGAGAGAGAGTTGTAGTCGGTGTAGATGTCAGCAAGAACTTTGGCAAAATCACCAAGAGTACCATCAACCTTCTCCAAATCAGCTTTGGAGGCTTTCTGTTCAACCACTTTTGTCAGCTTGTTGAGATTCTCTCCAGCATTTGTTATAGTTGAAGAGTTGTCTGAGAGAGTAGTGGTGAGACCTGTCAGCTTTGTATCCAGGTTCTTCAGAGAGGCGTTGATGTCTCCCAAATTAGGACCTGTAACAGATAAGTACTTATGAACAAAGGAAAGCTCAGAAGTTTGGGCTTTAGTTACAGTGTATATGGGTTGGTGTATACCTGCAGGAGGGCTGGTGAAGTCGTCAAAACTTCTGTGTCCTGAAAAAAGTTCCATGTTGTCAGCTAGAGTGCGTGTATGCATGGACATTCCTGCAGGTCCTGCATCCATCATTCCTTGAAAAGTATCAGCTTTAGCTTCTGGAAGAATGACGGGTGCTCCAGTGATCGTGGTGAAAACTGGATTAGAGTCCAATAGAGTAGAGAGAGAAGCGAAGGTTGAGAAGGTTTGACGTGGAGCTGATTTAGTGTTGGATCCACTGAGAATCACTTCTTCAGTTCTATGAGAGACTGACGGAGGTTGGGTCGATTCCAAGTTTATAACTTCAGTGTTTAGAGACGATGAAGCTGGGATGGAAGGGGTGGCTTGTTCAGCTGTGGCAGAGCGTACCACTGAACTTTCCATCAGCTCTTCAAGATGAGCTGAGGAGTCTTCAGCATGAGATTGTTGGGGTTGCTCCTTGGTTTTCTTAGTCCTTTTGAAACCAAGTTGGGAAGATGAGTGTTTCCTTTTTCTAGAAGGAGTGGAGGTTGCAGCTGGGGTATCAGCGGTGGGGATTTCCACTGAATGAGCTGTAGAAGTAGAAGAAGGAGGATTGAGGAGAGTTAAGAGAGTAGAGAGACGTACCTCGTTTGCCATTGGCTTGAAGTCGAGTACCTTAGGGCCAACCTGAGAGAGTTTCAGGTCTCCTACTTTTGGGTAGTTATCCTTCAGGCCGGTTTGGAAAACGGCACTGAGGAATCTTGGGTATGGAGCCCATGATGGTCGGTCAGCAGCAGAGTCTACTCTGAGCATAAGATCATCGTAGATTATCGAGGCCCAGTCAACATGAAGACCTTTCAGCAATGCATAGCCCATTGCTTGCTGAGGTTGAGCGGCTTGATCATAGGAGCCGGTGTTTGCAGTCATGCAGCTTATCAAGTGTGCGAAGATGAAGTTCATCTCGCTGGGCATTTTGGATTTCTTGATAAGGGTCAGTTTCTTCTCAGGCTTCTTGTCCCTCCCTGTTTCCCATACATAACCCATTGCATCAAAGAATGCAGTGATGGCTTCCCTATCAGCATGTTTCTTGTGGTCAGGGAGAGAAACAAAGGGTTTTTCTTTTGTGGCGATGGGAAGGCTCAGTGCTTTTCGGATAATGGCAGGGGTGATTTTTATGGTGCCAAAATCAGTGTCACAGAGGATGCAATCTATTTTCTTCGTGGGGTCTTTGTCGATGTGAGCTGAGTGTGTCTGGCAGAATACCAGAACTGAGATAGTAGTAGTTGATGAGCAGGGGGTGTTATGGTCAGGGTTGTAGAGAGGCAACATGTTTTGAGGAAATTCACAGCATCATTCAGATGCGTGACTTGCTTTCGAGGAGGAAACTCGAAAAGCGCATAGAGATTGTTTGTTTTTGTCCAATCGAGTTCCTCAAGCGTGAACTTGACCTGAGGAGCCTTGGTGATTTCTAGTTCCTCAGCAGCAGCAGTGTTCTCAGCAGTAGGAATATCAGTAGATGCCATTGCTGTATTATCAGTTCAACCAAAGATATAACAAATAAGAATAATCTTAATGTGGACAGATTTTCCAATAAGATGGTTCGAATTTTGTCCATTTCATTCAGACAAAAATGTCTTAATGAAGATTAGGGTTTTCTTGATTTTGAAAAAGAAATGCAAACCCAATAAAAAGTCTTGTTTTCCAGTTTCCTTTGTGGATTAGGATTCTGGAAAAACGTATGAAGAACAAGTTTAAGATATTTGCGATTAAACTTGAAGAACAACCATGAAAGGTTGTGTTCATAAAACCCTGAAAGAAATGATTTCATTTTTGAAAAAGTTCTTTTGTTTGATCTTGTAAAAACAATGAGAAGATCATTAACAAGTTTTAAGAAACAGGTAAATAAAAGAAATATTAACCTGGTTCGTTGAAGAAGAAGAAGATGAACAGTTCTTGAAAACTTGAGAGCAAAAATGCAACAGTAGTTTTCTTGAGGAAGAAGTTGTTCGCGTAAAGGAAAAATATAAACCCAAAATGGTTTATATAGAGAGATTAGAAAGAGAGAAAAACTAGAGCGGGAAAGTTTTTCATCATGACACGGACACGTGTTTGCATTTGATTGGCTGGTAAACGAAACGTGCAAACGTGTGTCAGAAAGAAGACGTGCCAGGGCTTATCCGTTTCATGACGTCACGGATGTCCTTTAATATTTTAGGATGTCTCTGAGGTTTTGAAAGCTCAGGGACACTTTTGAAAACATGAAGCACTGAATAGAAATATCAGTGTTGGTTTTAGAAATTTCAAAGTATCGCTGATTAAGGAAGAGATATTCAGCAATGCAAATTGTTTTGAAATCTTTGAGTTCTAGGCGAACGTCAGCGAGTAAGAGAGAAAAACATACCTTGACATCAGCGAATCAATTATGTTCAGAGAGAGAATGATAGAATGGGTTATACATGTTGATTTTATCCTATCGCTGATCAAATGTGAACCGCTGAAGATTTTACTCTTCAAAGTTCAACATTCCAAGCTCGCTGATGAGAAAGTTGAATCTTGTCTCATCAAGAGGCTTAGTGAACAGATCAGCTAACTGATAATCAGTTGGGATAAAGTGAAGTTCTATATCACCATTCATCACATGATCTCTGATAAAATGATACCTGCTTTCGATGTGTTTTGTCTTTGAGTGTAGCACTGGATTGTTGGCTATAGCGATGGCACTTGTGCTGTCGCAATAGATTGGAATTTTCGAGAGCTGAAGGTCATAGTCTAGTAGTTGATTTCTCATCCACAAGACCTGAGAACAACAGCTTCCAGCGGCTACATACTCAACTTCAGCAGTTGAGGTGGACACTGAGTTTTGCTTTTTACTTGTCCAACTCACCAGCTTTCCACCCAGGAGCTGACAGCCTCCTGTGGTGCTTTTCCTATCCAATTTGCAACCTGCAAAATCACTATCTGAATAGGCGATTAGATCAAATGACTCAGGGTTTGATTTACAATGTTTCAAAGCTGACTGATGCTTAGACGATTAAGCTTCAGCACTTCAGCATAAGCAACTCTTCTGAAGGTTGTTGTACCATTTGAGAGTACACCTAATCTTCAGGTATAGTCTTTTCCATTTCCACCACTGGTCACTGAGGGACCATTTTCTTCTTTGTTTTCAGCGAGCAGGTTCTTCATACCAGTCATGTGTCTAGAGCATCCGCTATCGAGATACCAGATACCCTTCTTAACTTGCATTACAAAGGAAGATTAGTTTTTCTTGGGTACCCACTTAACCATGTGTACACGTTTGTCAGTGGAAGTAGTTGGAATGGAAGGTTCAGCAGTCTTCGCAGCATTTGAAGTTTCAGCTTTGTTAGTCTTCACTTTGGTTAATTTCTTAACCTCAGTGGTCTTCTTTGCCTTGGGGGCAATGATCTTCACCTTAGCTATCTTTTCAGCTTGGGTGACTGTGGGGCACTTACTAGCAATATGATTTGTAAGTCCACAATGATAACATTTCCTATAACCAAAAGTAGTTCTAGGACCATTTGAATGTTGAGCTTTAGATTTTAAACTAGAAGGACCAGCACCAAATAAGCTATTGGCTTTTGATTTCCACTTTGATTTCCACTTTGATTCTAGGAGTAGATCGCTGAATAGATCTACGCTGAATAAATCCAGAGATCTTATTCTTTGAATCAGAGGGATAAGTCACTGAAGCTTTATAAGCGTTCAGCTTTGGTACAGAGGTACCCTTCTGAGGATTTTGGTTAAAAGCAATTCCTTTACCTTTGTTTTTAAAGACTGAGGTAGGTTTTGGATAAATAACCTTTTCTTTACCTTTAGAGGTTAAGGTAGAGATTTCCTCAGGGATGGGCGGTTTAGAAGAGGAACACTGAGAGGATGAAGTATCAGCGACTGAGGATACGAAAGTTCCAAATAAGAGCATGGAACGATCAGTGGTTGGTTCTAGATTATCAGCTTTGTAACCAAGACCACGTTTATCACTCAGGGGAATCTGAGACTTAATTATCTCAGTGATCTTTGTTGAGGAATTATACCATCCATCAACAGTAGCTTTTTCAGCTTTTAATGCAGCGATAGCTTCTTCACGCTCGATTTTGACTAGCTGATTTAGGTGATGTTTGATCTTTAAAATCTTCTTCAATTTTAGAAAGATTTTCTATTTGAAGGTGACAGTTTTTAAGCTGTTCAGCGAGATCAAGGTTTTGATTTTCAACTACAGTTTTGCCATTCATAGCTTCATATAAACTTCTAGTCAAGAAATCGATCTTTCGAAGACTATCAGCTTCGTCAATATTTGCAATATTTGTAAAGAAGGAAGGTGATACCTGAGTTGCAGAGGTTGAAGTAGAGGGAATGTCTGAACTTTCTTCCTTATCTTTAAGTTTGGCCATAAGACAGAGATTGGCTTCATCATCTTCAGAGTCAGATGTTTCTTCCTCATCAGAGTCAGCCCAATCATAGTCAGCCATCAGGCCTTTGCCTTTCTTCTTAAAGCTTTTCAGCTTCGCATACCTTTCTTTCAGCTTGGCGTATTTGTCATCTCTAGACCTGAGGTTAGAGGATTTCTTGGGAAACGCCGAGTTTCTCGAAACTTTCTTTGACCTGCACTCGTTAGCGAAATGTCCTATCTTTTCACAGTTAAAACAAGTAGCAGTAGCCTTATCAACAGGAGCTGATGATCTTCGCTTGTCAGTAATGGCAAGAGGTTTATTCCTTTTGAAATTACTCTTTCTAGCAAATCTCCTGAACTTATTAGCCAGGAATGCCAGAGCTTCATCATCATCTGAAACTTCAGATTCTGATGATCTTTCAGAGTTAGTCTCCAACTCAGTGATAGTGACCGAGGGTCGCTGAGTGGAAGGTTCTTCTGAGATTAAAGCAACATGGGTGCTTTTGGAATCTTTTACAAGATTCTTCTTAAGATGACTCGATTGCTCATGATTCAGCATCGTGCCATATAAGGTAGAAAGGGTCATTGATTTTAGATCTTTTGACAGCTTGAGACACATAGAATAGCTGTCCCAGCTTTCAGGTAAACATTCTAAGAACTTTGTCAGCACTTCAAAGTTAGAATATTCCTTACCAACAGTTTTTAGATCTATTATTAAACAGTTAAAACGTTGGTGTACTTCAGAGAGAGTTTCATTCTTACCATAAATGAAGCTTTCATACTGTCTTACCAGGTTGATCTTTCGAGAGTCCTGGACTTCAGAAGTACCTTCATATTGAACACAGATTGTGTCCCACGTAGCTTTTGAGGTTTTCAGGTTCATGATGGAATGGTAGACTTCGTCAGGAAGAGCCATGGAGAGTATGGATCTGGCTTTGGTGTCGATAGCCACTTTCTTCTTATCTTCATCAGTCCACATATGAATTTCCTTAGGAATCAGCCTTTCTGAAATAGCAGGTCTATTCTCAGCGGCTGGAACTGCAGCATCAATTCTTACAGGAATATATGGGCCGTTTTCAAGATAATAAGGCATAGTAGGGTCTACACCTTCTAAGAAGAGAATCATCCTATTTTTCCATAGATTAAAATTATCTCTGGAGAATCTAGGGGGTTTTGCAAGAGAATCGTTGTCAATATAGTTTGTGTTTGTGTTGGTAGCCATTTTAAGAAATAGCTAAGAAGAGAAATCTTAGTATAGATCAGATTTTGTTTATGAGTTTAAACAAATCTGCTCTGATACCACTTGTTGGTCCCGAAGGGCTATACAAGTTTGTAGAAGGGGGGGGGGGGTTGAATACAAACACATATTTTACTTTTCTAAATTGTTTATTGACAAATCGTTAACAATTTACAGCTTGTTGCGGAACAAGACAAGGAATAAATCCTAATCTAAACAAGTTGGAACACTAAGTTTTCTTGCACTAAGAAAGAGAAGGAAATTACTAATAATAACCTATCTCAAGATAATAAGATGACTTGACCAGAGTTAGCAAGTGCTTCAAGAATGAAGATGGAGTCCTTCTTATATACTGTATGCATTTAATGCATGGCAGTTTATACTTTACACGTGGCAGCAGCTCATTGGTTGTTGGGTCTGACTTTAGTAGACAACCTTAGTAGCCGCATGTTTGAACAGTGTAGTATCAGAGTGGTTGTACGATTTCAGACAATAAGGAGGTTCTTTTCTGACATATCGTACGGAGTCGTGCAAGGGTGGTTAAGACAAAAGTACTTTGTACGGAGGACTTCATGATCAGCTTTCGTTGAATCAGAGCTTTATCATTCTATATCAGTGAATGACAAAGTTCAGCGATAGCTGAAGTCTTGTACTTGATATTTCACGTTGAGTGGAAAAATCTGAGTCTTCGTTGATCCGCATCAGTTCATTAGGAGACTTGTCGCTGGTTCTTGAGCTTGATCTTTGACTTCAGTGTAGAACCTATGTTGACGTGAAACTTGTCTTCAGGGATCATAAGTAAACAACTAACTTATCAGCGATCACCATAAGGACTGAACAGGCTCAGAGCATTATGGTGAATAGTGTTAGCTGAATGTTTAGTCTAAAGAACAAGAGTTCCTATCAGCGTTACTGTAAAGTCTTAGTACATCAGCGATAGTGAAACTCTAATACATATTGTTTACTTACAATTTTCACTAAGTGTTTAAGAGAGGGTCATTATCAAATCACTGAGGGTTTGGATCAACAGTAGTCAATGTGGCGGTTATAGCAGACTGCATGGAACAGACGTAGAAAGTCGCATGTGCATTGGTTTATCCCCTTCCATCGGGAGGACATACATCTGTTCAGAATTGTGAACAGTGTATACAAGACCGGTGCAATATACTTTCGGTTGAATGCGGAGGGGCGGTTGAGCTAGTGGTGATATCCAAGTGCGTGGAAGTCAGCGCAGAGTTTTGCGTCATCGACGGCAGGGGCATATGCGGCATTGCCTCCGGCAGTAGGTTCCGGAAGTGACAGTAGTCGTCGGAGTCATTCCGGTGTTTGCATGAAAGGGTGATTGTCGATGTGTGCTGTGATGGTCTGGGTGTTGTTTGCTATGATAACTCTCGTTGTGCGCCATACTTGGTAAACGAGAGTACTGGCACGTCAGTTGTGGCGGTGAGTGCTCGGTGAAGTGGGTGGCCGAGCATGATATCGACGACCACTCGGTGGACGGGTCGGAATTCGGCGGCGTCCAGATGGTGGTTGTTGGCTGCAATTTCAATGCCATGGTCCTCGAGAACCAACGCATTGTTCGCCGCTTCGTTAATAAATTCCTCTTGAGGAGGAATGTTCTCCTGTTGTTGATCTTGTTGATCCGCCATAAGTAGACCTGAAAAATACAGTGTTAGAATTTGGACGAGATCAAATCGATATTGATGCGTACCTTAGCATTTGAACGGCTCAATCAACGGTTGATTGAGGAATGGCAGTCGGAGCATGACATTGGGAATGCCAATGTTGGAAAAATGCAGAGGCACAAGACTCAAGCATTCTCCGGATGAACAGGGTATCCGGACAGTTGAGAGTTACCGGATACAATGGAGATACCGGATACAATGGAGATACCGGATAAGATGTACTTACCGGATGAAAGTGAGATACCAGATAAGATGGACTTACCGGATAAGATGTGGGATACCGGATGTAAGAAGTAACCGGACACCAAACAATCCGGATAGCCGAACTTACCGGAGACTGAAGTGTCCGGACGGCTGAGGTTACCGGGTGTTCGAGGTGTCCGGAAAGATGATAGTTCTCGGGTTGTATGAAGGTTACCGGGTACGAAGAATGTTACCGGACGTATGATGGTTACCGGACGACATACGGGTATGCGCAAATTGACCAATTTGCAGTCCCAAACCTAGATCTATCCTTGATAGGCAAGGCTAATCTCAACAATGTGCCACAAACAACTATGAATCCGTGTATAGAGTCCTAAATCGATTTGGAATGCGAACCGACCCAAAGATGGGGTCCAAAAACCCCAATCGTTCAATTTAAGGTGCGAATCAGCCATCGATGTGAGTATGTGGTGATCGAAAAACATTCAAGAGCAATAGAGAAATCATACCTGTGATTTTAGAGCCTAAAATCGACCAAGAAATGCGAAAGTTGGAGTGTCCGAATACGTGAGGTCACGAGGGAGAGTTTAGGGGGGACGCATACCGGATGTGTTACCCGGTAACTTACCGGATCCGGTAAGTTGTTACCCGGTAACTGATGTTACCTAATCACTTACCGGATAAGTGTCCGGGTAGTTCAAAAATTGACCAATGTTGTCCCTGAGTAAAAACAATTCCTACTACCCCTCGACCCTAGCACGGGTACTTCCCTGCTCCCCCTCAGAACATGCATGTGAATGAGTCGGGAGACGACACCACACACAAAAACTTTGACACTTTTAAGAAAAATGTGTGACGCTCTCCCTCAAATGATGAACAATTGGGGTGGTGCTCCCCCTCGGAAAGTGCACGGAGTGTGATGGGAATTTCACTCGGGAATGTCCACACACACAAAAAAACTTTTATGGCAGTTAAAAAATTGTGTGTGACACTCCCCCTCAACAATAGAAGTAACTTACCTGATTCTTGTTCGTGTTCCCCCTGAACACAAGAACAACTCGTGAAAGCACAGACATAGCCAAAATTGAATAAGACGACAGTATGAAACAAAAGGAAACACACGTGAAAAGAAAGTAAACAAGCGAAATCTACCTAATTAATACAAGGACTTAACCGAACAATGTAACTGATACAAGTAGAATACAGTTGCGAGAAAGTGTATACTCAATCATCTGGAGTGTGAACAACAGATGATGATTAGACAGTTTCTCGTAGATGTATGGAACTTGTATCGGGCACACAATCAGATCAAGTCTTCAGATTTAGCATACCTAACCTGGACACTAGATAATTAAAGCGTTTTTCGTCTAGGGATTTGGTAAACAGGTCTGCTAACTGATGTTCTGTATTTACAAAGTAGAGTTCGACTGTACCTCTTTCAACGTGATCCTTGATAAAATGGTACCGAACGTCTATGTGCTTCGTCTTTGTATGTTGGACCAGATTGCTGGATATTGCAATAGCGCTCTTCGAGTCGCAGTAGATGGGCACCTTGGTGTATGTGAAACCGTAGTCCTTGAGTTGCGTGCGCATCCATATCACCTGAGAACAACAGCTTGCAGAGATACACGACTGCTTCTTGGATGCCCAACTCACCAGACTGTCGCCCAAGAACTGCACATGACCCGATGTGCTCTTTCAATCCATCATGCTGCCCGCGTGGTCCGCATCAGAATATGCCGAGAGTTCAAACCTGTCTTGTTTGGGTACCACAAGCCAAGATCAGCAGTACCTCTCAAATAACAAAAAATTCGTTTAACAGCGATTAAGTGAGACTCTTTCGGTTTTGACTGAAACCGGACGCAAAGAAATGTCGCAAATATAATGTCCGGTCTACTCGTAGTGAGATATGTTAATGAACCAATCATTCCCCGGTACGTTTTAGTGTCCACATTCTTTCCGTTAGGATCTGCGTGTAACTTTGTACCGGGTGCCATGGGAGTTTTCATCGGTGAGGACTGTTCCATCTAGAATTTCTTAAGAATATCCCGGATGTACTTGGCCTGATTTATGAATATCCCGGTCGACAATTGTTTAACTTGAAGACCGAGGAAGAAATTCATCTCACATAACATACTCATTTTAAAAAACATTCCCATTAAAGTGGCAAAGTTTTTACAAAATAGTGAATTAGTAGAACCGAATATTATGTCATCGACATACACTTGAACTAACACTATGTGACCTTTTTCGTTTTTAATAAAGAGAGTTGTATCGATTTTACCTCGTGAAAATCCCGATTTTATTAAAAGCTTAGATAACGTATCATACCAGGCCCGTGGAGCTTGCTTCAAACCGTAAAGCACCTTGTCTAGAAGGTAGACATGATTAGGCTTCTTTTCGTCCACGAACCCATCCGGTTGCGATACGTACACCTCTTCCTTGATCTCGCCGTTGAGGAATGCGGTCTTTACATCCATTTGGAAGACCATGAAGTTTTTGTGCGCGGCGTATGCAAGGAACATACGTATTGCTTCGATTCTTGCCACCGGAGCGTATGTCTCGTCATAGTCGATCCCTTCTTGTTGACGGTATCCCTTGGCCACGAGACGCGCCTTGTTTCGTACGATAATTCCGTCCTCGTCCTTCTTGTTCTTGAAGATCCATTTGGTGCCTATCACCGTCTTGTGAGTGGGACGTGGGACAAGTCGCCATATTTTGAGGGCCTCAAATTGATTGAGTTCCTCTTGCATAGCTATGACCCAGTCCGGATCTTCTAAGCTTCAGAAACGGTTGTAGGCTCGATCTTACTCAGGAATCCAGAGAAGAGGCAAAAGTTGTCCGATGTGCCTCGTGTTTGAACTGGAGTAGAGGGATCACCGATAATCTGGTGCAGGGGATGAGCTCTTGTCCATTTGGTGGTGTATGGAAGCGGCTGCTGAGTGGAGTGTGATGTGTCCAGATCCACGTATCCACCAGTGGGAAGGTCTTGAACGGGTTCAAGTGTAGCAGGCTGGTTTCTCGGAGGTGACTTTGGTGGATTCGTCGAAGGTTGAGCAATTTCTGGTTCCGAGGAAGGCAGAGGTTGATCTACGAGTGAAGTTGAGGACGAATCGTCAGGAGTGATCTCCGGATTTTGAACTGGTTCCTCTGGGGGGATGGTTGTATCAGATGATGTTGATGATGAGGGTTGAGGTGTCTCCACAGTGATTGTTGGACTGCTAGTCGAGGGCGGCGGACCGGAGAGATTCGCTGAATCCTCGATTTGAGCAGCTTCAAGTCTTGGCTGCGCTGAGACACGAGGGGTAGAAGTGTTAAACATATCATCATAGAAGTATTGAAACAGTAAATCTAAATCAGAAAGATGAGCATTCGACGTAGATGCGTGATTCGGATTTACTGCCGTTTGTGCAGATCCCGAACGTGAAAGTTCAGAAGCTAGCACACCAGTTAAACTGGGTTCTGAACTGATTTGTTCAGAAGCTAAATCTGTGGCTTCGTCGAATGTCACGTTTACACTCTCAGTAACGGTTTTGGTCCGTTTGTTGTAAACACGATACGCCTTAGCCTGCATGGAGTATCATATGAAAACTCCTTCGTCTGCCTTCGGGCTGAATTTGCCGAGATCATCTTTGTCATTGAGGACGTAGCACGTGCATCCAAACGCGTGGAAGTATTTGATGTTCGGAACGCGGTTGTTGATTATCTCGTACAGTGTCTTGTTGAACCGCTTATTGATGATGGAGCGGTTTTGCATGTAGCATGCAGTTGACACCGCTTCGGCCCAGAGAAATAAAGGCAGCTTGGACTGGACAGCATTGTGCGAGCGGCTTCGACTAGGGTACGGTTGCGTCTTTCCACCACTCCGTTTTGTTGAGGAGTGTGTGCGGCCGAGAAGGTTTGCGACATACCGACTGAAGTGAGGTATTCGTTCACCGTTTGATTTTTAAACTCCATCCCGTTGTCGGTCCTGATGGTCTGAACTTGCTGTCGAATGTTCAGTTGGATAGTCTTCAGAAGGTTGAGAAGCAGCTCCGGGGTTTCATCCTTCGAGCGTAGAAACTTGACCCAAGTATAGCGTGAGAAATCATCCACCATCACCAGGACGTACTTGCATTTGTTGATGCTCTGAACACGCATAGGTCCACACAACTCCATATGGATAAGTTCGAGGGACCGTGACGTGCTCGGAGCGGCCTTCGGCTTGAGCGTCGCTCGCTTCATCTTTCCCATTTTGCATGCCCTGCAAAGTCGGTCCTTCACGAATTGAAGGTCGGGAATGCCTTTCACGTGGCCGCCAAGCACCCGTTTGTTGATATTCTTGAAATTCAGGTGCGAAAGACGTCGATGCCAAATCCACGCTTGCTGGGAATTGGCCTTTGACATCAGGCAGACAGAATTATCGGTCTTCAGGGCTGCAAGGTCGATGGTGTAGAGGTTGGTCTTTCGCGTTCCAACCAGTAGCTCCGTTCCGGCATCAGTGAGGATGCTACACCTTTTTGCTTTGAATCTTACCTCGAGATCTTTATCGCAGAATTGGCCAATGCTGAACAAGTTGTGTCCCAATCCTGCGACGTATGAAACTTTCTTGATGGTGATCTTGTCTTGGACAATGTCGCCGTAGCCCAAAATCGGCGCCTTGTCATCGTTTCCGAATCTTACGTCTCCGCAATGTTGTTCCTTGTAGTTCGTGAGCAGCTCCCTCCTTCCGGTCATGTGCTTGGAGCATCCAGAATCTATGTACCACACATGACCGTCCTGCAAAAATAAGTTTAGTGGACTTTAGGTACCCATTTGAAAATGGGTCTTGGAGGGTTAGGTTTTACACCTTTCGGAGGAATCTGTTTTGAGGCAGGTTTCCTCTTGGGTGTAGGTTTAACCTCAGTAGGAGGAACCCGTTTTGAAATGGGTTTCCTTTCTTTCTTGGGTTTAACCTCTGATTGGGGACCCCGTTTTGTATTTGGTTTCTTTTTGTTTTTACGGGGTTTGCGTTTGGGTGCAGAATTATACATATGATATGACCCACACCAATCAGTATTATTAATGTCATCAAAGTCATTCCAACCACAACTAGAACAACACAAACAATCATGCGATAATTGAATCAATTGCTGAATGGAATAAAGTTTAATCGGAAATTTAATGTCTTGTTCAACAAAATCATTCCTATGATTCCAAGCACAATCATTTTTGTTCATTCTAGGATAAAAGACAGTATTAAATGACTTTGATGCAGCATTCTCGATAGATTCCTTAGCTAGCCACTTTTGTGTGTCCTGTTTAGCTCGACCGGTTTTATCTGAAACAACATTGACGGTGTGGTCAGTGGATTTTGAGGAAACAGGATTTCTATCAGTTGATCGACTGGTCTTTTGCCTCGGCTGTGATTGTTTTTGAGAATGTGACTCGGTTTTATAAACCTTAATCACAGCCAGGGTCTTTGATTTGGAACATTCGCTCTTTTGAAAATTGACCGGTCGATTAACAACTGGTGAAAGAAAGTCAGTATGACTTGGAAGAGGTTTGTCGAAGGGGAACGGTTCAAACTCTTCCTCAGAATTACCCTCGGAATTCATAAATTATGAAAAATCTATATCCGGAATCACTGGACTTGGACTGGTTGAGGGAGGTGAGGAACACTTTGTGCCTGTGTGTTTCGGGGAATTCGATGCGGAAGCTAGGAAAAAGTCAGAGTTTAAATTCCTTAAAACACACTTATCTTGAGACTCTTTACCGTCTTGTGAAGAGATTTTTCCAATGAGAGCTTTACACGAGGATGTATCAGATGAGTTGGAGGAAAGTTCGGGTGAAATCTGCTTTTCATTTTGGAGTAGGTCAATCTGCTCTTGGAGTTGACCATTTCTCGTATGCTCGTTCATCGCTTTTGTTGCCAAGGCAGACAGTTTTGATGTGAGCTTATTGATTTCACAACGAAGGATTTCCTATCCTTCATCCGACACAGCTTCGGTTTTCTCGGATTTGAGTTTCTCAAGTTCTGTGATAAGTGCTTGCTTTTCCTTTTGAAAACAAGATCTTTCCTTCTCGAGTGACTCCTCTAAGTCAACTATTTTTGCTTCCAAAATGAGAGGGGGAACATAGAGTTTGAACTCATCCGTCTCAGTTTTGGGTTCGGTTGCTTGGACCTCGTCCTTTTTGGAGGAATCCTTGGGCATTACAACCTTATAGTAGTCAAAGTAATCACTCGAGAGGTATTTCTTTGGATTTTTCTCATAATAATAGTTCAAAGCCTCATAACAAAAAGGAAGTTGCACTTTGGTCGTGTGTTTGCGCTTATATTCCTCAGTTTCCTCTTCTTTTTCAGGTTCAAGAGGACCAGTCCATCTTATCCCATATTCAGGATACTTTTTGTCTATACCGAGACAGCCAAAGTCATAAAGTGTCGGTCTTTTGAATATACCCTTTTTCAAGTACAGTGGGTTATCGTATCTGATTCCCCATTCCTTGTTAAAATATGTGAATTCCTTGGGTTTATTCATGTGAATGGTCTGGTCAGTTTGTTCTCTTTTGTGGAGTTTGGTTTCAAGATCAGTTATTTTTGTGACAAACTCCTTGTGCTGAATTTGAAGAGCAGAGCATTGATAAACAATTTTTGCTTTCTCATTCTCACACTGATCTAGCTGTGCCTGTAGTTCAGATATTTTGGCCCTTAAGTCCTTAGGTGCTATTGAAAGATTTTTGCATTTTTCTTTTAAATTAGCATTTTCGGACTTGTGTTTCTCAATTATCCGCTTTTGAACATCGAGCTTTTCAGATAAGGATGCAATTTCAAGCAGATGTTCATTAGCGGTGGCAATATAGGAATCTATCAGTTCAACAAGAGGTTGCGTTCGGTTATAAAGATCTTGATAGATGGGTTCACATATGTTGATCCAAACCCTCAGTGATTTGATAATGACCCTCTCTTTAACACTTAGTGAAAATTGTAAGTAAACAATATGAATTAGAGTTTCACTATCGCTGATAGTTTAGTTGTTTACTTATGATCCCTAAAGACAAGTTTCACGTCAACAAAGGTTCTACGCTGAAGTTGAAGATCAAGCCCAAGAACCAGCGACAAGTCTACTAATGAACCGATGCGGATATCAGCGAAGTCACAGAATTGTCCATTCAACGTGAAGTATCAAGTAGAAGACTTCAGCAATCGCTGAGCTTTATCATTCGCTGTTAAAGTACTGATTCAACGAAAGTTGATCATGAAGTCTCCTTAAAAAGTACTATTGTCTTACCTCCCTTGCACGTCTCCGTACGAACTGTCAGAACGGACATCCCTTTTGTCTATGATCGTACAACAAACTCTGATTCTACACTGTGCACCATGCGGCTACTAAGGTTGTCTACAAAGGTCAATGACATTCAACCACTCAGCTGCTCCCACGTGTAAAGAAATACTGCCATGCATTAAATGCATGCAGTATAAAAGAAGAACCCTACTTCAGAAATGAAGTGCTCGGGCCATCTTCTTCTTCCTTACTACTGTGTGTTAGGTTATTACTCGTAATTTCCTTATCTCCTTTATGTCTTTATTCTAGTTCAAGAAACTTAGTGTTCTTAACTTGTTTAGATTAGGTTAATCCTTAATCTTGTTCCGCAACAAGATGTAAATTGTTTTGAGATTTATCAATAAACAATTTAGAAAAGTAAAAATCGTGTGTTTGTATTCAACCTCCCCCTTCTACAAACTTGTATAACCCTTCGGGACCAACAAGTGGTATCAGAGCGGATTTGTTTAATCTCATAAACAAGATCTTATCTATACTAATCTCTTCTTCCTTGCTATTTCTTAAAATGGCTACCAACACAAACACAAACTATATTGACAACGGTTCTCTTGCAAAACCCCCTAGATTCTCAAGAGATAACTTTAATCTGTGGAAAAATAGGATGATTCTCTTCTTAGAAAACGGCCCATATATTCCTGTAAGAATTGATCCTGAAGTTCCAGCCGCTGAGAATAGAGCTGCTATTCCAGAAAGATTGGTTCCCAAGGAAATTCATATGTGGACTGATGAAGATAAGAAGAAAGTGGCTATCGACACTAAAGCCAGATCCATTCTTTCCATGGCTCTTCCTGACGAAGTCTACCATTCCGTCATGAACCTGAAAACCTCCAAAGCCATGTGGGACACAATCTGTGTTCAGTATGAAGGTACTTCTGAAGTCCAGGACTCACGTAAGATCAACCTGGTAAGACAGTACGAAAGCTTCATTTGTGGTAAGAATGAATCTCTCTCTGAAGTACACCAACGTTTTAACTGCTTAATAATAGATCTGAAAACTGTTGGTAAATAATATTCTAACTTTGAAGTACTGAAAAAATTCTTAGAATGTTTACCTGAAAGCTGGGACAGTTATTCAATGTGTCTCAAGCTATCAAAGGATCTAAGATCTATGACTCTTTCTACCTTATATATCACGATGCTTAATCATGAGTAATCGAGTCAACTTAAGAAAAATCTTGTAAGAGATTCCAAAAGCACCCATGTTGCTTTACTCTCAGAGTTACCTTCCACTCAGCGATCTACTATCACTGTCACTGAGTTGGAAACCAACTCTGAACGTTCATCAGATTCTGACGCTTCAGATGATGATAAAACTCTGGCATTCCTGGCTAATAAGTTCAGGAGATTTGCTAGAAAGAGTAATTTCAGAAAGAACAAACCTCTTGCTATTACTGACAAGCCAATATCATCAACCCCTGTTGATAAGGCTACTGCTACTTGCTATAACTGTGAAAAGATAGGACATTTTGCTAGCGAGTGCAGGTCAAAGAAAGTCTCTAGACCCTCAGCTTTTCCCAAGAAAAACTTTACTCCCAGGACTAGAGATGAAAATTACAAAAAGCTGAAAGAAAGGTATTCAAAGCTGAAAACCTTTAAGAAGAAAGGCAAAGGACTGATGGCTAACTATGATTGGGCTGCCTCTGACGAAGAAGAATCATCTGACTCTGAAGATGATGATGAAGCCAATCTATGTCTCATGGCCAAACTTGCAGATGAGGAAGAAAATTCTAACATTCCCTCTACTTCAACCTCTGCTACTAAGGTATCACCTTCCTTCTTTACCAATATTTTAAATATTGATGAAGCTGATAGTCTTAGAAAGATCGATCTCTTGACTAGAAATTTATATGAAGCTATGAATGGCAAAACTGTTATTGAAAATCAAAACCTTGATCTCGCTGAACAGCTTAAAAACTGTCACCTTCAAATAGAAAAGCTTTCTAAAATTGAAGAAGATTTTAAAGATCAAGTTCATTTAAATCAGCTAGTCAAAATCGAGCGCGAAGAAGCTATCGCTGCATTAAAAGCTGAAAAAACTACTGTTGATGGATGGTATAAATCCTCAACAACGATAACTGAGATAATAAAGTCTCAGATTCCCCTGAGTGATAAACGTGGTCTTGGTTACAAAGCTGATACTCTAGAACCAACCACTGACCGTTCCATGCTTAAGTTTGGAATGTTCGTATCCTCAATCCCTGACACTTTCTCATCTCAGTGTTCCTCTTCAAAACCTCCTATCCCTGAGGAAATCTCTACCTTAACTTCTAAAGATAAAGAGAAAATTGTTTCTCCAAAACCTACCTCAGTCTCTAAAGACAAAGGTAAAGGAATTGCTTTTAACCAAAAACCTCAGAAGGGTACTTGTGTACCTAAGTTGAATGCTTCTAAAGCTTCAGTGACTTATCCCTCTACTTCTAAGAACAAGATCCCTGGATTTATTCAGCGATCTACTCCTAGACTTAAAGTGGATATAACTGGTAAGAAATCTGAAGAACTAAAAGTTCCTCTCATTTCCAATGCCAAAGGTATACTTTGTGCTAGCCCTGCTCATTTAAAACTAACGGCTAAGCATGCAAATGGTCCAAGAACTACTTTTAGTTATAGGAAATGTTATCACTGTGGACTTACAAATCATATTGCTAGTAAGTGCCCTACAGCCACCAAAGCTGAAAAGATAGCTAAGGTGAAGATTATTGCCACCAAGGCAAAGAAGACCAATGAGGTTAAGAAGTTAACTAAAGTGAAGACTGATAAAGCTGAATCTTCAAATGCTGCAAAGAATGCTGAACCTTCCATTCCATCTACATCCACTGACAAGTGTATAGACATGATGAAATGGGTGCCCAAGTAAAACTAATCTTCCTTTGTTTGCAGGTTAAGAAGGGTATCTGGTATCTCGATAGCGGATGCTCTAGACACATGACTGGTAAGAAGAACCTGCTCACTGAATATAAGGAAGAAAAGGGTCCCTCTGTAACTTTTGGTGGAAACGGAAAAGGACATACCCGAGGGTTTGGTGTACTCTCTAATGGTACAACAACCTTCAGAAGAGTCGCATATGTTGAAGGGCTGAAGCATAATCTTCTAAGCATCAGTCAGCTTTGCGACATGGATAACAAAGTAATCTTTACTAAGGAATCTTGCTTTGTCGCTGACAAAAAGGAGAAGATAGCTCTCAGCGGTTATCGTTTGGAAAATGTTTACGTTATAAACATGGACTCAACAACCACTGAGAACTCCTGTTTCTTCTCAAAATCCTCATCTGATGTCAACTGGCTATGGCATAAGAGGCTCTCTCATCTAAACTTCAAGACACTGAATACTCTATCTTCTAAAGAGTTAGTTACTGGTCTACCTCAACACTCGTACGCCAAAGATTCCTTATGTTCAGCGTATGAGAAAGGCAAGCAGACCAAAGCAAGCTTCAAGTCTAAGCAAGTTTCCTCAGTGTCATTTCCTCTACAACTTCTTCAAATGGATTTGTTTGGCCCTGTTAACGAACAATCCATCGCTGGAAAGAAATATACACTGGTCATAGTTGATGAATTCTCTCGCTATACCTGGGTAATGTTTCTCCATTCTAAGAGTGACACCCCTGAAGAACTCATCACCTTTGTCAGGAAAATGGAAGTCCCGAACAACATGACCGTTCGCTCAATAAGGAGTGATCATGGAACTGAATTCAAAAACAGTTCTCTTGATTCCTTCTATGAGAGTAAGGGTATTTCTCACAACTTTTCCTCAGTGAGAACACCACAACAAAATGGAGTCGCTGAAAGAAGAAATAGAACTATCATTGAAGCTGCACGTTCAATGCTCAGCGATTCTCACCTGTCTACTCAGTTTTGGGCAGAAGCTGTCAACACTGCTTGTTTTACGCAAAACAGGTCGCTGATAGTCAAAAGATTCAAAAAGACAGCCTATGAACTTTTTTATGGGAGAAAGCCTTCAATTAGCTTTCTTCACATCTTTGTATGTCAGTGTTTCATACTGAACAATAGAGATGCCCTTGGAAAGTTTGATCCTAAGGCTGATGATGGAATCTTTCTTGAATATTCTTCTATCTCCAAAGCTTTCAGAGTCTTCAATCGTAGAAGACAGACTGTAGAAGAAACAATTCATGTCACCTTTGACGAATCCCATTCAGCGAATTCTAGACCTTCTACTGATACTGAAGAACTAAATCAATGGATGTTTTCACATCTTGGTGATTCAGAAGACATTCCCACTCCTCATACTCATACTGTTGAAGATGATGGTCCTACTATCATCCCAAACATGCAGAATAGTGAAGTTGAAACATCATGGGTCTCAGCTGTTCCTCTAAACACTATGCCTGCTTCTGAACAAAATGTCTCAGACATACCATCTACTTCTCAGCAATCAGTGAATGTAATGACATCTGCACCTACTCCTTTCTTGGCTAATATTCCAGAAGTTGCTGAAGCCTCATCTTCAGCTCCTCCAGTTCAAGTTAAGTCAGCGATTCATACTCCGGCTCAGCGATGGACTGTCAATCACCCTATTGATCAAATTCTTGGTGATCCAAACGCTGGTGTTCAGACTCGACGAAGTGCAGGTAATATTTGTTTATTTGTTAACTTTATTTCTCTGATTGAACCAAAGAAAACAGATGATGCCCTCCATGATCCAAACTGGGTCAGCGCTATGCAAGAAGAGCTGACTGAATTTGAAAGAAACAAAGTTTGGAAGCTTGTTCGAAGACCAACTGACAAGATAGTGATAGGCACTAAAAGGGTCTATCGAAACAAGTTGGACGAACATGGAACTGTAACCCGCAACAAGGCTCGTCTTGTTGCTCAGGGATACAGACAAGAGGAAGGTATAGACTACGATGAAACATTTGCTCCAGTAGCAAGACTAGAATCTATTCGTCTATTCTTAGCCTACGCTGTACACAAAGACTTCAAAGTTTATCAAATGGATGTTAAGTCAGTGTTTCTCAATGGAAAGCTGAATGAAGAAGTCTATGTGGAACAACCTCCAGGATTCTCAGATCCTAAGCATCCAGGTTATGTTTATAAACTGGATAAGGCACTTTACGGCTTAAAGCAAGCTCCTCGTGGTAAAATTTGAGTGTGGTAAAATCGATAAAATCGATAAGACTCTATTTTTCAGTGTGGTAAAATCGATAAGACTCTATTTTTCAGGAAAGTAAAAGGTCATATTATTCTTGGTCAGATATATATTGATGATATTATATTTGGTTCTACTAACCCTGACCTTTGTACTCGTTTCGCTGATAGAATGAAAGCAGAGTATAAAATGAGTATGATGGGTGAGCTAACATATTTTCTTGGTCTCCAGATAAAACAAAATGAAAAAGGAACTTTCATTAATCAGGGAAAGTATGTTAAAGATATGTTGAAGAAATTTGATTTAACTCAGAGTTCAGCTATGAAAACCCCTATGGCACCGCCGCTGACACTAAATAAGGATTCTTCTGGAATACCTGTTAATGTCACAACGTACCGTGGGATGATTGGCTCTCTTCTGTATCTTACAGCTAGCCGACCTGATATTATGTACACAACGTGTTTGTGTGCACGATATTAAGCAGAACCTAAGGAATCTCATATGATCGCTGTAAAGCGAATCTTTCGTTACCTTAAGGGTACTCCTAACCTAGGTCTTTGGTATCCCAAAGATTCAGGGTTTGATCTAATCGCCTATTCAGATAGTGATTTTGCAGGTTGCAAGATGGATAGGAAAAGCACCACAGGAGGATGTCAGCTCCTAGGTGGAAAGCTGGTGAGTTGGACAAGTAAAAAGCAAAACTCAGTGTCCACCTCCACCGCTGAAGCTGAGTACGTAGCTGCTGGAAGCTGTTGTTCTCAGGTATTGTGGATGAGAAATCAACTACTGGACTATGACCTTCAGCTCTCGAAAATTCCGATCTATTGCGACAGCACTAGTGCCATCGCTATAGCCAACAATCCAGTGCTACACTCAAAGACCAAACACATCCAAATCAGGTATCATTTTATTAGAGATCATGTGATGAATGGTGATATAGAACTTAACTTTATCCCAACTGATTTTCAGTTAGCTGATCTTTTCACCAAACCTCTTGATGAGACAAGATTTAACTTTCTCATTAGCGAGCTTGGAATGTTGAACTTTGAAGAATAAACTCTTCAGCGGTTCGCATTTGATCAGCGACAGGATAAAACCAACTTATATAACCCATTCTATCATCTTCTCTCTGAACAAACTTGATTCGCTGATGTTAAGGTATGATTTCTCTTTACTCGCTGACGTTCGCAAATGAATGCAAGATTTCGAAACAAATTACATCGCTGAATATCTCTTCCATTCAGCAATACTTTGAAATTTCTAAAACAAACACTGATATTTTCTATTCAGTGTTTCATGTTTTCACAATGTCCCTGAGTTTTTCAAAAACCTCAGAGAGATCCTAAAATATGAAAGGACGTTTGTGACGTAATCAAATGGATAAACCCTGGCACGTTCGTTTTCTGACACACGTTTGCACGTTTCATTTACCATCCAATCAAATGCAAACACGTGTCCGTGTCATGATGAAAAACTTTCCCGCTCTAGTTTTTCTCTCTCTCTAATCTCACTATATAAACACATTCGGGTTTATATTTTTCCTTTACGCGAACAACTTCTTCTTCAAGAAAAGATTTACTGTTGCATCTCGAATTCTCGAATTCTCGTTTCAAGAACTGTTCATCTTCTTCTTCGACAACAAGGTTAATATCCTTATTATTTAACTGTTTTAACTTGTTTCTGATCTTCTCTTTGTTTCTACAAGATCAAACAAAAGAACTTTTTAAAATGAAATCATTTTCTTTCATGATTTTATAAACACAATCTTCATGGTTTTTCTTCAAGTTTAAATCTAAAATCTTAAACTTGTTCTTCATATGTTTTTCCAGAATCCTTATCTCTAAAGGAAACTAGAAAATAAGACATTCACTAGTTCTTGTCTATTTTTTGTCAAAACTAGAAAACCCTAATCTTCATTAAGACATTTTTGGTCTGAATGAAATGGACAAAAATAAATACCATCTTATTTTGGAATGTCTTTCCACATTAAGTGTATTCTTTATCTATATTATTTGGTTGACATGATAAACAGCAATGGCATCTTCTACTGCTGCCCCTACCGCTGAGAAATCGCCTGCTGCTGAGAAACTGACTCTCCCCAAAGCTCCTCAGGTCAAGTTCACACCTGAAAAAAGTAACTTTCAACAACAACAACCTCTATGCGCTTTTCGATTTTCCTCCTTGAAAGCAAGTCACGCATCTGGATGATGCTGTGAAATTTCTGAAAACCTGCTGCTTATCCAAAGCCCTAACCTTCGTACCCCCTGCTCATAAATTCTTTCTATCTCAGTTCTGGTATACTGCCAGAACAGCTCAGGTTCCTTCACCCAAAGACCCAAAGAAACTCCTTGATGTCATTCTCTGTGACACCAAATTTGGCACAACCAAAATCAACCCCGCCATTATCAGGCGTGCACTCAGCCTACCTACTGCCACCAAAAAAAAACCCTTTGTCCCTCTGCCTAACCACAAAAACCATGCTGATAGGGAAGCCATCAATGCATTCTTTGATGCAATGGGTTACGTATGAGAAACAGGGAGGGATAAACAACCTGAGAAGAAGCTGACCCTGATCAAGAAGTTCAAAATGCCGAGCGAGATGAACTTCATCTTCGCCCACTTGATAAGCTGCATGACAGCGAAGTCCGGCTCCTCTGGTCAAGCCGCTCAACCTAAACAAGCAATGGGCTATGCATTGCTGAAAGGTCTCCATGTTGACTGGGCCTCGATCATCTACAAAGATCTTGCGTTCAGAGTAGACATGGCTGATAGACCAACATGGGTTCCATATCCCAGATTCATCAGCGCCGTCTTTCTACAAGGACTTGGGGACAAATACCCAAAAGAAGGTGATCTGAGACTCTCTCAGGTTGGCCCTAAGGTTCTCGACTTCAGCCCAATGCCAAATGAGGTACATCTCTCTACTCTCTTACCTCTTCTCAATCCTCCTTCTTCTACTTCTGCAGCTACTTCAGTGGTAATCCCCACTGCTGATACCCAGGCTGCACCCTCCACTCCTTCTCATAAAAGGAAACATTCTACTACCCAACTTGATTCTCAAAGGATCAAGAAAACCAAGGAGCAACCCTCCAAGCATTCACATGCTGAAGACTCCTCGACTCATCTTCTACAAGAGTCGCTGGATAGTTTCGTGGTACGCTCTGCCACAGCTGCTCAAGCCACCCCTTCCATCCCGACCTCAACGTCTTTAAACACTGAGGTTATAAACTTGGATTTGAACCCACCTCCTTCAGCCTCTCTACATTCTGAAGTGATTGTCAGCGGATCCAACGCTGAACCCCGCACCCAACCAATCTTCTCATCCTTCACTCCTCCCATTCTTTCTTTGGACACTCCACCAAATTTCCCACTGTTCTCAGGAACCAATGTCATCGTTCATGATTCAGCTGCTGATACTCTACATGCGATGATGGAAACAAACTTAGGATCTGCAGGCACCTCCATGCGCTAAGGCACTCTCAAAGGCGACATGGAATACCATTCAGGGTTACGAGGCTTCGACAACTTCGCCAACCCGCCTGCAGGTATACACATAACTCAACCTACTCCTCTCTAAAAACCCCAAACTTCTGAGCTTTCCTTTGTTCATAAGTTAATAACTGTTTCAGGTCCTAATTTGGGGGATATCAACACCTCCCTGAAGGCCCTGGAAACAAAGGTGGAATCTTACAACACCACTCTCTCCACAAACTCTTCAGCGGTTACAGACGCTGGAGAGAACCTCAAAAAGTTGACCGAGGTCGTTGATGAGAAAGCCTCCAAAGCTGATATGGAGAAGGTGGATGGCAGCATAAGAACTTTTGCTACCACTCTCACTGAAACTTCCACAAACATCAACAATCTCAACCTCACCAACACCACCCTTGCAACAAACTTCACCACTCTGTCCAATGAAGTCACATCATTGAAGACAGAGGTTGGTACTCTTAAGGGTGAGGTCACCACGGTCAAAGATCTCCTTCAGCAGATACTCAATCGCCTAGATGCCCCAAAGTCTCACTTTACTCAGGCTGATAGAGAGGATCTCCAAAAGATCAGTCCTACTATTTCTGGCCTAGAAGCAAGAATAGTTGGGATTGAAACCTTCATGGGACTTACTGGCCTGGAAGACAGTAATCCTATGACTACTGTTGCTGGTCAATCTGTTTCCTCCCCCACTCATAATGTGGAAGAGGGGGAGAAGAAAGCCGAAGATCTTCCCCATAATTCGGAGGGGGAGAAAAATGAAAATGTTGCTGCTGCTTCACAACCTCAGGGAGTTGAAAACCCTGAGGAAACCGAGAAACCTCCCTCTGTACTTGAGGGGGAGCAACTCGAAGAGCAACACAAGGAAGCTGCTGCTGATGTGACCGAACCTTACGCTGATGAGGACGAGTCAGAAGAAGAAGTTGAAGATGATGAAGCTGTCGACATCTCTGACGACGAACCATCATCAACTCATAAAAATCATGATGATGACGACGACGACGATGATGATGATGATGACTTCTTCTTCGTTGAGCCCAAGAAGGTCCCTGAGAAAGGGATTTCGATAAAAGAACCATCAGGGGAGACGACCAAGACAAAGCCTGCAGCGTCTGAAGCTGACAAAGGCAAAAACAAAGGCCTCGCTGCAGAAGGAAATCTGGCCATCCTTCAGATAAAGCCAGTTTGTCAGGTACAATATCTTCTCTTCCCTTACACTGCGTCCCTTCTCTATCCCTTCTCAATATCAATCCTTCTATCCATAAAACCTCTATACACTTAAACCCCATTCTTTTCTCTATCTCTTTCTTCCCATAATCTTACATAAACGATCGCTGTGTTTCAGCTAGTCCTCTCCCTTGTTTGAGGATCCAGCTAAAGTCCCCACTGCTGCACCAACAAAAAACCCAGCCACAAGAGCTGAAGAAATAATCCCGGTCTTGGATTTAATCACTGAGACCGATGAACCTGAAGAACAACTTCTCTCTCACAAAAACAGACCTTCCTTAGCTCCTCAAAAGCTAAGTGAGAAGGATCAGAAAAGGGGAGAAGAAATGATCAAGAAGTTCAAGGATCAGCGACTCATCCTCCCTCGCTCCAAAGTCCATGTTCCCATAAAGTTCAGGTTATCAAAGAAAGAGTTCGTTGATCATCTAAGAGCCACAAGATTACTCGCCGAAAAGAAGGAAGTTGAAGAAAAAGATAAGGCCCTCGCCATCCAGCTTGCCCAAGAATCGGTGAATGACCCCAAACTGAAAAAAGCTCCCATCGAAGTCCAACGTCAGTTATGGGAAGATGCCCAGAAGATCGTTGAAGAAAAGACCAAAGTATCTGATTCTACCTTGGAATGGTGCAAAGAAAGACTGCACTGTCGATATCGGACTGCCAAAATTCACAAGGTATTCATCAGACGAAAATCGACCATAGATGTTCCAGTTGTTAAGGTCGATCTATTCAGAGAAAACGGTACCAAGGAAAACATCTACGCTGCTACGATCAATAAGTACGGTTTCTCTGAATGGTTGGAGATGTGAATAGCCATTCAGCGATCTACCTCACAATATAAGAGCCATGTCAAGAAAATCATAAATTCTCAGATCGACTTGGTTTCTTCTGCTGTGGATATTCCTCCTCCTCCTCCTCTTACGACTCAACAAAGAAGGGCCTCTGCAAAGAAAAAGTCCAAACCATCAGATTCAGGTCCTCCTATCCGGAACGAAATAGCTATTGGTTTTTCACGTGCTGAAGTACTTGGTCCTGATCCTGATCTCTCAGCGCTGGATACCTCTCTGCCACCTGGTGAACGTTTCGTCCCTGGTAAAGTCATAAGCGAACCTTATGGTATCTTCTTTCTCGACTACGATGAAGGACAACGTTTTCAACATGTCTCTGAGCTTCCCATCACTCCCATTAAACAGCTCAGGGATCTCATCTATTGGTGTGAATTTAGACGTGATCTTCAGGCATGATATCTCAAACCCTTGATCTTTGCTGAAGCAAAGAATAAACGAGATCAAGGAGTAATGGTCCCTGACTGGATGATACCCACAACAAAGACTATTGATGAACTTCTCATTAAGGAAGAACCTCTTGAAGGCTGATAGGATTTCTTTGTAATCTTTCTATCTTTATCAGCTTACCTCTTTTGTACTTGTAATTTAAATTTGCTGTACTTGTAATTTTTCCACTTCCCTTTGTAATCTTATACGAAATTAAAAAACAAATTCAGCGAATGTACTTTACTCCATCAGTACTTAAAAGATCCCAGAAAACAGTAAAAGGGACAAATATTTTATGAGTTCTTTTTATCCTTATGTTTTCATACTTAGCAATTTTCTTTGTTGCTATGTCATAATCAAATAGGGGGAGATTGTTGATCCAAACCCTCAGTGATTTGATAATGACCCTCTCTTTAACACTTAGTGAAAATTTTAAGTAAACAATATGTATTAGAGTTTCACTATCGCTGATAAGTACTAAGACTTTACAGTACTGCTGATAGGAACTCTCGCTCTTTAGATTAGACATTCAGCGAACAATGTTCATACAGTAGCTCTGAGCCTGTTCAGTCTCTGTGATGATCCCTGAAGACAAATTTCACGTAAACAAAGGTTCTACGCTGAAGTCGAAGATCAAGCCCAAGAACCAGCGACAAGTCTACTAATGAACTGATGCGGATATCAGCGAAATCACAGAATTGTCCATTCAATGTGAAGTATCAAGTAGAAGACTTCAGCAATCGTTGAGCTTTATCATTCGCTGATAAAGTACTGATTCAACGAAAGTTGATCATGAAGTCTCCTTACAAAGTACCATTGCCTTACCTCCCTTGCACGTCTCCGTACGAACTGTCAGAACGGACATCCCTTTTGTCTATGATCGTACAACAAACTCTGATTCTACACTGTGCACCATGCGGCTACTAAGGTTGTCTGCAAAGGTCAATGACATTCAACCACTCAGTTGCTGCCACGTGTAAAGCAATACTGCCATGCATAAAATGCATGTAGTATAAAAGAAGAACCCTACTTCAGAAATGAAGTGCTCGGGCCATTTTCTTCTTCCTTACTACTGTGTGTTAGGTTATTACTTGTAATTTCCTTATCTCCTTTCTGTCTTTATTCTAGTGCAAGAAACTTAGTGTTTTTAACTTGTTTAGATTAGGTTAATCCTTAATCTTGTTCCGCAACAAGTTGTAAATTGTTTTGAGATTTATCAATAAACAATTTAGAAAAGTAAAAATCATGTGTTTGTATTCAACCCCCCTTCTACAAACTTGTATAACCCTTCGGGACCAACAACATACCTGACACAGCTTTGTCTTTTCTTCGAGAGGAGAGTGGTAGCCCATGAAAGCGTCTGCATCTTCAAAATCGCTTTCGACATCACAACGACTCTGCCATCGCTTTCGACATCTTCAGAATCGCTTCTCCTGCTTCCTTTAGTTTTGCCAATGCGAGCTTTGCCTTGTAATATTGTGCATTCTTCACGACAGGCTGTCTACAGTCTTTGGCAAAATGACCCAACTTCCCGCAGTTGTAGTAAGTAACGGGTTCGTCCTTCTTTGTCTTGGGCTTGCGATCCTCTTTCTCAGTCTTCTCCTTCTTGTCAAGTTGCGTGTGATCATCTATTTTCTGCTTTCCTTCATATTTGTCCTGATAATCATGGCGCTTGTTGGAGGAGGTGGAGTAGCGCTGATTATTGGACGTCGGCTTCTTAAAGAACTTATTTTGCTGAAAGGATCTGGAGAGCAGAGCCATTGGCTTCTTCACAGCTGTTAACTCGGGATCAGAATCACTGTCCTCTTCTTCCTCAGGTTCTGGCTCAGATTCACTTGGCTCTTGGGCACGTTTGGAACCACGGCCGGAAGATTTGCCTTGTTTTGAAGTAATAAGAGCTAGTGGATCAGCAGGTGACTTGGACGCAGACTTCTTTTCGCTCAGAATCTCCATCACTTCATCTTCGTCCTGAAGAAGCATCTCATAGAGTTCGTGTATGCCAACGTTCTCCATCAAGTGGTTGTGCTTGATGTGAGATGTGAATACTTTCCATTCAGGCAAGAGGTTGTTGAGGAACTTGAGCGCATTTTCCGTGTTTGATCGAGTGATTTGGTTTTTGTGAAGCTCGTTGAGAAGGAGACAAAAACGTTCATAGGTCTGGGAGAGGGATTCGTCGGTGCGTTGCTTAAACCCATCAAACTTGGTTATGCAGCTGTTGATTTCCAGTTGGTTCCCGACTCTGCTCCCACCCATCATTTTCTCCACCTGATCCCACATGCCCTTTGCTGTATCTTTGTAGTTGTCTATGGCTGTGTAGATCATGTTAGGTAGAGCCTGAACAAGGTACCTCTTAGCATGCTTTTCTCCCTCAATCATGCCTCTTTCGTCCGCAGTCATATCTGAGTATGTTTTGTCCTCACAACGAACTTGACCACCTTCTTCAGTTGTTGGTATAGTCTTCACGGGTTTAGGAATTGGCCCGTCAGTTAGAGCTCGCCAGATGAACTCGAAGTTATCCTTTGACTCAATGAAGATCAAGAATCTATCTCGCCACTGGCTGTATTTACCTTGGTAGAGGCAAGGCGGCTTGGAGTCGATGCCGATAGCGAAAGTGTCGCGCGAAGACATCTTAAGTTGCACTAATGTGATCGTCAGACGATGAGTTCGATTCAAAGTGATATCCTAACGCAAGGCACTAAGAGTGATGTCCTAACGCAGGTTCTAAGAGTGGTTTATGCTAAAACATGTAAGAAATCGACTAGACTGAACTTACCGGATAGGAATCCGGATATAAGATGTCTGATCTGGAAGTGTCCGGATCAGATTGTGTGTGTGAGTGTTCAATCAGAAGTGGTATTCGGGTAGCAGGAGTGTCCGGATAAACTTAAGTTGTCGGATAACTAGAGGTTACCGGATGAGCCAAGTTTACCGGATGGAATAATAATAATAGAACTTACCAAATAAAATGAGAAACTTACCGGGTGAGGGAACTTACCGGATGAAGTGAACTGACCGGGTGAGATGGCAGTTACCGGGAACTTGTCCGGTATATGGGACTTACCGGGTGTGACGTCCGGTATCCGGGTATGATCCGGATAGTTGTCCGGAAAGATGGAATTAGCCGGTAAGTGAAAGTGCTACCCGGTAACTTTGAGTTACCCGGTAACAAGATAGAAATAAGGAAACTTACCCGGTAACCGTATGATGGTATCCGGTAACCACGGTTGTGGTGTCCGGTAAGTGCGGCTGTGGTTTCCAAGTCGATTGGAAATCGATTAGGGTTGCTTCGAATCGTTCCTGAAAGGTTAGGAACTCGACAAAACACAATACTAACAATACTCGAATCGCATTTGAAGCCAAATAACAAGTGTTTGATAGAAAAAATTTGATTTTTGCAAGAACAGAGACCAAAAACTTATGAACTTGATTTTGCTTAAACACTAATCAGATAATCGAATTAGGCTACGAAAATTTGCAGAATTGTTTATAATGATGATACTAACGGAATGCAATAAACGAAAACAAGCAATTTTCACTGAATCAAAATCTGAGTTTTAATGCCAAGAACACAGTCAAAAACTTAAACAGAATTCTTACAAGAAACCTTTTGTCACTTTGAATCGAATCGTCCGTGTGCTCTGATACCAATTGTGAGTTCTAGATTAGTGCAAACGAACGGTAGAAATCAATAGATGTGAACAAACAGTATGATTTCAATTGGTCATCCAATTCACTTTCATTCAACAGAGAGAATTACAATACGCCTAGAAAGTGTAAATTGACAACTAGCCTAATTTTCTAAGGCTAACAAACATTATATACCATGGGCCCACATCATTCAAGCCCATGGCCCATTACACATTAAAGGCTCAAAATAAAGATTAACAGTTTAACCCTTGAACTTCTATTCAACCTGATTTTGACCCTAACAATGTTGCTCATGTTCAGATTCATCCTTAGAGTACACCAAAATATCATCTATGAATACAATGACCGATTTATCGAGGAATGGTCGACACACTCGGTTCATCAAGTCTATGAACATCGGCGGTGCATTAGTCAAACCAAAAGGCATTACTAAAAATTCGTAGTGACCAAATCGCGTCCTAAACGCCATCTTTGGGATATCGTCCACCTTCACCTTGACTTGATGATAGCCCGAACGTAAATCGAATCTTTGAGAAGCATCCCGCTCCTTGAAGTTGGTCGAACAAATCGTCGATCCTAAGGAGTTGGTATTTTTTTCTTCACGGTTGCCTTGTTTGACTCCCTATAATTGATGCACATCCTCATTGTGCCGCCTTTCTTCTTTACAAACAAGACCGGCGCTCCCCAAGGTGACGAGTTCGATCTCACAAATCCCATCTTCAGAAGCTCTTGAAGTTGCACCATCATTTCTTGCATTTTGGATGGAGCTAAACGGTAGGGAGCTCTAATGATCGGAGCTGCTCCTCGAACTAATTCTATCTTGAATTCTTATTGATGATCGGGTGGTAAACCGGGAAAGTCTTCTAGAAACACATCGAGAAACTCGCGTACCACCCTTACGTCCTCCAACTTCTTCTTTTCAAGCTTTGCGTCAATTACATAAGCCAAGAAAGATGAACATCATTTAGTTAAACATTTATGTGCCTTGATCATGGAGATGATCGCCACTTTTCCACTTCTCCCCTTCTCCTCTTACTATATACGGTCACCACTCCTTCGTCCGAAGTTGGGATATGGATTAGCTTCTTTGTGCACAAAATATCGGCTTGATTCATCGCAAGCCAATCCATCCCAATCACTACATCAAATCCACCGAAGACCATTGCCATTAAGTCGATCGGAAACTTCCTTCTTTCAATCTCCAATTTAACACATCCCGAACTACTACTTGACCGCCATCCCCTTTTTCTACCACCGTAGGATCCTCTACACTACTAGTAGGCATATACAACTTTTGGAAGAACGAATTCTATACAAACGAAAAACATGCACCTGAATCAAATAATACATGTGGTACGAAGTTTAGAGAAATGTACCAGACACCACATCTGTCGACGCCTTTCCCTCTTCGGTGGTCATCTGAAAGGATTTACCTGGTGTTCTCAGAGGTTCTTCCTTCTTGCCTTGAGTTGCTCCCGTCTTCAGCTTTGGGCAATCGCTCCAGAAATGTCCCGACTCCTTGCACTCGAAACAAACCAAACCCTTTACCGAGCCATCCCTCATGGCATGATCTTTCCACATTTGTAGCAACGGACGGGGCTAGAGTTACAAGCGCCATGATGCATTCTTTGACACTTTTGACACCATCTCGCCTCTTGGCGATTATCAAAGTTTCTTCCTCCCTGAAATGGTTGGGACCTCTTGTGAGGTCCGGAACTATTCTCCTATTGTCTATTCTCTCTTACTACCACTCTCCCTTCATCTATTCCTCTATTGTAGGCATCTACTATGAGTTGGGCTTCTTCAACCATCTCACGAAGAGTAGAGGCTTTGGATACACGAACCATGGACATCATGTCCGATGGAAGGCCCTTGACGTAAGCCTTGATCTTCTCCTTTTCAGAGCTAGGACTAGATGTCCCATTAACCCCAGCTTGTCCATGAATTGTCGGTTGTACTCTTTCACCGAAAAGTTCCCCTTCTTCAAATTTCGGAACTCTTCCTCTATCAGGTCCATTGCCCGCTCGTTGCAGTATTCTTCCAACATTTCTTCTTGAAAGTTGTCCAGCACAACTTCACCAACACTGGCGCCTCTAGAGAAGTGAAGTAAGCATTCCACCATGTGAGGGTCGCCCCTCTGAGCATTGAGAGCAAAACTTTTCCTTCTGTCTCTCACCACATTCACTAGCCCGGAAAGCCTGTTCCATTTAATGGATCCAGGTCATGCAAACAACCGGATCATCCATACCTTTAAACTCTAGTGGCTTGCAACTGAGAAAAGCCTTGAAGGAGCAAGCTCTCTCCGCTTACCTCGTGTCCAAAGTCACTATACCTTTAGTGGAAATTTCATCTCAAATACCAGTACCCCTGGATCCCTCTATAAACGCATTCTCCGCAACTGTTTCATGTTTGCGGTGGTTAGCGTCCCTGTCTTCTAGTAACTTCATAAACAATTCATGTTGTTTAACCATGGTTGTGTGCATGTTTTTCATCATGTCCAACATTTCGGTTTGAGGCGTCACCTTTGTCATAAGAGGGTTAGAGGAGGCAATGTTGGTTTGCGGTATGTGTTCTACTCCCCCACCCAAGAGAGGCGGGAGTGGAGGAGGCATAGCTATCGTAGTCTTATTTAGGGGTGAGCATCGGAACTGGGTACCCGTCTTTGGAACCGGAACCGCTCTAGAACTGTCGGTTCCAGAACCGGAACCTATGGGATTGGTTCCGGTTCCTAAAATACGGAACCGATTAAGACTGGTTCCGGTTCTGGTTCTTATTTTTATGGAACCGTTACCCGCTGGGTACCCGATCCCGCTATTTTTTAATAAAAAATATTTATATATTTATTATATTTAAATATTTAATGATGTGGTATTGGTTTTGTACTTTTGTTAGGTGTTTTATTCGTTTTCATCCAAGTGTTTTATTTGAGGTGTTGACGTAAAGACATGAATTGTTATGTTTGTTGATCTCAAGACTCAATACTCGAGAGTTTCTAATTTATTTATGTAATAATTAGTTTTTACCGGATTAGTTTTCACCATTTGTTGTATTTATTACTTTATGTTGGTATTTTATAGTTTGCAACAGACTTAAAATTACAATTTTTATTGTATGAATTATTAAAAAAAATTGACATTGGGTACCCGTAACCGATACCGGAACCAATGGTTCCGGGACCGGTTCCAAAATATTGAGAACCGATGTAAGCAGTTCCGGTTCCGGTTCCTTCATTCTAGGAATCGTCGGTTCCGGTTCCTTCATTCTAGGAACCGTCGGTTCCGGTTCTGGTTCCGGTTCCATAAAACTTAGTCGGATACCCGGTTATGCTCACCCCTAGTCTTATTCAGTTGATCGGCCGTGGATTCAGTCACGTTGTTGCCCTCCGGTGAAGTTTGGAGTCTACTCCAACTATTTACCATAATAGTCTATCACATATTCGAGAATGGAGGTAAGAAATGAGCTATAAGAATTAAAACATATACTATTACATTCATCAATCATTATAACAATAGCAATCTAAGCATGCACGCGTAACAACATATTCATAATAGCAATAGCTAATTGAAATTATGAACATATTACACATGAAGATCCTCGTTACCACAACCACGGTTCTCAACTCGTGCAATTTCGTCGACTCTAAGACCATCCTATCTTAAGAGTTCTACCCAATCTCACAATTCATAACTTATGCACTTCAGCTTAAGTCTAGAAATCTTACATTCATACCTAGATCACTTAAATGGTTGCTATGATACCAACTTGTAACACCCTAAAATTGGGGTAAATTAAAACCTAAATATTTGCGAAAAAAGACATAACTGTCATAAATAAATCACCCAGAGAGGGGAAATGGTATGTCGTTTACATAACAAGTTATGAAGGAGATAAAATTCAACAACCTACTAATCTAAACTACAATGACTTAGATTATAAACGGGTGTTGCTATCTCACTTCCAAAAGAATGTTGGTTTAAACCAAAAGAGTATGCCTCTAAGTACTCCACCAACAATGCTATTTCCACTTCTCGTCTCTTCGCTCAAACCCGAGAAATCCCACCGCTAGAATGACCTGATATACATGTCATTTTAAGAAGAAATGTTAGGCTAAAGCCTTGTGAGAACAAACAGTTGGTAATGAATAAAAATAAGAATTAAACAAATAAATAATTTCATAAACTTGTTTATGTCACTACAACAAAATAGATCTACAACAAGGACAAAAGTCGTCTCTAAAGGTTCCAATGTCGTTGCGATAGACCAATTCCAACGACGGTTGTTGCTATTAGTTTCGTCGTTGTTGCCCCGTTGCTAAAAGTATCTATTGCAACGACATTTTGTGGTGGCTGTAGATATAACCTACAACAACGACATGTTGTGGCTGTAGCCATTTAATTTAATTTAATTTATTTTAATTAAAAATAAATAAACTAAATAAATGAATACATCAACAACATGTTGTCGCAATAGGTAAAATTAGTTCATTGCTAGAAATAAAATAAATCTAGAACATGTTGTTGCCATAGGTCAATCTCGAATATTATTACCATTAACATGTCATCGCAATAGATAGTAATGATACTTTTTTACGTGTATTTTTTTGATATAGATATATATACATTGTAGCTACAATTGTCCTAAAAAGAGCAAGTAAAAAATAGTTCTATCAATAACCAAAACAATTCAATATGAATTAATTGTAGCAAACTAACGTCTAAATACGAATTAATTGTAGCAAACTAAAGTCTAAATACGAATCAATTGTAGCAAACTAACGTCTAAATACGAATCAATTGTAGCAAACTAACGTCTAACCGTGAAACTCCATCTAATCATCTCCCGAGTCCGGGTCTTCATCATCATGATCATCTTAACTATCATCATTACCCGGTTGTTGTGGTTGTCGTGATGTCATTGCTGCAGTAATCGCATCGATGTCTATGGGTTGTGGATTCTGAAGTGGGGGGATGGAGACATTTGGGTTCGTCCTCATTGTTGGGTTTTGTTCAAAATAAGATTTCAAGAATCATAATATTTGCAATGGAAGCTTAAAAAGTTTGAACAACATTAAAACATTTTAATACCCACCAAGGATCCATTTGCATGAACATGAAAGATTAAAACAACCATAGGGGGTTTTTAGAAAATACAACCTTTGAAGTCCTTTGCAAAGTCTTCTAGTTGGAGAAGATGGAGATGGCAAGAACGCAAGCAAGAGCTCCTCTAGAGTAGTCCACCAACAAGCTCCAACACCAAATGTATGCTAGTACCTTCTTGAAGAAAGATGCAAAAGAGAACTTCTTAACCAACTCTACAATAGACTTGATTTGAGAAGAACAAAAACACACCCAAAATGGGTGGTTTCGGCCGAAGTGAAGAGAGGGAGAGAGGAGAGTCTTTTTAGGGTTTTTGCAAAATCACAATTCAAAAACAAGTCTTCTTTCCTTTTTGTCAAAACACAAGACAAGCTCCTTATTTTCTATTGGACCACAAAAGGGTCCAATGGTGAGCATATTGCCACCCAACATGGCCAATGAATTAAAAGAAGGTCATTTAATTTTTACACTCTCACCACTTCTAGTTTAAAATGGTTAAAATCATATTTTAACTATTTTAAACCTTATCCTTTAAATCCCTCCTTTCAATTTTAGTTACATATGAGCCCATCATATGTTTTAACAAACTAAAATATTTTATTTTTGCATCTAATATTTATGAATCATATTCATTAATATTTTCAATAAATAATTAATATTTATCAAGAATCAAATTCCTATAAATATCAATTTTGGTGTCTACTTGCTATATGGTGTGACCCTATAGGATCATATATTACCGGTAATATTATTTTATAATCATTCTTGAGCATATGGAACCAACACTCATCTCTTCTATCGGCTTAAGCAATGTTTGGGCGTTATCGTGAGAAGTCTTAATTAATGAATTAACTTGGGTGGCTATTATATGCATAAGATCAACAGTCGATGATGGTGGTGTCGTGATCGCTTGAGATGTTTGTAGACCACACATAGAAGCAACACTAATACCCTTCAACTTACGTCTGTGTCCTATGTTGTGACCACGCCGTTCACCAAGTACCTTTGATATGATTTATGTTTCCTTTACTGAAGATTCACCATCGGCTGCTTGTGTATGCGTATTGTATTCTGCGAGCATCCTTTCCTGCAATAATGTAATCAATATTGTAAAATTCAAGTATATTCTTTTAGCATGATGTCATATTCGTGACTGTAAACGAGGAAGAACATCCACAACTATATATGCTCCAACTATGTAATATCGGGTAAGATTTTTGGCCCTTATCATTTTCACCCGGTAAGGTAAATGACGAATCAAATACTTATCGGGTAAACAACCCCTTAGTTTTGGAAATGCCATTTATTCATTCTAAAGAATATTTCAAACATTCTTCCATGTGATACACCATAATGTGCATTTATGAAATATACAACAAGGAAACACCAACACGGGTTATAATAACAGCATCAAGCATCACAAGTATCTATTCTAAATCCACAATAGCAACATTCGAGAAGCACATTAGTGGGTTTTCTAAGGATGAAAGTATTCATAAGAGTGAGGTTTTGAGCAATTTATAAAAAAAGTGATGATTGTACGAAAGAATTAATATTTATATCAAGTATTTATTTACAGGGAAGTCTAGGAGTAACATAACACATTATCACTGACTACAAGCTCAAACTCAAATAAGACGTCTCTATTTTTAGTGTAACAAAAGAGAAATCAAACATTAGTAGTTACTTACATAATCCAATCTTGCAGCCTCGTTCACCCACCCACCTAACGACCGATAATGCATTTGTTGCCAATGACCTATTGCACTTGGGAGGTCTTGTGTTTCAGAAATCATCTGTGAAAATAAAACAAATTAAATTTTTTTTTTACTATTATGAAACGAATAATAATCTCAAATAACAATAAAACATTTGCCTTATTTACCTTCTTGTACCGTAATGCGACATAAGATGTTGACCCATGAAGACTGGGATACATAGCATTTGATCTATGTTGAGCATTTTTTTGTGTCCGACTCCTATTTTTTTGGATCAACAAAGAAGTCTACGGTATTTCCCCACCAAGTCGTCGGTTATGGAGGATGGAGGATTTTTCTTCGTTGTCTCCACATTATCATAATTGTGGATCCCTATATCAAGTGCAATCAATCAATAAAACACAAAGAATTAAAGATTAATCATCTGTATTGAATTGAACAGAAAATATGAGTAGTAGTAGTACAAAGTAATTAGGCAATTAGAAGAATCATTAACCCTAATAATGATTTAGCCAACCCTATATATACCCCAAAAGGGATATTTACACAATAAGCCCCTGAACTTCTAGTCAACATAAAATAAGACCTAACAATCTCCCTCTTTGAACTGAAGTTCGATTTCGTGCCAGTTAGGAACATTTCTCTTCCGAATAGCAAATAGAATCTCAAAATGCCTGATGGAGTTCATGTACTCTAGCATGTCTTCAATTTCTTTCAACAACACTTTGGCTTGATATCTCTTTACGTTGACGATCTTCTCTGACGACTCTTTCTCTTCTTCTGTGATTATGCCGTTCAGCACTTGACGACTTTTCATCAACGTTCCTTCACTGAATTTTTGTAGCTCGCTGATTCTCATGAAGCGCTTTTCATTATTTTCATTCAGGTACACTATACCAGTCTCTAGCTTTGACACAAGAGAATGTACCTGCAAGTCTTCAAGTTTGGGTAACGTCAGATCGGGCTTGAGCAGGTTTACCTTTCTTTGATTACTCTCGATACCCATCTGAAAGTCATTGACATAGGATAAGGTAATGGTGCACTTCATGACACGTTTAATAGTCTCTAGAGCTTTCGTGACAGGTAACGATCTGATGGTTTGAGTTTTCAGTTTACGCAGAATTACTGGAAAATCCGACAAATTCATGTTCTTAAAATCTGCTTCCGAGAAAGTCCACTCTTTACCATCATCTCTTTTCATAGTGAACACTGGAACCAAACCTTCAAAATTTTATCTGAGACTATGTCGATGCTTTCCGTGATCCGGTGATTAGTCTTGACTTCACTTACCGTACGACTCCTTTTCATGATTTCCAAATACTGATATCGAACTGGTTCATCTAAGTCAGATACTCCATAGCACATCACCGCGTCCAGCGGTCTGATCCAGTGGACAAATATCTTCTTCTGGGATTCCTCGAGAAAAGGTACCAAAATCCTGACTCTCTCCTAGCGTACCGGTTGGTTTGGTTGGGGTTGAGTCATTTCTGGTTGTGGGATAGGAGTATATATCCCAAACGATGTTCCAGTTGTGTCTTTTTCCGTCTGCTATGGAGTTTCAGAGACCTATTCACTTTGAAGAAGGAACTGATCGTAGTCGTTGCCGTCTATGGCTTCATCATCCGAAAACTGAAAGAGCATATCCATTTCAGCTTTGATTGCTACTATGGCCTTCTCATTCCATAGCTTTTCAGTTTCAAGGTCGATCTCAGACTCATCATGATTAGCTCGTCTTTTTCACCCTCGGGCCTTTCAACCATTAGGTTTTCTACTTCTGGCACTTGGGATTCCTTGACCGGCGACGGTAACTCCATGTCTTAAACCATAGTCTGATCTGAACTCTGGTTGAAAGAATCAGCACCTATTTGAGTTTCAGTGACTACTTCAATGGTTGTCAGCTCGGTCGTTATCTGGCACTTCTACCCCTCATGTTGACCGGGATCATCATGTCGGCGCTTTGTTCCATGTACTTGTCCTTTACACGTGGATTTAAGGCTGGCAACCCTCTCGGACAAGGGTTGTGTTGATATGGTCAAGTTTGGCGCTGAGTTGGGCTTGGGTGTCTGGTTGAGGGGTTGGGGCTGAACCTTGTGATGTAAGAAGACCAACAAAGTTCTGCTTCGGAGGATGTGTCGATGTTAGCTTGTGCCATGAGCTTTTCGAGTCATGCAGCTTTTAGGTCGTCGATGCTCATGTTCTGTGGGTTTGGCCGAGGTTGAGCTGGTGGAGTAAGTGTTTGGGATGGGGGGCTGGATCTGAACGTCTTTCCCCTTTATTGTGTGTTTAATGAAATCCATTTCCACCTACAATTGACGTGTAAGCTCAGTTTGGACAACCTTTAAGGCGCCATCCAGGTACTCTTTGGAGACGAACTCCGGGATGCTAACACCTGGCTCGCGTAGAATGCCAGTTGAAGTAACAACGGCTGATTGAACCGCTATACCGCATGCGCTCATGGTTGGCGAGAGGATAGCTATGGCAGGACTTCCACCCGGTCCTCGTAATCCACCAAGTGGTAGAGTTACTCGGGGTGTTCCGGTCGAGTCACGAAGAATCTCGACGGTAGCCGATGTAATGGATTGTGTCTTAGCCGAAGAAAGTAGATCTGCAAGAGGCTCTAGACTCAATGGTGCACACAAAGAAGTCGAGGACTGGGGCAGGAGTCCTCTTGTTTCAACACCTGAACTCTCCAAGTGAGAGACCGGTGGAAGTTATGCTACGTCCCCGTGCGAAATTGAAACAGAAATATGTTGAGAGACTTCTGATTGGTTGGGGGTGTGCAATTGCATCGCTAGGTCCACGACGACTTATTCAATACCCTTTTCCCAACGAATGAGACATGGTAGTGGATGTGGCTACCTGGCTTGAATTAGGTTGGTAGAGGTCAAACTATGAAGATTGCCTCTTCGCTCTATAACGCTCATTGTTTTGCTTACTTCTCCGTTCTCTCACTATCTCTGTTCCATTTATATTTTCGACTTGATCTCCCTCCGCTCTTCTTATCTCTCCAGGGTTAGCTTGCATTTTGGGTGTAGGCTCAAGACAAATTTTGATCATCCGAGTCAGTTGACTCATCATCTGATCCGGAGGACCCTGAGTCAGAACCAAACTCAGAGCCAGATTTTGATCCGGATTCTGATCCTGATTCCGAGCCAGAGTCTGATCCAGAGGTAGACCCGGATTCGGAGCTGGATGACGATGCTTGAGATTCTTGTGCGGCCACGTTAGTGTTGTCAATGACTTGCACGTCGTGGAGTTTGACGACATCAGCTTGGGTCTGCGTGGATATATGGGGTAGGGTGGCTGGGCGGCGAGACGTGCTAGCTCCGCGTGTTTGTCGCTCGGCACTTCCCGCTTCAGTTCCCCTCACCAAATTTTCTCTCATCACGCCCTGTCTGGGAGCCCCTGCTCTCTGGACCCTACCTCCTCGAGTCCTAGGACCCTCACGCAGCTCGGGTTGTGCTCCTTGGGCAGGTCCTGTCAGATTTGGCTGAACCATTGGAGCATTCAGATTGTGCACTCTCCTATATCGTTCCACACTCAGTGTCGATTGATTTGCGAGAGCTAGCAGTCCTTCAGGGATTACCATAGGGATAAGGTCTGCGATCTCGGGCTTGTTTTGTATCCTGGACATGCGGTTGGAAGGACATACCTCATGTGCGAATCGTCAAGGGATTGTCAAAAATGCGTCCAAGTAGAGGCGATGATGAGTTGCAGGAATCGCATGAATGGAACGAACGGCTGCTTCTTGTTGGCCTGCTTTACTTTGACTTTCTGAACTAGCTCGAACCATAGCAGTGAGGTGTAGTCCGTGTGACGGTGGAACGCAACACCGTGAATCAGTCGTAGGATGTTGTTGCTAGTCTGGTCGATGCCTTTTGTGATAGAGGACAGGCAACGCTTTAGGATGGTGAATAATGTATACCATTCTAGCGTCAGATGAGCGCGAGTGAAGTGAGAAGGGTGGGTGAGTTCCCTGTCGTAGCCAAGCGAGCGCATCTCTTGGCATAAAGTGGCATCTGTGACTGATGGATCAAACCGGACTCTGCCAGGAATGGAAGTTGCATCAGGAAGTTGGAGGATTTGTCTGAATATATCTCGAGTAAGTATGATAGGAGAGACGTCGATGCGGCCTTCAAGGCGTGTCCCCGCACCATTGGTAACAGTGTGAGGGATCTCCAGAACTGTTGTAAGTAAATTTTTGGGTTTTCTGCGGTAGCAGTTAGGGCATGTCGCAGCGGGGGGCCCTTGAGAATTTCAACTATCACCTGACACAAACAGATGGTATTTGCAGTGTCGAGGTGGTAATTGTTTGCCATAAGCAGGAGGTCTAGGCCAGCTGGAAGGAGTGCGACATCGGCAGCGGGGTCAACAATCTGTTGTTGCGCCATGTGGGTACCTGGAAAGTATGTAATGTTAGATGACATGATGACGACGTAAGACCGACGTACCTAGATGTCAAACGCTAGGACGAAGGCAGAAGGTAGCTGGATTCAATTTGCCCAATGAATGATTACCCGTATCCTAAGGGTACCCGGGCTAGGAAACCCAGAATGAGATATCTGGTGGATAACCCGGTGTCAGTCCTGGGAAACAAGATTACTGGGAAAGGGTTGAGTCCCGGAAGGTTTCCACCCCGGGAAAAGGTCCGGGAGATGGTAACACCAGGGGTAATATCCTCCGAGAAAGGTAATAACGATCGGGAAGTAATAAGGAGTCAGGAAATGGTAAGAAAAACCGAGAACTAGGATAACATGGGAATTCGCAACCCCAGGAGACGACCCGGGAGAAGGCGATTCCCGGGTATCTAAAATACCGGAGAACTTATAGGACCCGGGAGACGACCCGGGAGAAGGCAATTCCCGGTCGGTGTAACCCGGTTTTTTGGCTGGGAAACTAAACACAGATCGAAGGTCGGGATGAAATTAAGCGAAATTGAAGCATTCCTACGGCTAATCTGAGTCAAAAACACACAAAACAATCCTTAGGCAAGGCCGATTTCAGCTGAGAGATCGAGAGATAGGGTTTCGAAACAAAGAAAATCGAGTTCATCCGACCGATTGAAGGACAAATCGAGAGTGTGTGTGATTGGTGACAAATTAGGGAAGAGAATTACTTACCTGAGACAAAAAATCGAGCGAAAAACAAGAGCAGAAACGAGCAAAGATAGGAGCGTGTGCGATCGATCGTTCGAGAGAAATAGGTGGGAGTTTTGAAAACTAGGGACGATGAGAGGAACTCGGGTTTATATATGGGCGATTCCCAGACGGGAGACCCGGAGTGGTATTCCCGACGCTAGCGCCCGGTGCGAAGCCTGGTTTGGGCCGGGCCGGGAGTTTGGTTGGGCCGGGAGAATGGTCACTTATACAATTTTAAAAGAATTGTTTGAATTTAAAAACGAAACCAATTAACTTAAAGATCTCCTTAGAGTAAGAAATTGAAAGAAACTCCCCCTCAATCTTCTCAAACAATGAAAACCCCCTCAACTTTTCAAACAATGAAACTCCCCCTTAACTTTTCAAAAAATACGAAACTCCCCCTCAACGTTTCAAAAAATACGAAAATCCCCCTCAACTTTTCAAACAATGAAACTCCCCCTCAACGTTTCAAATATAATAAAACTCCCCCTCAACATGGAATGACGAAGACAACGTACCTGGTACTACTGTTGATGGCGTTGTGTAACCTTAGGAACAAGGTGGCACAAGTGCGTTAAATAACGAAGACAAATGACTAGAAATGTACAAGGAAAAAGTACGGAAACGGGATATAAACGAAACCTAAATTGAAAATACAGAAGTTTAGGCAACGTGATAGATGCGATACAACTAGGATACACTGAGAGATAAGTGTTGCATGGGCATGTCAAGGAAAACTCACAGCATGCAGAAGAAGCAGTTTCCTCTTAATGTATGGAAGTTGTATAGTATTCAGTATAGTGCTAAACTTTAAGATTAAGCATACCCAAGTTGGACACAAGTTCATTAAATCTTTTTTCGTCCAAGGCTTTTGTAAATAGGTCTGCCAGTTGATTTTCTGTATTCACAAAATAGAGTTCGGTCATACCTCATTCAACGTGATCCTTGATGAAATGGTACCGAACATCTATGTGTTTGGTCTTCGTGTGTTGGACCAGATTGCTCGTGATGGCGACGGCGCTCTTCGAGTCACAATAAATCAGGATCTGCGAGTAGTGAAACCCATAGTCCTTCAGTTGTGTACGCATCCAGATGACCTGGGAGCAGCAACTGGCAGCGGCGACGTACTCTGCTTTAGCCGTGGACGTGGAGACACACGTTTGTTTCTTCGATGCCTAGCTAACCAGTTTGTCGCCAAGGAATTGGATGTGGCCTGTCGTGCTCTTTTGGTCTAGCATACTTCCAGCATGATCAGCATCCGAGAACGCCGTCAGTTCAAATCCTGTATCCTTTGGGTACCACAAACCAAGATCAACAGTACCTTTTAAATAACACAATATGCGCTTAGCAGCGGATAAGTGTGACTCCTTAGGTTTGGACAAAAATCATGCATACAGAAGGGTGGAGAACATAATGTCTGGCCTACTGGTCGTCAGATACATCAGCGAACCAATCATTCCTCGATAGGTCTTCGTATCCGCATCCTTTCCGTTAGGATCGGGGTGTAACATAGTACCTGGAGACATAGAAGTCTTCATGGGCGTACAGTTTTCCATCTGGAACTTCCGAAGAATGTTCGGAGAGGTACTTAGACTGATTGATGAATATCCCGGTCTATAGTTGTTTAACTTATAGACCGAGAAAGAAATTCATCTAGCCCATCATACTCATTTTAAAATGTGATTTCATGAGGACTGAGAAGTTGTGATAATATCTAGGGTTTGTAGAGCCAAATATTATGTCGTCGACATATATTTGAATGAGGATTATGTCTTTACCTTCTCTCTTGACAAACAGAGTTGTGGATCTTACCTTTCGAGAAGTCTGCCATCGTGTGAAAGGAGGATAGGGCATCATACCAGGCGCGCGGTGCTTGCTTCAGGCCATAGAGAGCTTTGTCGATAAGATACATGTGGTTAGGATGCGAAGCACTTACAAATCCATCAGGTTGGGAGACGTACACTTCTTCCTTTAGCTTGCCATTTAGGAATGTCGTCTTCACGTCCATCTGGAAGACGGTGAGATTCTTGTGAGCGACATATGCAAGGAACATGCGGATGGCCTCGATTCATGCTATCGGTGCAAATGTCTCTTCATAGTCGATCCCCTCTTGTTGTTTATACCCTTTGGCCAGTAGTCTAGCTTTGTTTCGAAAGATGATCCCATTTTCGTCTTTCTTGTTCTTGAAGATCCATTTGGTATTGATGACCGTTTTGTTCATTGGGCGCGTGACGAGACGCCATACCTTGAGGCTTTCAAACTTGTTTAATTTATATTGCATGGCTGTCACCCAGTCGGGGTCGTTCAGAGCTTCGTTAACATTGGATGGTTCTATGTTGCTTAAGAAGATGGAGAAGAGGCACTCATTTCCAGTGGCAACCCGTGATTGAACTTTGCTAAGTAGTACCGGTGTAGTGTCCTCATTCTCTATAGTGGCTCTTGTCTGGACTGGAGCAGATGGGTCGCCAATGATCTGCTCAGTAGGATGTGCCCGTGTCCATTTTCGGGTGTGAGGTAGTAGCTCTGTCGACGGTTAAGAGTTGTCTGGGTCGATATACAAGCCTGGAGGAAGATCTTGAACTGCTTCAAGTGACGGAGACGGATGTAATGAATTTGCAGCCGGAGGCTGTTTGGGCCATGTATTGGATGAGCAGGCCGTAGCATCTGTCGACTGAGAAGTGGATGCATTGTCACTTAAGTCTGGGAGGAGTGAGGTAATGGAACTGTTGGCGAGTCGGTCATTGAATCGTTGTTCCTGCTTGACGACGGTGAGGAGTGTATCATTGGTGTCGATGGTAAAGCCTCTGATGAGGTCGAGTTGGAGGATGTCGAGGGACCAGTGATCTGCGAGGAGACAGCTACAGCTCCATCTACATTTAACAGGTCAACATTAGAAGTAGAAGGAATAGAAATCATTATAGAAATGCTCAAACAGTAGATCTAAATCAGAACGATGTGTCTTCGACGAAGTGAAAGAAGAAGGATCTACTAGAGTTTGTGTGGGTCCCGAACTTGTTTGTTCATAAGCTAGCACACCAGTTAAAATAGGTTCTGAACTGATTTGTTTAGAAGCCAAGTCGACCAGTTCGTCGAAGGTCACATTTACGCTTTCGATGACGGTTTTAGTGCTCTTGTTGTAGACTGATAACTCTATTTTTAGAGTTATTATTTCCTTTTATTTTACATTTTATTTCGTCAATTTTAGCCATTTCACCTCTCAAAACCCCCATTCTTGGTATATTTCACGAAAATAAGCAAAAGGAGTGAACCATAGTCTTTAATAAATTATTTGGTGGAATTTGGGTGTGTTCACGTTTTATCCTGCAATGACCACTGTTGTGCCCACTCCGTCTTCCCACTATTCGAGCAGATCAAGAAGAAGACAAAAGAAACTAGTAGTTGGGATGCAAGTATTCTGGAGTTTAGAAGGTTCAAATGGCAGGGCAATATGAGCTGGAGAAGTACAAGTCTTCCTTAAAAGATAGCATCAAGTACACCTTTTGTAGTTAGAAGTTGACTAGGTGAAGAGACCATTGTGTAAAAGGATTATCCAAGGTGTTGATTTCTTTCATGATATTGCAGTCTTTATCCATTGGACAAATCCATTTTGTTGTGTAATACCCAACTCTTTCTCCTAGTATATAAAGGAGGTGTTGGGTGCCATTTAATATATGCTTGGCTTAGTCTTAAATTCTCTCAACTACCACATTAGTTTTAGTCTTTCATTTACTGCAGTAACTAGCTTTAATTTTCTGTATTTTACTTTCTTAGTTTAAGTTGTAATTCGAAGTACACAGTGACAGGGATGAATTCTCGTTCCCCACTGTGGGTTCTATTCAAGTCACTTTCAGTTTTAATATGTGCAACTTCTACTCTTTTGATTTCTTTACTTTAGTTATGAGCTAAACATCCTTTGGGATGTAGGAAGGAGAAGTACCTGGATTTTATTAAAAATGCTTGAGTAATCTGTATACTTAGAATATTTATTGTTTTGGTCATTCATTCTCGATATTTACCCAAGGATGCGAACAAGCCGATCACTTGCAAGGATCTAAAGTCTAGTTCTTAACTTAGAAATAAGTAGAACACAGTGACACGAGCTTGAATGATGCTAGGGGATTCGAAAGAATTCTTATGACACTTATGAAAGTGAGGTCGGCACAGTGAGCTAATCTCAACCCACTGGAGTAGTAGGCAAGCTAATTTGTGTATTAAAAACACATAGAGTATTTGTCTCTACACATTCCATCGAGACCTGAAAAGGTCCATTTTTTAGATTTCCATTGACAAAACAATAAATACCAAGAGTATGGGATTTTTATCTAACGGTGTGAGTATTTTGTAACCGGGCTTTTTCTAGCGAAAATGCCTACCTCGAATACAAGGATCAGTTTTAGGACCGAGTATTTAGTATAAAATCTAGGGAAAATATAACTTACATTCCTCTTTTTAACCTTAGTAAAATCGTCAAAGTAACTATTTCGCCAACCAAACCAAAGTATTATTTTCCTCTCTAATTGAAACTTGTAAAAGGAGCTCATGAGAACCGTATTGTCTTGATTGTCCAGTCTCTGTGGATTCGATTCTGGTATTTTACCAACTATTACTTGCTGTGACGATCATAGTGGACAGTGTACACTTGCACTTCCCACTGTGGACAGTTTGCAACCCACTGCGATTAAAACACATATTTCGCACTTACCAAGTTTTTGGCGCCGTTGCCGGGGACTGACGTGATTTTAAATCTCAAGACATTAGTTTTTGTTCGATCCCGAGTAACTCGTTTTTCTAAGCTGTTCGTGTTGCATGCCACGGCAACAACACGAACCTTTGGTACCAATCGATCTTGAAATAGAGAAAACTTTTCGAAGAAGACGTAAAAACAAGAACACAAATCGACAACTCCCTGTGATCCCCACTGTAAACATGGCAGCAATACCACCACCTATAGTGGAGACCACAGTGACAATTGCCGATAGCAAAGATCGAAAAATACGGGATTACGCTACTTCCGGAGCTAACGACTTAAGCTCCGGGATTCTAAGGCCCAACATTGTTGCAAACCATTTTGAACTCAAACCGGTGATGTTTCAAATGATCCAAGCCATTGGTCAGTTTGGAGGATCACCATCTGAGGATCCGCACTCGCACTTAAAATCTTTCTTAGAAATGACCGATTACTTTTAGTTACAAGGTGTGAGTGATGAAGCATTAAGACTAAGACTTTTTCCTTTTTCACTAAGGGATAAGGAAAAGTCATGGCTGAACTCACATGCACCTCATTCGATAACCAGTTGGCAAGAACTTGCCGATAAATTTTTGCAAAAATACTTTCCTCCCACGAGGAATGTAAGGTTTCGAAATGATATAATTTTGTTTAGGCAAGAAGAAGATGAGGCTGTTTCGGATGCATGGGAACGATTTAAAGATTTACTTCGAAAATGCCCACATCATGGCATCCCACATTGCATCCAATTGGAGACCTTTTACAATGGTCTTTCCAATGCAGCCAAAATCATCTTAGATGCAACAGCCGGTGGAACATTCACGAGTAAAACCTACAATGAAGGATATCAAATCTTAGAAAAAGTGTCCAACAACAATACCGAGTGGTCCAATCCTAGAGCAGTAGTACCAAAGACCAACACCATCGATTCCGAAGCGCTCAAAACCATGAATGCGCAGTTAGTGGCCTTAATAAAAATCGTTTTGAACCAAAATAGAGGCCAAGTCAATTCTGCAACTCATCTAGCCGAAAACTGCTCCCTCTGTGGAGAGGAGCATCTTTTTGACTATTGTCCAGCAAATCCCGAAGCCGTTAATGTTATAGGGACAAATCCAAGAAACAACCCATACTCGCAGACTTATAATCCAGGTTGGAGAAATCACCCAAATTTCTCTTGGGCTGGTAATCCAGGACTCCAACCCCAAGGGGCGAGTCATACCCAGCAAAGACCACACAACCCCCCTGGATTTCAGCAAAATCACAGTGGGCAGTCCCCACATCACAGTGGGCAGAACTCACAGAACTTTCACCAAGGACAGTCCTCACAACAATTCCAACCACGAGGAACTCAAGCCTCTGAGGTTCAACCATCACTTGAATCCATTCTCAAGGGTTTTATGAATCAAACTCAAGCAGCCATTAGGAACATAGAGACCCAAGTAGGACAACTAGCCGTCAAAGTTAAGAATAGACCATCAGGGACGTTACCTAGTGATACCGAACATGCTAGGGTGCTAGGAAAAGGATCCGAACATGTCAAGTTCATCACACTTAGGAGTGCAAAGGATCTGAAAGATATCGTTTTCGAGTCTGATGATTCGCCTCAAATACCCACTGTGATCCCCACAGTGGGCACTCCTCAAGTCACTGTCATCCCCATAGTGGGGAACGACATCCCTGACCTTCCCACTTTTGGACCTGTTCTAAAACCTACTATTCCAAAGCCAATACCACAGTCAGCTCAAATTGACCCACGAAGTATTCCTTTTTCTGAAAGAATGAAGCCTAAAAATGTCGATGTTCAATTTAAAAAATTCTTAGACATTTTTAAACAACTTCACATTAACATACCGTTGGTAGAGGCTCTCGAGCAAATGCCAAGCTATGTTAAATTTTTAAAGGATATTTTGAACAAAAAGAGAAAGTTGGGTGAGTTTGAGACTGTGGCTTTGACCGAGGAATGTATTGCCCTCCTTACTAGCAAGATTCCACCTAAGTTGAAAGACCCGGGTAGTTTCACCATTCCATGCACAATAGGAGGACAAGAAGTAGGTCAAGCACTCTGTGATTTAGGAGCTAGTGTCAATTTGATGCCATTGTCTATTTTTAACAAGTTAGGTATTGGAGAGGCTAGACCCACAACAGTGACATTACAACTAGCCGACCGATCCATTGCCTACCCAAAGGGTAAAATAGAAGACGTTTTGGTCCAAGTGGATAAATTTATCTTCCCAGCCGATTTTCTAGTTCTAGATTATGAGGCCGATAAAGAAATCCCAATCATCTTAGGACGTCCGTTTCTTGCAACTGGACGAACTTTGATTGATGTGCACAAAGGAGAACTCACAATGAGAGTTAATGACCAAGAAGTAACATTCAATGTCTTCAAATCCCTTAAGTATATAGACACCGAAGACTGCTTTACTTTAAGTTCGATTTATGGATCCTACATTCTTGACACAGTGCCCACAGTGGGGAGTGAGAATGAGCACTCCGACCTTGAGAGTGACGACACTTTTGAGGATGAGTGTAACGAAATAGTAGCAGCCTTTGAACCCCTGGACTTTAAGGATAGAAATGTTCAACCACCTTCAATAGAACACCCTCCCGAGTTAGAGCTTAAACCATTGCCTTCCCACTTGAAATATGCTTATCTCGCTAAGGATAATAAACTTCCCGTTATTATCTCTTCCAAACTTAGCGAGAACCAAGAACAACGTCTGATTGATTTGTTGATGAAGCATAAGAAAGCAATTGGTTGGACCATAGCGGACATTAGAGGTATTAGCCCCTCTTTATGTCAATATAAGATTAACTTGGAGAGTGACCACCCTGGGAAAGTCCAACCTCAAAGAAGGTTGAATCCCATCATGAAGGAGGTAGTTAAGAAAGAAGTTTTGAAGTGGTTGGATGCCGGTATTATCTATCCCATTGCTAGTAGTAGTTGGGTGAGCCCCGTCCAATGTGTCCTTAAAAAGGGAGGGACAACCGTAGTGAAGAACGAAAAGAACGAGCTCATCCCCACTAGAACTGTCACGGGGTGGAGAATTTGCATGGACTACAGACAACTCAACTTGGCCACTAAGAAAGACCACTTCCCCCTACCTTTCATCGACCAAATGCTTGATCGGTTAGAGGGAAAGGAATTTTATTGTTTTCTAGATGGATACTCCGGATACAACCAAATCCATATCGCCCCCGAGGACCAAGAAAAGACCACATTTACTTGTCCCTACGGTACTTTTGCATTCCGTAGGATGCCATTTGGATTGTGTAATGCCCCAGCTACTTTCCAACGTTGTATGATGGCCATTTTCACCGACATGATTGAGGACACCATAGAAGTTTTTATGGATGACTTTTCTGTGATAGGGACATCATTTGACAACTGCCTAGAAAATCTAGAGAAAAGCCTAGTGAGATGTGAGACCCACGACCTTATTTTAAATTGGGAAAATGTCATTTTATGGTAGAAGAGGGTATTGTCCTAGGCCATCTTGTCTCAAAAAGAGGGTTAGAAGTCGATAAAGCCAAACTTGAGGTAGTGGCACAACTGCCCGAACCCACAACAGAAAAAGGTATTCGAAGTTTCTTGGGTCACGCAGGTTTTTATAGGAGGTTCATCAAAGATTTTTCGAAAATAACAAAACCCCTATGTATACTGTTACAACATGAAAAAGATTTCATTTTTACGAAAGAATGCCGAGATGCTTTTGAAACAATCAAGGAAGCCTTAGTCACAGCACCCGTAGTGACCACTCCTGACTGGTCACTCCCATTCGAAGTGATGTGTGACGCCAGCGATTGGGCTGTGGGGGCTGTTCTCGGACAGAAAAAGAACAAAGTTTTTCACCCCATTTATTATGCAAGTAAAACACTGATTGAAGCTCAGATTAATTACATAGTAACTGAAAAAGAATTACTTGCGGTGGTGTTTTTTTTATCGTTTCAGGTCATACTTGATAGGGACGAAGGTCATAGTGCACATGGATCATGCAGCGATAAAATACTTGATCAACAAGGCTGATTCAAAGCCACGCTTGATTAGGTGGGTTTTATTGCTACAAGAATTTGACCTTGAGATCGTTGATAGAAAAGGAACAAGCAATCAGATAGCTGACCATTTGTCTAGGCTCGAGAAGATAGTGGGTATTGTTGATCCCACTCCGGTCAAAGAGAATTTTCCCGATGAACAATTGTTATCAGCCCAACATCTCGAAAATAATATTCCTTGGTATGCTGACATTGAAAACTTTTTAGCAAGTGGACTGAAACCCCACGGGATAAGTGGACAACCATTTAAAAAGTTTTTACATGATATACGACAATATGTTTGGGACGACCCTTTCTTATATAAGATAGGGACGGACCAAATATTGATGCGTTGTATCCACGGGGGTGAGCAACATCAAATACTCCATGGTTGTCACACATCCCACTACGGTGGCCACTTTGGTGGAAACCGTACTGCTGCAAAAATCTTGCAAAGTGGGTTCTTTTGGCCCACTGTGTTTAAAGACTCGTATGAATTTGTGAAAATATGTGAGCAATGTCAACGCACCGGGAACATTTCGCAAAGGAACGAGATGCCTCTTAACAACATTCTAGAGGTAGAACTTTTTGATGTTTGGGGGATTGATTTCATGGGACCCTTTCCAAATTCCAATAATAATTTTTATATCTTGGTTGCGGTAGACTATGTTTCAAAATGGGTGGAAGCCATTGTGTGTCATTTTAATGATGCCAATACCGTGGTAAAGTTTTTGCATAAAAATATTTTCACTCGATTTGGAACACCACGGGCATTGATTAGTGACGAAGGCACCCATTTTGTAAACAAAGTCATGGCCTCGGTCCTTTCTAAATATGACATACATCATAAAGTGGCCACCGCATACCATCCGCAAACCAACGGTTTAGCCGAGCTTTCAAACCGAGAAATCAAAGGAATTTTGGAAAAAGTTGTTAAACCGCACCGTAAAGATTGGTCAACCAAACTCGATGATGCTCTTTGGGCCTATCGCACGGCCTACAAAACTCCCTTGGGAATGTCTCCGTTTAAATTGGGTTTTGGCAAAGCTTGCCATTTACCGATTGAATTGGAGCACAAGGCATTTTGGGCCCTTAAAGAGCTTAACATGAGTGAGGATACTGCAGGAATTAAGCGGAGTTTACAATTGCATGAGTTAGAAGAGTTGCGTTACCACTCTTATGAAAATGCAAAGTGGTACAAGGAAAAGACCAAGATGTGGCATGATCGAAGAATCAACCATAGGGAGTTCATGGAGGGACAACATGTATTATTGTTCAATTCCCGTCTTAAACTCTTTCCAGGAAAGCTAAAATCACGTTGGACGGGACCATACACCATTGTCAAGGTAAGTCCCTTTGGAACAGTAGAGTTGAAGTCCCCACAGTCTGGTCAAATCTTTAAAGTCAATGGGCAGAGGGTGAAACATTTTCTGAATGAGAGTGCCCACATTCCATCCCACTCTCCACCCCACTATGGTTAAGAAACATCGGGACCACTTGTAAATATTTTATTTCAGTTGTTTGCTGTCTTCTTATTATTTTTGGTCTTTTTAATTTTGCATGGTAGTTTGTTTTAATGTGTGTAGGAGAAATTGTTACTTTTTGGAAGAAAAAGGTACGCAGTGGGCAGGAGCAAGTCCCTGCGCTCCCCACTCCCGATCTGACATAAGAAGGGATGGTTTTTGGGGGGCCCAAGGCTGACATCTATCAACTTTTACTTACACAAAGGTCAACTTTTGCTGCCACTTGTCCTAGTCTCGCCATTTTCCAAGAAAAGCCATCATTTCTCATCTCTCTCTCCAAAAACAACCGTTCCCTCCCATACTAACCAAAAGAAAACATTTTTCCTATTCAAAACAAAACCACTCTTTCTACAAAATACTTACACTCTTCATCTCTCTCTCTCACGAAGCCAAACCGAAAAACCCTTCCTAAAACCCTAAACAATGGCTAAAAGCAAGAGGCTAAACACCAACCCTGAGGCACCCACACGTCCGGTGGTCCGCCGCCGAACCACCGAAGACCACCCACCGGAAACCATCACCGGCGACCTAAATGACTCGTCGCCGGTCTCCGTCGAAAATCCGATTGTCGCTGATATTCCAGACACAGGTTCGTCCAAGCAGGGGAGTCCAAGGGGTGTTTCTTCATCAAAAGTGGCGGACTCCAGTTCTAGCCACTTCGATGAAGAGGCATTGCAGGCCGAGGAAGAAGAAAGGAGATTGGAAGAGGAGTACAACCAAAGAATGGCTGCCATTCGGAAAAAAAAGGTCGAGAAAAGGCGGCGAGAGGAAGAGGAAAGGGTGCGAAAAGAAGAGGAAGAAAGGAGATTGGAAGAAGTAAGGATTAAGGCTGAAAAAGAGAGGATATTCGAGGAAGAAAGAAAGAGGGCAGAGGCCGAAGTGTTCGATGAAGAAGAGAAGTTGAGAAGGCAGGTTGAGGAAGAGTACCAACACCATTACAGTCAAATGGACAATACCGTGGATATGGAAGCACTGCGGAAGGCTGCCCACAGTGGGGAGAACCCCATCACTCGGGCTATGAGGAAAAGAGGAATGGTCACCAGGTCTAGGGTGGCCATGCCGCAGAGGTCACCAACCAAAAAGCCGCGAAGACAATCATCGGGGAAAGGTAAGGGTCTCGAACCCTCTTTGAGTTCATCTTCTGTGGAAATTTATGTCGGGAGTGACCAATTGCCATCTGAAAACCCACACCATTCCACTGTGGGAACTGAACATGCCCCGCTGACAATCCCACTGTGGGGATCGCTGATGAGCACACTGTGAGAAGCGCTGGTACCCCACTCCACAACCCCACTGCAGGAACCGCAAGCACAAGCAACCCCATGACATCCATTATGCAAGCATTGACATCTCTCACTTATCGTTTCGAACTAATGGAGGCCCAACAGAAGCATGCCAACCGAGCCAATGAGATGTTCTGGATGTATACTATAACGACCCTTAATCCCATACATAGTTCAAATAGCATACATTGCATAACGTCGTTAAAACAAGAGATATAATATATAACAAATACGGTCCCTTAGTCTTTTACAAACATTCATTACATCTTTACAAACGTTTATATAGTAATTGACATTATTAACAACATGCAAAATCTACTAAACACATCATAGTCTTCCAATACATAATCTTCCCAATAGCTATTCTCGGTTTAACCTCCTTATTTGCTCTTACTTGATCCTCGACCTGGAATACATATTTAAAACAAAATGAGGGTTAGACCTAATAGTCTAAGTGAGAAAATCCCTGTTTCTTTGAAAATCCTTTGCACACCAACATTCACATAATACAAACACAATTATCAATCATAACTCACTCATCGCGTAATTCCCTGTCTCCTTCCCATGGCCATATTAGTTGGTTGCAAGCCAACTAATAAACAACGTTGTACAACAACTACAGCCAATCAACACTATACAACAATTACAACCAACACACCGGTCCTATGCCTGGCCAACGTATTATAACATAATATAATACTCACGTAATTACAATATCTCAACATATTATAATTCACATATAAACATAGTCACGCCATTTATCACATATCCAGTACACACATATATGTATTCCAGTTGAAAATGTTTTGACGTAAAACTCACTTGATTGCTTATCAACACGTTTCCAAGCCTTCTAAACAGGTTCAGTCCTTTACCCAGAATACACAGGATCTGTAACAAATAGATACAGATATCTCTTTACCACATAAAACACATAAGTCTTACTAAGGCTAAGAACTCTAAGGAACTCAAATCCTCAAATGTTGTCCCCAAACCCGCACTCAAGTCAAGACCACAGAATAGCCAGTTCTCATTCATTCCTTATCTAATGGTTAACAAAATATAGGTTACTGGATACTCGACAACATCTAAACTCTCAATATTGCCCAATCAGCAAAAGTATCCGGATACCATAAGTTATTCGGACAACACCACTTTTCCGGACAGCATGACTTTTCCGGACAACAAGGCCTTTCCGGACGACATACTAATCCGGACAACAAGGCCTTTCCGGACGACATACTAATCCGGACAACACCCGGGAACTAAGGTAACCCGGATACCATCCGGTATCTTATTTTATCCGGAAACTATGAAAATAAGTGACTTACCCGGATAATGAACTCGTCCGGACACCTTTATAAAACCATCCGGACACTACCAGCTAATTTACCCGGACACTATCAACAAACCACCTGGACACATTCATGGTGTCCGGAAACCTCTGTCGGTTTGCACAAAATTAACCCAGATTCAAAGAAAACATTACCAGATGTGATTTCGACTATTCTACTCTGATAGGAACCATTAACTAGTAATTACCAACACAAAATACACAGGAAACATACCTTAAATCGTTTCCAAGCAATCCAATTGAAGCCTTAACCCTAACTTTATTCTTTTCTCTTTTTCCTCTTTTGCTCCCAAACACACACATACACACTGAACTGATTTTCTGGATAATACTAATTTAGAAAATATCTAAATCCATTAAGGGTAATATCCAATTCAATATACCCCTTTAGTCCTTAAGTTATTCACTAATGACCAAATACACCCTTTACTTATAATTTATCCAAACTTACCTTTAACTTCACACTTTAAAGTTAACAAAATTTAACGGAACTAGCATTTAACTAACGAACTTACCCGGGGTATTACATATACTCGGGACCGTGATGCAGTTCTCAAACAGATATATCAGGGTGCTGATCCCCTGCTCGCTGCACAGCTCCCCGAGTTTCCTGAAGGTATTTGCCCCTCATATGAAAGTGAAGATGATTTCGAGGAGGAGAATTCTGGCGACAGTTCACCGCAACAAACCCCGACCCACTAATGGTTTGTTAAAACTTTGGTTTCCACTCATGATGCTCCCAAAAAAAATTAATTTCTGTTTGGTTTGATTTTATGCCTATGGCTAGGCTTTTGACACTTTGCTGAATTCTTATTTTGGTTCGTAATGCATGAAATCCTACCGCTCGGTAGGTACTTTTGGGTACTAACGTATTTGTTGTTTGAATGCTTGTTTGATCTCGTTTCCATTTCAAGGTACAACTTTCGGCTTCCAACTTAAAAATGTCACTTTTGTAAGTACAAATCTCAACGTGTCCCGTGAAATTATATAGGCCATTTTTCGAATCCAAACACGGCCCTTTTTATACCCACAACCACCTCCTTCGATCCATATTTCCATGTCACAGTGAGGACACTGTGAACTCTTAAGTTTGAGGTGGGGATTTCCAAAGTGACTTCCAGTCTTCCCACAGTGGGGACACTGTGAAGTCTAAGTTTGAGGTGGGTAAGCCATACCCCCTCCCAAAAAAAACAAAAAAAACAAACAAAAATACAAAAACAGAAGAAAATCGGAGTGTCACTAACAAAATTAATGGTGTGCCTTTTCTGGACCATCAAAGTGCTCACTCCCAGAAAAAGATGGTGTGCCTATTCTGGACCATCAAAATAACCACTCTCACAAAAATAGCCATACCCAAATAAAGCCTGAAAGTGTACGTACTTACCCATGCAAAACACGTACCACTCACCTTTGGAAATAAAAATCTCAAAGAGAGATCTTCGGTCCATATTTGGAATTTCGTGCCAAAACCCTTGGAAAAATATTCAAAGCCACAAATCCTTCGAACCCAAGAAAGCCCTATTGATTAATGGTAAACAAGGGAAAGATTTCGTCAAGTACAAAAGTGAAGTTTCGAGTTTGGAACCGAAAGAAGTATCGGAGGAAGGAGATCAACACCCATTCAAAGTGAGAAGTAGGTAAGTCCCTGAAACTCATAAGTGCACAATTTTATTTTTATTCTTTCTTTTTATTACTTGGGGACAAGTAATGGTTTAAGTTTGAGGTTGTGATAACTCTATTTTTAGAGTTATTATTTCCTTTTATTTTACATTTTATTTCGTCAATTTTAGCCATTTCACCTCTCAAAACCCCCATTCTTGGTATATTTCACGAAAATGAGCAAAAGGAGTGAACCATAGTCTTTAATAAATTATTTGGTGGAATTTGGGTGTTTTCACGTTTTATCCTGCAGTGACCACTGTTGTGCCCACTCCGGCTTCCCACTATTCGAGCAGATCAAGAAGAAGACAAAAGAAACTAGTAGTTGGGATGCAAGTATTCTGGAGTTTAGAAGGTTCAAATGGCAGGGCAATATGAGTTGGAGAAGTACAAGTCTTCCTTAAAAGATAGCATCAAGTACACCTTTTGTACTTAGAAGTTGACTAAGTGAAGAGACCATTGGGTAAAAGGATTATCCAAGGTGTTGATTTCTTTCATGGTACTGCAGTCTTTATTCATTGGACAAATCCATTTTGTTGTGTAATACCCAACTCTTTCTCCTAGTATATAAAGGAGGTGTTGGGTGCCATTTAATATATGCTTGGCTTAATCTTAAATTCTCTCAAGTACCACATTAGTTTTAGTCTTTCATTTACTGCGGTACCTAGCTTTAATTTTCTGTATTTTACTTTCTTAGTTTAAGTTGTAATTCGAAGTACACAGTGACAGGGACGAATTCTCGTTCCCCACTGTGGGTTCTATTCAAGTCACTTTCAGTTTTAATATGTGCAACTTCTACCCGTTTTCTTTCTTTACTTTAGTTATGAGCTAAACATCCTTTGGGATGTAGGAAGGAGAAGTACCTGGATTTTATTAAAAATGCTTGAGTAATCTGTATACTTAGAATATTTATTGTTTTGGTCATTCATTCTCGATATTTACCCAAGGATGCGAACAAGCCGATCACTTGCAAGGATCTAAAGTCTAGTTCTTAACTTAGAAATAAGTAGAACACAGTGACACGAGCTTGAATGATGCTAGGGGATTCGAAAGAATTCTTATGACACTTATGAAAGTGAGGTCGGCACAGTGAGCTAATCTCAACCCACTGGAGTAGTAGGCAAGCTAATTTGTGTATTAAAAACACTTAGAGTATTTGTCTCTACACATTCCATCGAGACCTGAAAAGGTCCATTTTTGAGATTGCCATTGACAAAACAATAAATACCAAGAGTATGGGATTTTTATCTAACGGTGTGAGTATTTTGTAACCGGGCTTTTTCTAGCGAAAATGCCTACCTCGAATACAAGGATCACTTTTAGGACCGAGTATTTAGTATAAAATCTAGGGAAAATCTAACTTACATTCCTCTTTTTAACCTTAGTAAAATCGTCAAAGTAACTATTTCGCCAACCAAACCAAAGTATTATTTTCCTCTCTAATTGAAACTTGTAAAAGGAGCTCATGAGAACCGTATTGTCTTGATTGTCCAGTCTCTGTGGATTCGATTCTGGTATTTTACCAACTATTACTTGCTGTGACGATCATAGTGGACAGTGTACACTTGCACTTCCCACTCGGAACGCCTTTGATGTAGTCGAGTAACCAATGAAAATCCCCTCGCCTGCCTTGGGGTTGAACTTGTCGAGATCGTACTTATCGTTTTTAACGAAGCACTTGCATCCAAAAGCATGTAAGTATTTGATGTTTAGGATGCTCTTGTTGATGATCTCGTATGGCGTTTTGTTGACACGCTTGTTGAGGATGGATCTATTCTTCATGTAACAGGCAGTGGCGACTGCTTCGGCCCACAAGAAGAGAGGTAGCTTGAATTGGGTCAGCATGGTGCGTGCAGCTTCCACCAACGTACGATTGCGACGTTCCACTACGCCGTTTTGTTAAGGAGTCCGTGCAGCTGAGAACGTGTGTGAAATTCCAACCGATGTGAGATAGTCACCCAATGTACGGTGTTTGAATTCCGTACGGTTTTTGAATTCCGTACCGTTATGGGGTCTCGTCCTTTGTACGAAGAAACTTGACCCAGGTGTAGCATGAGAAATCGTCCATCGTCACCAGTACGTACTTCTTGTGGTTGAGGCTTTGTACTCACATCGGGCCGCAGAGGTCCATGTGAATGAGCTCTAATGGTCGCGAGGTGCTTGGAACTGCCTTCAGTTTGTGAGTCGCTTTCTTCATCTTGCCCATTTCACAGGCGGAGCACAGATACTCTTTCGCGAACTTCAGGTCGGGCATTCCTTTGACCAAGCCACCGAGTACCAGTTTGTTGATGTTCTTGAAATTGAGGTGTGAGAGCCGTCGGTGCCATAACCAGTTATGTTGTGTTGTCGCTTTGGACAGAAGGCACACAGCTTTATGAGTCTTCAGGGAGGCGAGATTGATGGTGTAAAGATTTGTTCGGCGAGTACCAACGAGGAGTTCTCTTCCGTCTTCAGTTCGAATACTACACCGCTTCGCCTTGAAGTTAACCTCGAGATTCTTGTCACAAAGTTGGCCAATGCTGAAAACCTTCGACGTAGGATACCTTTTTGATGGTGAGGTTGTCCTGAACTAAGTCGTTGTACCCCATGATCGGGGCAAAATGATCGTTCCCAAATCGTACATCACCACAGTATTTGTCTGTAAAGTTGGTGAGAAGCTCCCTCTTACCAGTCATGTGTTTGGAGCATCCAGAATCTAAAAAACACACATGACCAGGCTGCAAAACAAAGATTAGGGGTTCTTAGGTACCCATTTGAAAATGGGTCATGTTGAGTTAGGTGCAGCACCAGATCTCGGAACCAGTTTAGATTTGGGTCCTTTGCAAGATGAAGAATAAACGGCACGAGAATTGTAAACATGATATGATCCACACCAATCAGATGCATACTTATGTGTGGAAACCCAGATCTAGCAAAGATATGTAGAGAGAATCTAGAAAGCACTAGTCATCCATGTATTGATCTTTTGAGAGTAAAAATGACAAATGCTACAATTCTTACTAGAGTTCTAGATTCATATATAACTAAGAACTAGACATGCCTATTTATACCCATAACATACAAGGTATAAAGGCATTAAGAACTAATACAGAACATTGACTTTACAGTAAATCTTTAATACAATAATGCTCTAACAATCTCCCCCTTTGGATTCAAGATTTAAAAAATATGACAGCAGTCTTCAGCTCTTTGTAAAGTCAATCTTCTCAAACAGACACTCTATCAAACCATCTTCAAGTCTTGTACATGAAGAACAGATATTTGCAGCTTTATCAGTCTTTGACAAACAGTAACTTCGCGTATCCTTCTTGATGCAAGAACCTTAGTTCTCATATTAACTTTAAGGATCCGAAACCATCAATTCGGATGTAGACAGATTCGAAACCATGGATTCGGATGTAAGAGGGTGCGAAACCATCTGTTTCATATTAAGTTGGATACAAAACCATGAGGATTCGTACCAAGGCAAGTGCGAAACCATACTAATTTGAATCAGAAGGATAGAAAGATGCGAAATCATCTATATTGTTGAACTTTTAGGTGTAAGCACATTCCGAAACGCTCAGAACTAAGATAACCAAATTCAGCAACATTTCAGACTTCACATGATCCGAAATCTTCAACTTTGAGCAATCCGAATCTTCATCTCTTTGACCTTGAATTATCTTCGACATGAAATTATATTAAACATTTCTCCCCCTTTTTTGATGAAAGTGAGCATCATGATCATCAAAAACCTTTTTCAATTTCAGTCGCGTCTCTGAGTATTACTAACAATCTCCTCCTTAATGAATAACCATGCTCCCCCTCAAAATAAGAATTCTGGAGCACTTTGTTTTCTCCCCTGAAAGTATGCATATATTTCATTAAAAAAATTCATTTCAAATGCATAGCTTTAATGAAAACATTTATACAAGGAAAATAAAATTCATTGAACCACATTTTATAACTACTAACAATTGATTATTTGAAAACATTACAAAAGAAATTCAACTTAATGAAATTTAACAGATTTTTCAATCAAAAGAAATCAAATGCATGTGTTTGGATTCAAGTACAAGACATCATTGCATATCAAGTTAAAAATGTTCAGTTTCAACCCCTTTATTAAATCTATTTGGTGTGCTAGCATGCGAAATATGATTAGCTACAAGCATATGCAATTCTAAAACATATAAGAATACTTTGCTCTACTCGCACTATTTGTCCAAAATCAGGATTTTCACAAATTTACAGGTTTATCGCGACTTTGTATTTTCCCCAAGTGTCAAGAGATGTGTGCTCATTGGCATCTTTTGATTTTGTGCACATTGGCATCTTTTGATTTTGTGCACATTGGCATCTTTTAATCAAAAAGTTTAGTAAGAATAAGATACACCGTTAAACATGGCTTTCTATCTGGTTCTATAGCAGGATTTAGGTTAGCAGATCCCAGACCAGTTGGCCTTAGGTGCTAGGTGTCGAGCACCCCTTAGAACTTAATTTCCCAAACCAGAAAGGCCACATCGATATATCTTAAACCCATTTGTACCACTAGAACATGGCTTTCTATCTGGTTCTATAGCATGATTTGGGTCAGCCGATCCCAGACCAGTTGATCTTAGGGACTAGGTGTCTAGCACCCCTTAGGACTTACTCTCCCAAACCAGAAAGGCCACAGGTATAAACTTTCAAACTAAATGATTTTTATTTGTTTATATGATGCATCGCAATCACTTGGTTCTAAAAACATAGTGCTTCCCTCATATTTTCGTTTCCGTCCATCATTTTGACAAATAGACTTTTTAAGCATTATATTCTATATAAGTCCAGATTCACATAACTTTGAGCATTCAGCATAATTTCATTCATGTTTTGCTGACCCTTCGATTTATTTCAGAAGTGAAAGTTGAAACAAATGTAACTTAGATAATACAAAAATACTTGTAAAATCACCTTTTAGCACACATTTAATTCATTGAATGAAAATTGAAAATTTCATCTCATTGAATTAAATTTGTAAAGATTCAAACATTCAAATTCAATAGAAATAAAACATAATGCAATGTTACCTTTCACCACTTGTTCCTTGAAACAAAAAGATGTGACAGTTAAGGATATCACCTGAGAAGTATGAGTTCTAAACTGATTTGTTTAGAAGTCTTAGACTTTGAAGTACGGGTCCTGAACTGAATTGTTCAGAAGCCATAGTCGTTGAAGCACGGGTTTTGAACTGATATGTTCAAAAGCCAAAAACTCTTTGCTCCCCCTTAATGGTACAAATACTTTTCTTAAAATTTCACCGCCTCTCTTCTGTTTTCAATCAAGTGTGTGGTATATATGTAACATTCAGCACAACACATGAAGAACCTACAAAACATATTAAGCAGATTTTGGTACCCAACGGGACTTGGGTCCTAGTGTGTTAGGTGTAGATTTCTTTGAAGGAATACTGTAAGTACCGTACCAAAAAGAAGTATAATCTTTATGCACAAAATCATTTGATCCACAATAAGAACAACAGATTTTCTTATGTGCCAACCTAATCAGATGATTTGTAGAATAAACAAGATTAGGTGGAACAGAAGATTTACCTTTCGGAGCATTGTTCCTCTTTGCTTTTGATGTGGATGAAGATGATTTTGAAACTTCTTTCTTCGGAATTGTTGTGCCTTTGACTCTCCATTCCATCTTCACCCTCTTGAAGACTGGAACTTCTTCAGGTTTGGAAGTATTGACTTTAGGCACATTTGGTTTGTTATCTGATTTATCAAGCAAAGAATTATAGAAGAGATTTGTTGAACGAATCTGATCTTTTGAGAAATCAGTTGATCTATTAAATTGTTTAGAAGGAATGTTTTTAAAACTTGAACTTGAATCAGTTTTAAAAGAGCATTCAGAATCATTTGATTTAACAAATGGAGTCTGAAAGATAGTATCATGACTGGCCTGCTTTGAGACATCAAATTTAAAAATGACGTCTTCAAGTTCTTTGACTTTGTTTATCAAAACATTTTTCTCTTTAGAAATTAGATCAATTTTGTTTTGGAGATCAGATTTGATCAATTGATCCTTCATAACATCAGCTGATAAACCAGATAATCTTTTGGTAAGATTAAGAATCGCATCTTCAAAATATTCGCGTTCCGATTCAAAATCTTTTTCCAGAAACTTTCTTTTATCAGTAATCTCTTTGAAAATTTTCCATATTTTTCTTTTTAAGGGTTTTCAAATAGATTTTTCTTTTCCGCAAAATCTTTTCTTTCTTTTTTCAAAAGAATTTCTAAATCAGAGATTTTCACGAAAAGTTCATTACTTTTGATCTCAAAAGATTTCTTTTCAATTCCAAACTCAGCTCTTTCTTTTTCGAGCTTGTCTTTTTCTAAAAATAAAACTTTCTCAAAGTCAGAAACTTGTTTTGAAAGTTTTATACAATTCAGCTCAGTCTCTTTCTTTTCTTGTTGAGACTTCTTTGACAAGTCGGACAACTTTTGTATGAAAACTATTTCAAGTTGTTCTTTTTCTTTTGAAAAATTAGTTTCAAGAAGAAAAAGTTTTCTTTTCAGTTCAGCGTTTTCATTGTCCACACTTTTTTTATTCTCTTGAACTCTTTGTATTTGATCTCGTAGATATGAGTTCTCCTTCTCTCTCTCGATTTCTCTACTCTTCATATCAGCAATTTCACTTTGAAGAGTTGTTACTTTCTCTTGAAGTTTCTTGAGTTGATTGTGCAGACTTGAGTTGTCTCTCTTTGCTTCAAGATCTGCAATATAAACGTCAAGATCAGTAACTCTTTTAATAAGTTTATCATTTAAAGAAGAAATGTCTAAAATTTGTCTCTTCAGATTAGCATTTTCTTCCTCTTTATTTAAAACAGGAACTGAAGGATTTGAAGCATTAGATTTAACAATAGTTTGTTTTAGAGTTTGCTTCAAACCTTCACTACTGGATTTAACAAAAGTTTGCGATATAGGAGATGTTTCTGTTATAAGAACTTGTTGCAAAATTTCATTATTTGATTTAACAGAAACATGTGGAGATGGAGGTATTTCAGTTATAAGAACTTGTTGCAATCTTAAAACTCCATCTTCTGTATAAGTAGACATCTTGAAGTAAACCTGAAATGAAAAACACACAAAAAAAGTTAAATGAAAAATACTAAAAATAACACTGAAATACTACCTAATAGAGTGATCGTCAAGAGAAACTTCGTTTAGAAGTTAGAATTATGTGCACACTCTTAAAATATAGAAAACACAATTAAAGTCAGAAAAATTTGAAAAAATAAAATTTGAAAAACAAATTATAAATTTGTCTTCCAAAAATTAATTCTGAAAAATATACGCGAAATTATTGGACTTTAATCATCAAACCTGCAAAATACAAGACAGATTTATCAGTTACGAATAAAAGCAGGTAAAATGACAAAAATTCGACACAAAAATGACTCAAAATGTAAAAAATACAAAATATAGGGACTAAAAGTGAAAAATACTAAGACTCAACAAAAATGAGAACTAAAAATAACAAAAACTGAAAAATAATACTCAAAGAACTAAAAATGTAAAATTCTAAAAATTTAAAACTACAGGGACCGAAAATGACAGATTTTAAAACCTATACTATAGGGACTAAAACTGACCAACCCTGAAACTCTAAGTTCAGGGACCAAAAGGGTAAAAATCTAAACTCTAACTGGACTTAACGGACTTAACGAGATTAGGACCAAAATTGAAAAAAAATTAAACTAAACTACAGGGACCAAATGTGACAAAAGCTGAAACTTCTAATACTATTCATCATCTTCAATAACAAAAACAAAAAAAACCACGATGATCTGTTGATTTCTTTTTCGATTTTCTTTCTCAATTCTCGACCAAAACGTGTGAAATTTGTCGCGTTGTGTTCCTTTTTTAACGACAAATTGAAAGATACCAATCACTCTCGATCATGCAACAAAAACCGACGAAGTTTCCGGCGAAGTGATTTTAGACGATGATATCTTCTCCGTTTCTCAATCAAAACGAGTAAGATTTGTTGCGTTGCAATCCTTAATCGAAAACAAATCAAACCCAGTCAATTAAAAATGATCATGCAACGTTTTCCGGTTTCCGGCAGAACTCCGGCGATTCTCCGGCGAAGACGAAAAATGGTGGTTTCTTGCTGAAAATTACTGCAATATGATCACAACCTCAACACAAGTTGATTTGTAATGAAATGAAAGCAAAATCGTGATTAAAAATTCAAAACCTAGCAAAACCCGTTTTTCCGACGAGATGAAAACTGACAGGTCCGAAACCAACTTATGACAGGTTCGAAATCTGATGTCAAGAGGGTTCGAAACCCTGGTTTCGATTCAGAAGGTGCGAAATCCTGCTGTCAAGAGGGTTCGAAACCCTGGTTTCGAATCAAGTGGTGCGAAACCGATGTCAAGAGGGTCCGTAACCCTGGTTTCGTAAGCTGATGGTTTCGTACCTGATAGTTTCGTACCTGTTGGTTTCGTAAGCTAGTGTCAAGAAGGGTCCGAAACCCTGGTTTCGTACCTGATGGAGTTTGACACCAGAGGATTTCGAATGCAAGAGGAATCGAAACCTGTTGGTTTCGAAAGTAGAAGAGATCGACACCTTGGTTTCGAAAGCTGATGAGTTTCGATATATGCAACAAAAAATTAGTTGACTTTAAAAGTCAATTTTGATGAATTCTTCTCTTTCTTCTTCTTTTTCTCTGTTGTGTAACCTGCACATTCAAAAACTCACAAACAAATATTAGAATTGTTAGAAAATTGTGTAATTATATGATGGTGTCGAGACCGGATAATCTTAAGAATCGTGTCGGAAAAGCACTTTCCGAATACAACAATTCGACCCTATAAGCCTTGGGTTCACGAACTTTGTATTGGGATAATTCTTAAGATTTTCTCACACCAAAGGCTATGATATGAGAACTATATGTCGTTATCCAAATTCTCGATCACATATTTATAGAGAGAAATCGACGGTTACAAACGACAGTTACAAGCGGTTACAAGCGGTTGAGCGGTTGAGAAACGGTTACAACCGCTTATGGATAAGATCAAAAAACCGACAGCACTTTTAGCGACAGCTGATGGCTTTCAGCGACAATTTTCAGCATTTCAGCGACAGCTTTCAGCTTTTAAGCGACAACCCTTAGAAAATTCTAGTCTTTTCGAACTTCGACACCGCTTTAAGGCGATCTAAGATGATAATGGAAACTTGTAAGTGTGCACTCCGCACCTCCTAACTTACGTATGTTTGCCTTATCGTCTTAATCGATCTCAATTAAATCACAATTACACCAAAATGATTGATGACACTAAAATCACCAACATTCCTCCCCCATTTTAGTGTAATCCTTTGATTTACAACGTACTATAAATATGTGAAACTCAAACAGACGCATAAATGAAAATGTCACGAAGATTGAATTTCCATTTTAGTATATTACACATTCCAAATATTCGAGAATCGGGGTGTTCTAAGAATTGAACCCTTCAACCCATTTGAATACATGAAGATAATACACACATATGTTCGTACAAATCTAGATAACATAACTTGACACATTTGTAGAGGCCTTGTGTCCTTATCCATTCATGAACGTATAGAAAGCCAAGTCGAAAACTTTCTTGAAGCGGCCACACTTCACGTCCACTTAGGTGATTCTTTTATATCTTGCACCTGCATATGCAATTTTTCAAAAGAATCATTAAGAAATAAAATTTTCAGCCTTACAACACTTGCAGGTCTAAGCACATACCTTGGGATGATAATATTATGTGCTTCAATTTTATTAATAAGTCTTCCACATTGAATTCAACCTTTAACGTTATATTAAAGGGAATTGGGTATCTTATTAATAAAGATCTATATGGACTTTAGACCCATCCCGATCACGGACTTGTGCACTAAGTCCCTAGCCAATGCCTTTGTTAAGTGGTCGGCTAAATTGTTACGAGTTCTAACGAACTCTACGGATATCACCCCATGCATGATTAATTCTCTAACCATGCTATGTCTCACTCCCAAGTGCCTCGAGTTTCCATTGTATACTTGGCTATATGCTTTAGCCAAAGTCGCAGCACTATCACAATGAATACTTATAGGTGATATCGGCTTCGGCCACAAAGGAATCTCATAAATTAAATTCTTTAGCCACTCTGCCTCTTTACCGGCGGCTGCCAAAGCTACAAATTCAGATTCCATGGTGAAATTTGTGATGCAAGTTTGTTTCTTTGAGGCCCAAGAGATGGCGCCTCCACCGAGCAAGAATGCCCATCCACTAGTAGAAGAATGATCCTCTACATTGGATATCCAACTCGCATCCGTGTAGTCTTCGATCACCGAAGGAAACCCAATATATGTTATACCATAACTCATGGTTCCCTTTAAATATTTGAATACCCTTCTTACCGCTTGCCAATGATGAGTACTCGGTCTACTAGTAAACCGACTCAACCTACCAACGGCATAGGCAATGTCCGGACGTGTACTTGTCATGGCATACATCAAGCACCTGATTGCCTTAGAGTATTCTAATTGTGAAACGGCTTCACCCTCGTTAGGCATAAGCTTTTCACTTGGATCCATCGGAGTACTCACGGGCGAACAATTTAACATATTAAACTTCTTTAACACTTTCTCGACATAGTGAGATTGCGTTATGGCCAAACCTTTGTTCTCCCGTTTAATCCTTATCCTGAGGATAACTTCGGCCTCCCCCAAATCCTTCATCGAGAATTGGGATGACAAAAATTCTTTTGTCAAGTCGACTTGTCTTTGGTCCGTGCCAAATATTAACATGTCGTCAACATATAAACAAATTATGACGCCTCTACCGGAATCGTCAAATTTGCCATACACACATTTGTCCGATTGGTTTAAATGAAAACCATTAGACAAAACCACTTCATCAAACTTTTGATGCCACTGTTTTGGGGCTTGCTTCAAACCATAAAGTGATTTAATTAATTTACATACTTTATGTTCATTCCCCGACATCACAAAGCCTTCCGGTTGCTTCATGTAAACCTCCTCCTTTAAATCAACATTAAGAAATGCCGTCTTGACATCCATTTGGTGAATTACCAAATTATTAATAGCTGCCAACGCTATTAATAATCGAATGGTGGAAATTCGAGCGACCGGTGCATAGGTATCGAAATAATCAATACCTTCTTTTTGCCGAAATCCTTGAATTACCAACCGGGCTTTAAACTTATCGATGGTACCATCGACTTTCATTTTCTTCTTGAAAATCCACTTGCAACCCAAAGGTTTGCAACCCGGTGGTAAGTCGGCCAACACCCATGTGTTATTCCCCATGATAGACTCCATCTCATCATTTATTGCCTCTTTCCAAAAGGCGACGTCTTGAGACTTCATAGCCTCATCATAGGTTCTTGGATCTTCCTCTATGCTATAACAATAAGCATATTGAGATTCAATTTCATCTCGTGAACCTTCAACTAAGTATAGTTGAAAGTCGGAACCAAAAGATTTCTCAATCCTTCCTCGTTTACTTCTTCGAGGTTCGGGAATTTCCAAAGAAATTTCTTTTCCTTTTCCACTATCTTCGATTCCATTCGAACTTGAAATCACTTTTTTCGGTCTTGGAATCGAGGTAAATCGATTCTCATCGAATATTGCATCCCTTGATTCTATAACGGTGTTAACCGAAATAGAGTCGTTGGGTTCAATAACATAGAACCGATATGCCTTTGAATGCTCGGCATATCCGATGAATATACAATCGATTCCTCTTTCTCCCAAAGTTTTTCTTTTGGGATCCGTTAACCTTACCACAGCCCGGCAACCCCAAACTCGTAAATAATTTAAGTTTGGTTTCTTCTTGAACCAAAGTTCATAAGGAGTATCCTTACTCCTTTTGTTTGGTACCCGGTTCAAAACATAGCAAGCCGTCAACATGGCTTCACCCCAAAATCCGTCACTAAGACCGGAGTAGGATAACATCGAGTTAACCATTTCTTTTAAAACTCGATTCTTTCGTTCCGCAACACCATTTTGTTGAGGTGTATACGGTGCCGTGGTCTCGTGTATAATTCCAACAGATTGGAAATATAGAGGATCAAAGTATTCACCGCCTCTATCGGTTCTCAACTTTTTAATTAAAATATTTTGCTGCAATTCCACTTCGGTTTTATAAATCTTAAATTTTTCTAAAACTTCGTCTTTCGAATGGAGTAGAAAAATATAACAAAATCTCGAAGCGTCGTCTATAAATGTAGCAAAATACTTTTTATTTCCAAGTGAAGGAGTCGCATGCAAGTCACACAGATCACTATGGATTAAATCCAAAACCATAGATGATCTTTTAATTTTAGGGAAAGGTTGACGTGTGATTTTTGTAAGCATGCAAGTCTTACACTTTTCCAAATTTAAATTAAAGGAAGGTATCATGCCATCCTTGGACATTTCATGCATTCTTTTGTAATGCACGTGTCCAAGTCTAGCATGCCAAAGAAAGGACAAATTGCTATTATCTACCATGCAAACAGAATTTTCACAACCAAATTCATTTATTATATTTAACATAAACATCCCAGAATTGTAGTAACCAAATCCAATAAACATACCACACCGCGATAGTACATACTTATCGCTTTCATATACTTGTTTAAAACCTAATTTGTTCAACACACTTCCGGAGACTAGATTCTTCCGGATATTAGGTACAAATAAAACATTGTTTAATTTCAACAAATTCCCAGAGCTAAACTTCAAATCCAAACAACCACGACCCAAGATTGGAGCAATAGACTCGTTGCCCATATGCAAGACCGATCCATCTTCCACCGGTTCGAACTTCTTGAACCATCTTCGATCCTTGCACACGTGACTCGTGGCACCTGAGTCTACCCACCACGCAATATTATCATCCTGTACATAAAATGCATAGGAAATTAGTGGTACATAATTCTTACTTGAATTATTAGAAATGATCGAGTTTTGACCTTGATTTGGGGGTTGATCGTTCGACCCTTGTCCCGCACCACTCGTACTCGCTCCATTCTTGTTACCTTTACCAACTCGACAATCTCGTTTGAAATTTCTTGTTCGACCACAGATCCAACAAGTCATTTTTGACTTTTTGTTGGGTCCATGTTTGGGATTGTCGAACATCCGTTTTTTACCTTTGTCGAATTTCTTCTTGGTTGTGTTCTTACGCTCCTCAACCATGTTGACATTGGATGAACTTGGGATATCCTTATCCTTGGTCTTACCACTTTCTTGCACACGTAGTGATTCCTCAATACGTAAGTGGCTCCCAAGTTGCACCAAAGAAAGTTCTTCCTTTTTGTGTTTAAGTATGTGTTTGAAGTCTTTCCATGATGGTGGCAACTTGTCAATTATGCTCGACACCGATATGGATTCATCCATATGCATATGGTGTTGAGTATATTGACCAAGGATCCGGAGAAATTCGTTGTATTGCTCCATTACGGGCCTGGAATCGATCATCTTGTAATTATTAAAATTACTTACAAGGAACTTCTTACTCGAAGCATCCTCGGCCATGTATTTCGATTCCAAGACATCCCACAATTCTTTTGATGATTCTACATTTTGGTAAACATCAAATAAAGCATCAGACATACCGTTAAGAATATGCCCACGGCATATGTAGTCGTCGTTCTCCCATTTGTTTTTACGTCGGATTGCCTCCAAAGGTGAATCTTCATCGATCTCCGACATGGGGGTGCTAAGAACATACGCAACCTTCAAAGTGGTGAGAAGAAAGTGCATCTTCTTTTGCCATCGACGAAAATCGTTTCCTAGAAACTTCTCTAGTTTGCCGAATTTCGAAGTCATATCACGAACGGATTCCTCTCGATTTGCCATCGTTAATCAAACAGAAATTGTTGTATTCGATTGTTAGAAAATTGTGTAATTATATGATGGTGTCGAGACCAGATAATCTTAAGAATCGTGTCGGAAAAGCACTTTTCGAATACAACAATTCGACCCTATAAGCCTTGGGTTCACGAACTTTGTATTGGGATAATTCTTAAGATTTTCTCACACCAAAGGCTATGATATGAGAACTATATGTCGTTATCCAAATTCTCGATCACATATTTATAGAGAGAAATCGACGGTTACAAACGACGGTTACAAGCGGTTACAAGCGGTTGAGCGGTTGAGAAACGGTTACAACCGCTTATGGATAAGATCAAAAAACCGACAGCACTTTTAGCGACAGCTGATGGCTTTCAGCGACAATTTTCAGCATTTCAGCGACAGTGTTGATCCAAACCCTCAGTGATTTGATAATGACCCTATCTTAAATACTTAGTGAAAATTGTAAGTAAACAATATGTATCAGAGTTTCACTATCGCTGATAAGTACTAAGATCTTACAGTACTGCTGATAGGAACTCTCGCACTTTTAGATTAAACATTCAGCGAACACTGTTCACCATATCGCTGAGTCTGTTCAGTCCTTATGGTGATCGCTGATAAGTTAGTTGTTTACTTATGATCCCTGAAGACAAGATTCACGTCAACAAAGGTTCTACGCTGAAGTCGAAGATCAAGCTCAAGAACCAGCGACAAGTCTTCTAATGAACTGATGCGGATCAGCGAAGACTCAGATTTGTCCACTCAACGTGAAGTATCAAGTACAAGACTTCAGCTATCGCTGAACTTTATCATCTGCTGAATAGTAAATGATAATCGCTGAATCAACGAAAGCTGATCATGAAGTCCTCCGTACAAAGTACTTTTGTCTTAACCTCCCTTGCACGCCACCGTACGAAATGTCAGAAAAGAACCTCCGAAAATCTGAAATCGTACAACCACTCTGATACTACACTGTTCATTTATGCGGCTACTAAGGTTGTCATCAAAGGTCAATGACATGCAACCAATCCGCTAATGACACGTGTAAAGTATATACTGGATTGCATTAAATGCATGCAGTATATAAAGAGATGAACTCACTTCATTTGAAGTAACTTGCTAACTCTGGACAAGTTCAAATCTCTCAAGATAGGATTTTATTAGTAATCTCCTTATCTTTCTTAGTGCAAGAAAACCTTAGTGTTCCAACTTGTTTAGATTTAGGTTTATCCTTAATCTTGTTTCCGCAACAAGCTGTAAATTGTTAATGATTTATCAATAAACAATTTAGAAAAGTAAAATAGTGTGTTTGTATTCAACCCCCCCCCCCCCCCCCCCCCCTTCTACAAACTTGTTTAAGCCTTTCGGGACCAACAAGTGGTATCAGAGCAGATTTGTTTAATCTCATAAACAAGATCTAATCTAAGATATTTTCTCTTCCTTGCTATTATCTGAAAATGGCCAACTCAAACACAAACACTCACTATATCGACAATGGTTCTCTTGCAAAACCCCCTAGATTTTCCAGAGACAACTTCAACTTATGGAAAAATAGGATGACACTCTTCTTAGAAGGTGTAGACCCTACTATACCTTACTATCTTGAAAACGGTCCACACATCCCTGTAACGATTGATCCTGCCGTTCCAGCCACTGCAACTAGAGCTGCTATTCCAGAAAGGCTGATTCCAAAGGAAATCCATCATTGGACCGATGAAGACAAGAAGAAAGTGGCTATAGATACAAAAGCCAGATCCATACTATCCATGGCCCTTCCTGACGAAGTCTACCATTCCGCCATGAACCTGAAATCCTCGAAGGCCATGTGGGACACAATATGTGTTCAGTATGAAGGAACGTCTGAAGTCCAGGATTCAAGAAAGATCAACCTGGTAAGACAATACGAAAGTTTCATCTCTGGTAAGAATGAAACTCTCTCTGAAGTACATCAACGTTTTAACTGCTTAATTATAGATCTTAAAACGGTTGGTAAGGAATATTCTAACTTTGAAGTTCTGACAAAGTTTTTAGAATGTTTACCTGAAAGCTGGGACAATTATTCCATGTGTCTCAAGCTGTCAAAAGATCTAAGATCAATGACACTCGCTACCTTATATGGCACATTGCTGAATCATGAGCAATCTAGCCATCTTAAGAAGAATCTTGTAAAAGATTCCAAAAGCACCCCTGTTGCTTTAATCTCAGAGGAACCTTCTACTCAGCGACCCGTGGTCACTATCACTGAGTTAGAAAGTAACTCTGAAAGATCATCAGATTCTGATTCTTCAGATGATGAATCCTTGGCTCTACTAACTAAAAAGTTCAGGAGATTCGCCAAGAAGAAAATGTTTAGAAAGAACAAAACTCTTTCTATAGCTGACAAGCCTAAGTCATCAGCTCTTGTTGATAAGGCTACTGCTACTTGTTTTAACTGCGAAAAGACAGGTCATTTCGCTAACGAGTGCAGGTCAAAGAAAATCATGAGACCTTCAGCCTTTACAAAGAAATCCTTTGTTCCAAGGAATAAAGACGACAAATACTTAAAGCTGAAGGAGAAGTATGCAAAGCTGAAAATCTTTAAGAAGAAGGGAAAAGGCCTAATGGCTGACTATGATTGGGCTGCTTCTGATGAAGAAGCCTCATCATCTGATTCTGAAGATGATGAAGCAAATCAATGTCTCATGGCCAAGATTGAAGAAGAGGAAGAAAGTTCAGACATTCCCTCCACTTCAACATCTGCCATTCAGGTATCACCTTCCTTCTTTACCAATATTGTAAATATTGATGAAGCTGATAGTCTCCGTAAAATCGAACTACTGACTAGAAGCTTATACGAAGCCATGAACGGCAAAGCTGTGGTTGAAAACCAAAATCTTGATCTCGCTGAAAAGCTTAAAAATTGCCACCTTCAAATAGAAAAGCTTTCTAAATTTGAAGAAGATTTTAAAGATCAAGTCCATTTAAATCAGCTAGTCAAAATTGAACGAGCGGAAGCTATCGCTGCATTAAAAGCTGAACAAGCTACTGTTGAAGGATGGTGTAATTCTTCAACAAAGATCACTGAGATAATTAAGGCTCAGATTCCTCTGAGTGATAAACGTGGTCTGGGTTATAAATATGATACTCCAATACCAACCACTGAACGTTCAATGCTTAAATTTGGAACGTTCGTATCCTCAGTAGCTGACACTTCTTCATCTCAGTACTCCTCGTCGATTACACCAATCCCTGAGGAAACTCCTACCTCCTCAAAAGGTAAGGAGAAAATGGTTTATTCAAAACCTACCTCTGTCTCTAAAGATAAAGGTAAAGGAATTGTAATTTATCAAAATCCTCAGAAGGGTACTTTAGTACCTAAGCTGAATGCTTCCAAAGCCTTAGTGATTCATTCATCTGGTTCTAGAAATCAGACCTCTGGATCAGTTCAGCGACCTACTCCTAGACTCAGAGTAGATGTCCTTGGTAAGAAATCTGAAGAACTGAATGTTCGTCCTATTTCAAAAACCAATAGTGTACTTGGTGCTGGCACTTCTAATTCCAAATTAAAAGCTCAGCACACAAGTGGTCCTAGAACTAATTTTAGTTATAGGAAATGTTATCACTGTGGACTTACCGATCATATTGCAAGTAAGTGTCCCACAGCCACCAAAGCTGATAAGATAGCTAAGGTGAAGATAGCACCAAAGAAGACCAAACCAGTTGCAAGTCAGGTCAAGGTGACTCATACCGCTGAGGTCAAGAAATTGACCAAAGTGAAGAAAGACAAAGCTGAATCTTCAAATGCTGCGAAGACTGCTGAACCCATTCCAACCACTTCCACTGACAAACGCGTATACATGGTGAAGTGGGTACCCAAGCAAAACTAATCTTCCTTTGTATTGCAGGTTAAGAAGGGTATCTGGTATCTCGATAGCGGATGCTCTAGACACATGACTGGAAAGAAAAGCCTGCTCGCTGAATACAAGGAAGAGAAGGGTCCCTCTGTAACTTTCGGTGGAAATGGAAAAGGACACACCCGAGGGTATGGTGTACTTTCAAATGGTACAACATCCTTCAGAAGAGTCGCATATGTTGAAGGGCTGAAGCATAATCTTCTGAGCATCAGTCAGCTTTGCGACATGGATAACAAAGTGATTTTCACCAAGGAATCCTGCTTTGTCTCTGACAAAAAGGAGAAGATAGCTCTCAGCGGTTATCGTTTGGAAAATGTTTACGTTATAAACATGGACTCAACAACCACTGAGAACTCCTGTTTCTTCTCAAAGGCATCTTCTGATGTCAACTGGCTATGGCACAAGAGACTCTCACATCTCAACTTCAAGACACTGAATACTCTTTCATCCAAAGAGTTAGTCACTGGTCTACCTCAACATTCATACGCCAAAGAATCCTTATGTTCAGCGTGTGAAAAAGGGAAACAGACCAAGGCAAGCTTTAAGTCCAAGCAAGTTTCCTCAGTGTCATCTCCTCTTCAACTACTCCATATGGATTTGTTTGGCCCCGTTAACAAACAATCCATCGCTGGAAAGAAATATACGCTGGTCATAGTTGATGAATTCTCTCGTTATACATGGGTAATGTTTCTCCGTTCTAAGAGTGACACCCCTGAAGAACTCATCACCTTTGTTCGGAAGATGGAAACTCTAAACAATATGACTGTTCGCTCAATAAGGAGTGATCATGGAACTGAATTCAAAAACAGTTCTCTTGATTCCTTCCTTGAGAGCAAGGGTATTTCTCATAACTTTTCGTCAGTGAGAACACCACAACAAAACGGAGTCGCTGAAAGAAGAAATAGAACAATTATTGAAGCTGCACGTTCAATGCTCAGCGATTCTCACCTGCCTACTCAGTTTTGGGCAGAAGCTGTCAACACGGCTTGTTTTACGCAAAACAGGTCGCTGATAGTCAAAAGATTCAAAAAGACAGCCTATGAACTCTTTCATGGGAGAAAGCCTTCAATCAGCTTTCTTCACATCTTTGGTTGTCAGTGTTTCATACTGAACAACAGAGATGCCCTTGGAAAGTTTGATCCTAAGGCTGATGATGGAATCTTTCTTGGATACTCCTCAGTTTCCAAAGCCTTCAGAGTCTTCAACCGAAGAAGACAAACTGTAGAAGAAACTATTCACGTCACGTTTGACGAATCCCGTTCAGCGAACTCTAAACCGAACGCTGATACAGAAGAACTGAATCAATGGATGTTTTCTCATCTTGGTGATTCAGAAGATGTTCCCACCACTCATACTCATACAACTGAAAATGATGGTCCTACTATCATTCCCAATATGCAGAATAGTGAAGCTGAAACATCTTGGGTCTCAGCTGTTCCTATAAATACTATACCCGCAGTTGATCCAAATGTCTCAGAAATTCCATCTATTTCTCAGCAATCAGTGAATGAAGTGACACATGCAAGCATTCCTCTCTTAGCTGATTATCCAGAAGTAGCTGAAGCCTCATCTTCAGTTTCTCCAGTTCAGACTGCATCAGCGACGCATGCTCCGGCTCAGCGATGGACTGTAAATCACCCAATCGATCAAATTCTTGGTGATCCCAACGCTGGTATTCAGACTCGTAGAAGTGCAGGTAATATTTGTTTATTTGTTAACTTTATTTCTCTAACTGAACCAAAGAAAATAGATGATGCCCTCAGAGATCCAAACTGGGTCAGCGCTATGCAAGAAGAGCTGACTGAATTCGAAAGAAACAAAGTTTGGAAACTTGTTCGGAGACCAACTGACAAAACAGTGATAGGCACTAAGTGGGTCTATCGAAACAAGTTGGACGAACATGGTACTGTAACTCGCAACAAAGCTCGTCTTGTTGCTCAGGGATACAGACAAGAGGAAGGTATAGATTATGACGAAACCTTTGCTCCTGTAGCAAGACTTGAATCTATTCGTCTTTTCTTAGCATATGATGTACACAAAAACTTCACTGTACATCAAATGGATGTTAAGTCAGCGTTTCTAAATGGAAAGCTGAATGAAGAAGTTTATGTGGAACAACCTCCAGGATTCTCAGATCCTAAGCGTCCAGGTTATGTTTATAAGCTGGATAAGGCACTTTATGGCTTGAAGCAAGCTCCTCGTGCATGGTATGACACTCTTTCTACGTATCTCCACCTTGAAAAATTTGAGAGAGGTAAGATTGACAAAACTTTGTTTTTTAGAAAAATAAAAGGTCATATCATTTTAGTTCAAATATATGTTGATGACATTATATTTGGTTCTACTAACCCTGAGCTTTGTACTCGTTTCGCTGATAGAATGAAAGATGAGTATAAAATGAGTATGATGGGTGAACTAACATATTTCCTTGGTCTTCAGATTAAGCAAACTGAAAAAGGAACTTTTATAAATCAGGAAAAGTATGTTAAAGATATGCTGAAAAAATTCGACTTAACTGAAAGTTCAGCTATGAAAACCCCCTATGGCACCACCGCTGATACTTGATAAGGACACAAAGGGTGTTCCTGTCAATGTCACGCTGTACCGTGGGATGATCGGCTCACTACTGTATCTTACAGCTAGCCGACCCGATATTATGTTTGCAACATGTCTGTGCGCACGATATCAAGCTGAACCTAAGATATCTCATATGAAAGCTGTAAAGCGAATCTTTCGATATCTTAAAGGTACAGCGAATCTAGGTCTTTGGTATCCCAAAGATTCAGGATTCGATCTAACCGCCTATTCAGACAGTGATTTTGCAGGTTGCAAAATGGATAGGAAAAGCACCACAGGAGGATGTCAGCTCCTGGGTGGAAAGCTGGTAAGTTGGACAAGTAAGAAGCAAAACTCGGTGTCCACTTCCACAGCTGAAGCTGAGTATGTAGCCGCTGGAAGCTGCTGTTCTCAAGTCTTGTGGATGAGAAATCAACTACTAGACTATGATCTTCAGCTCTCCAAAATTCCAATCTATTGCGACAGCACAAGTGCCATCGCTATAGCAAACAATCCAGTGCTACACTCAAAGACAAAACACATAGAAATCAGATATCATTTTATCAGAGATCATGTGATGAATGGTGATATAGAACTTCATTTTATCCCAACTGATTATCAGTTAGCTGATTTGTTTACCAAACCTCTTGATGAGACAAGATTCAACTTTCTCATCAGCGAGCTTGGAATGCTGAACTTTGAAGGATAAATCTTCAGCGGTTCACATTTAATCAGCGATACGTTTATACATTCTTGTATAGGCTCTGGATAAAATAAACTAGTACAATCCATTTCATCATCTTCTCTCTGAATAAATTGGGTTAAACTGATATCAAGGTATGTTTTCTCTGACAAAACGCATGAAAATGCAAGATTTCAAATTCTTTCTTCGCTGAATAATATTTTGAAATTTCTTAAAACCCTCACTGATATTTCTATTCAGTGCTTCATATTTTCCAAAGAGTCCCTGAGTTTTTCTTTCAAAACCTCAGAGACAACGAAAGAATGTGAAAGGACAGTTGTGACGTCATTGCAACGGATAACACCAGGCACGTTTCTTTTTCTGACACACGTTTGCACGTTTCGTTGTCTATCCAATCAAATGCAAACACGTGTCCGTGTCATGATGAAAAACTTTCCCGCTCAAGTTTTTCTCTCTCTACTCTCTTCCTATATAAACTCTCTCAAAGTTTATATTTGTCTTTTATGCGAATCAATCTTTCTCCGCAAGAAAAGAACACTGTTGCATTTTGTGCTCTCGATCTTCAAGAACTGTTCATCATCTTCTTCATCAAACTCAAGGTCAATATGTTCTTATCTTTTATCAAATGCAAATAACTTGTTTTCGATCTTATCATTGTTTTACACAAGATCAAACAAAAGAACTCAAAAATAAAATCATTTTCTTTCATGGTTTTATAAACACAACCATTTCATGGTTGTTCTTCAAGTTTTAAATCTAAAATCTTAAACTTGTTCTTCTTTCGTATCCATTTTTTTAAAAAACTGGAATACAAGGCTTATAGGTGTTATATTCGTTTTTTTTTTTAAAAAAAAAACAAGAAAAACCCTAATCTTCATTAAGACTTTTTTGTCTGAATGAAATGGACAAAATTCGAAAAATCTTAATGGAAATTCTCTTTCCACATTAAGATATTTCTTATTTGTTAACATCTTTGGTTGAACTGATAATACAGTGAAATGGCAACTTCAAAGCTGAATGTTACCGCTGAGTCCATCTCCAGTGATTCTGAGGAACTGGAAATCACCAAAGCTCCTCAGGTTAAGTTTGAGCTGGATCAACTAGACTGGACTAAGGCAAACAACCTTTCAGCGCTTCTCGAGTTTCCTCCTCGGAAGCAGGTATCCCATCTAGACGACGCTGTGATTTTTTTGAAGAATAGCCCCATATACACAGCACTGACAATCACACCTCCTGCCAGTCAGCGTCTATTATCCCAATTCTGGTACTCTGCCAGACACACCAACCTACCCTCAGCCAAAGATCCATCTAAAACCATCGACTGCATACTCAGCGATACTGAGTATGGCACCATCAAGATAACCCCCGCAATAATCCGTAAAGCTCTGAAATTCCCTAACGCTACCTCAGAAAATCCTTTCATTCCATTTCCTGACCACAAGAAGCACGCTGACAGGGAAGAAATCATTGCTTTCCTTGATGCGATGGGTTACATCTGGGAGACTGGAAGAGACAAGCTACCTGAGAAGAAGCTGACGCTGATAAAGAAATCCAAGATGCCCAGCGAGATGAACTTCATCTTCGCTCACCTGATCAGCTGCATGACAGCGAAATCCGGATCTTCTGATCAAGCCGCTCAACCTCAGCAGGCCATGGGTTACGCACTGCTGAAAGGTCTCAACATTGACTGGGCCTCCATCATCTATGAAGACCTCATTCAACGTGTTGATTCTGCCGCTGACCGACCAGCATGGGTTCCTTACCCGCGATTCATCAGCGCCATCTTTCAATATGGCCTGAAGGACAGCTATACTGAAGAGGGTGATCTGAAACTCTCTCAGATTGGCCCTAAAGTTCTCGACTTCAAGCCTGTCGCCAACGAGGTACGTCTCTCTACTCTTCTCACTCTTCTTAATTCTCCGCTTTCTGTGGCTCCTTCAGCGACAATACCCATCGCTGATACCCCGGCCACAAAATCCATTCCTTCTAAGAAAAGGAAACAATCACTTACCCCTCTTGATTCTAAAAGGATCAAGAAAACCAAGGAGAAACCCCAGCAGTTGCATGCTGAAGACTCCTCAGCTCATTCTGAAGAGCTGAAGGAAAGTTCCGTGGTACGCTCTGCCACACCAATTCAAGCCATCCCTTCTAAACCTACTTCAGCGTCCCTAAACGCTGAGGTTAGAACTTTGGAATCTACCCAACCTTCGTCAGTCTCTCAAAAGACTGATGAAGTACTTCTCAGCGAATCCAACGCTGAACTTGAACCCCAACCCCAATTCTTATCCTTCGCTCCTCCCTCTACTTCTTTGGACACTCCTCCAGTCAAAACTGGAGATGCCATCATTCAAGAAGCCGTTGAAGCTTCTCAGCGAATGACGAAGAAAGGACCTGCAGAGATCTCCATTCCTCACGGAACTTTTGAGGGAGATATGGAACACTATGGAGGGACTCGAAACTTTGATGAGTTCGTCAACGCTCCTGCAGGTACAGATCCCACCTTAAACACTGTAACTAAACCTGAAACTTCTGAGCTTTCCTTTGTTCACAAGTACTTATATGTTACAGGTCCTTTTTTGGGAGACATCAACCAGTCTCTGAAGTCTATGGAGATGAAACTTACGGATCTCACCACCGGTCTATCAAATAACTCTACAGCTGTAACAAACGCTGGAGAGAATCTGACGAAGCTGACTACTGTGGTGGAAAAGAAGGCCTCCTCTGATGACATCAAAGATCTTGATAAAACTCTTGCCGACTTTGCCAAAGTGCTCTCCGACATCTACACTGACTACACCAACCTCAAATCATCAGTTTCCACCATTTCCAGCGAAGTTACAACGCTGAAGAAATCGGTTGGTACACTCGAAGGTGATATGTCAGTGGTCAAGACCGACTTGGGCTCAGTGAAGACCGACCTTGGCTCCGTCAAGACAATGATCGAGACGCTGGTGAACAAGGCAAATAATCCAGCTCCTGCTCCGGCCCCTGCACCTGTTTTGGACTCATTCACCGCAGAGGATCGCCAAGAGCTGAAGAAAATCACGCCTGCTATTTCTGGCCTAGAAGACAGAATAGCTAAGCTTGAAGGTTGTGTGAAAATCTCTGGCCCAGAAGACAGAGACAACACCAATGCTGAATCTACCCATTCCTCCCCCGCCCATCATGAGAAAGAGGGGGAGAAGAGCGCTGAACAGGAGAAGAGCGCTGAAGACCTTTCCCATGATGAATCTATCAGGGGAGAGGGTAATGAAGATCGGATTACTGGACCTCAGGGAGATGAAAACCCTGAGGGAACCGAGAACCTCGCCTCTATATCTGAGGGGGAGCAACTCGATGAAGATGCTGAGGAATCTGAAGCAGAAGAAGACGAAGACTTCGACATCCCTGAAGCTGAACCATCCTCCTCTCCAAGGAACGATGATGATGATGATGATGAAGATGACGATGATTTCTTTGTTGTCAAACCTGCTCCTCGAACCAAAGCTCTTAAAGGTATTTCAATAAAAGAACCTTCAGGGGAGAAGACAAAGACAAAGCACTCAGCCTCTGGCGCTGAGAAAAGCAAAGACAAAGGCATCGCTGAAGATGATAATCTGGCGATCCTACTTGCAAAGCCGATTTGTCAGGTACACTAAACTTATTTTTCCTTCCCTGATCATCTATGAAAAATCAGTTATCCATTCCACAAACACCATACACATCCACATTTTTTTTTCTATCTTTTCTACCCAAGTTCTTCTACCCAGTTCTTATTTGTAAGATCGCTGCGTTTCAGCTAGTCCTCTCCCCTGTTTGAGGATATCGCTGAAAGATCTGTTGCGACTTCACCAATAATTCCAGCTAACGCTGAAGACATAATCCCAGTCTTAGATTTAATCTCTGAGACTGATGAACCAGAAGAACAACCTCTCTCGCACAGAAACAGACCTTCCTCAGTTGATCAAAAGAGGAGAGAAGAAATGATAAAGCGATTCGAGGATCAGCGAATCATCCTAAGGCGCGATCAACTACCTTCAGTTCCTCCTAAGTTCAAAATTTCAAAAGCTGAATACCAAGATCATCTCAGAGTTGAACGCCTCATCGCTGAAAGGAAGGAAGCTGAAGATAAAGACAGAGAATACGCCATCAAGCTCACTCAAGAATCTGTCAAAGACCCCAAGCTGAAGCGTATTCCCATTCAAATCCAACGAAAGCTTTGGGAACAAGCCCAGAAGATCGTGGAAAAGAAAGCTGAAGTTTCTCAGACCACCCTGATCTGGTGTAAAGAGAAAATCCACTTCAGATATCGTCCAGCGAAGATCAACAAGGTATTCATCTCTGGAAGAACCTCCGTCGGAGTACCTATTGTTGACATCAAACTGTTCAGAGAAGATGACTCATCTGAAACCTTTCGTGCTGACACTGTAAAAAGGTATGGTCTCTCTGAATGGCTGGAGATGAGGTTAGCTATCCAACCGTCAAAATCTAAGTACAAGGATCATTTCGAAAAGCTGATAAACAGACAGATCGATTTGATATCTTCTTGTGTGGATATTCCTCCTGTTCCTGATCTAAAGCCGAAAAGAAAAAAGGACTCTCCAAGGAAGAAACGTCAAGATTCAAACTCAGGTCATGTCATACGAAATGAAACTGGAATTGGTTTCTCTCGCGCTGAAGTACTTGGTCCTGATCCTGATCTATCTGCCCTTGATGTCTCTTTGCCACCATGTGAAATTTTCGTCCCTGGTAAAGTCATCAGTAATCCTTATGGAATATTCTTTCTTGACTACGACGGACGTAAATGCTTTCAACGGATCGCTGAGCTTCCAATCACTCCAATCGAACAGCTCAAAGATCTCATCTACTGGTGCGACTTCAGAAAAGACATTCAGGCACGACACCTAAAACCCTTGATTTTTGAAGCTGCTCTGAAGCTAAAGAATAAAGGAGAAAAGGTTCCTGACTGGATGATTCCAACTGAAAAGACAACCCTTGATGAACTTCTCATTAAGGAAGAACCCTTTGAAGGCTGACAACAATCACCATTTTCTCTATTGTATCAGTCATCCTTCAGTACTTGTAATTTATTTCGCTTGTACTTGTAATCTTTCTTATTCATATTGTAACCTGATTCAAAGATTTAAAGAAAGATTTCAGCGAATGTACTTTACTCCATCAGTACTGAAAAGATCCCAGAAAACAGTAAAAGGGACAAATATTTTATGAGTTCTTTTTATCCTTATGTTTTCATTAAATAGCAATTTTCTCTGTTGCTATGTCATAATCAAATAGGGGGAGATTGTTGATCCAAACCCTCAGTGATTTGATAATGACCCTATCTTAAATACTTAGTGAAAATTGTAAGTAAACAATATGTATCAGAGTTTCACTATCGCTGATAAGTACTAAGATCTTACAGTACTGCTGATAGGAACTCTCGCACTTTTAGATTAAACATTCAGCGAACACTGTTCACCATATCGCTGAGTCTGTTCAGTCCTTATGGTGATCGCTGATAAGTTAGTTGTTTACTTATGATCCCTGAAGACAAGATTCACGTCAACAAAGGTTCTACGCTGAAGTCGAAGATCAAGCTCAAGAACCAGCGACAAGTCTTCTAATGAACTGATGCGGATCAGCGAAGACTCAGATTTGTCCACTCAACGTGAAGTATCAAGTACAAGACTTCAGCTATCGCTGAACTTTATCATCTGCTGAATAGTAAATGATAATCGCTGAATCAACGAAAGCTGATCATGAAGTCCTCCGTACAAAGTACTTTTGTCTTAACCTCCCTTGCACGCCACCGTACGAAATGTCAGAAAAGAACCTCCGAAAATCTGAAATCGTACAACCACTCTGATACTACACTGTTCATTTATGCGGCTACTAAGGTTGTCATCAAAGGTCAATGACATGCAACCAATCCGCTAATGACACGTGTAAAGTATATACTGGATTGCATTAAATGCATGCAGTATATAAAGAGATGAACTCACTTCATTTGAAGTAACTTGCTAACTCTGGACAAGTTCAAATCTCTCAAGATAGGATTTTATTAGTAATCTCCTTATCTTTCTTAGTGCAAGAAAACCTTAGTGTTCCAACTTGTTTAGATTTAGGTTTATCCTTAATCTTGTTTCCGCAACAAGCTGTAAATTGTTAATGATTTATCAATAAACAATTTAGAAAAGTAAAATAGTGTGTTTGTATTCAACCCCCACCCCCCCCCCCCCCCCTTCTACAAACTTGTTTAAGCCTTTCGGGACCAACAGACAGCTTTCAGCTTTTCAGCGACAACCCTTAGAAAATTCTAGTCTTTTCGAACTTCGACACCGCTTTAAGGCGATCTAAGATGATAATGGAAACTTGTAAGTGTGCACTCCGCACCTCCTAACTTACGTATGTTTGCCTTATCGTCTTAATCGATCTCAATTAAATCACAATTACACCAAAATGATTGATGACACTAAAATCACCAACAAGAATTTGATTTATGGATCAAACTTAACTAAAAACACATTTTTAAAACCAACATTAACAAAATCAGATAAAAAATTCAGATTTGAATGATTTTGTTCAAGAACATCTCAAGAACACTTTCAAATCAAAAAATTCAAACTTAAGATTTAGAGTTTAAGACTTGAATTTAATGATTGAAACATGTCTAGAAACACTTTTTAGGAAGGATTTTGCACAAAAACGAATCAAAACATCAATATTTTGCAAAATCACTTACCAAAAAATTTCACAGACAAGTTTTCTTCAAGAACACCAAATTTTCAAAATCTTCAAATTCCTCAAATCTTGATACGTTTTTGTGAAATTGATAATGCAAAACTGATTTAGAATGATGGAGAAACACTTTGCAATCAAAATCAAAACAAAAAACGAACAAGAAATGCATAACCCATTTGTGTTCTTGAAATCTTCAACAATGGAGGTTTTATTCAAAAATCTTCAAAAAATCTTCAAATCTTCAAGAAATTGGACGAATTTTGCACACAATTCAATCTCCCAATGCTCTGATACCAATTGTGGAAACCCAGATCTAGCAAAGATATGTAGAGAGAATCTAGAAAGCACTAGTCATCCATGTATTGATCTTTTGAGAGTAAAAATGACAAATGCTACAATTCTTACTAGAGTTCTAGATTCATATATAACTAAGAACTAGACATGCCTATTTATACCCATAACATACAAGGTATAAAGGCATTAAGAACTAATACAGAACATTGACTTTACAGTAAATCTTGAATACAATAATGCTCTAACATTATGATCAACAAAATCATTCAATCCACACACAGAACGATAAACACAATCACGAGAAAGTCGAATTAACTGCTGAATTGAATAAAGTTTTAAAGGAAACTGAAAACTCTGTTCAACAGACTTATTGGAATGAAAAGCATGATTGTTATTGTTTGTCCAAGAATGCGCAAAAGAATTAAATGATTGTGTCTTCTCAGCACGTGTCTTAGACTTCTTCTCTACCCACACTTGTTTGACTTCCTTCCCCGACCCGTATTATCTAAAATAGCATTAAAGTCATTGTTAGTGGAACTGGAGTAATAAGATTGTCGTTTAGAAGATTTACTCGTTTTTATCGTTTTTTTACCGTCGTTTAGACTTTGATTTGGACGAAGTAGTTTTAGAAACGTTTTTGGAGTTGGAACATTCTCCTTTTTCAAAACTTACCGGTGTGCGCATTTTGTCAAGAATTTGGAGATGACTCACAAGTTTAGGTGCAAAGTCAATTTTAGCAATCTCATCATCTGGGCAAACTATGGAATTCATAAATGCTGAAAACCTGAGTTCATCATCAGATTTGTCATCATTGTCCGAGTCGGATGAGAAACAATTGACATTAAGATTTTGGAAGGAATCGACAGCGAAAAGGTTTTCAAAATCAGAGATGAGATTCCTTTTACAAAAGTCCGTTTGAACTTCTTTACCTTTAGTTGAAAATTTCAAACCTTGTCATTAGTGTCGGATGACAACACACCTAAGAAGGCTTTGCACGAGGAACTATCTGAAGTAGTTGAAGGTTGTTCAACTGAGATTGGTTCAAGGATGCAATCTGTGATAGGAGTAAAATTTTGATCAGGCGGAGTATAAGCATCGTCCTTAGCAACCTTTTCTTGTAAAATTTATGTCGTCAAAGCAGACAGATTAGACGTGAGTCTTGAACGCATTCCTCTCTGACTCAGATAGTGCCTCGGATTTGAATCGTTCAAACTTTTTAAAGGTGGATAAAAGAATAGTCCTTTCGTATTAAAATGTTGCCCTCTCTCGTTCAATTGACTCTTCGAGTTGAAAAATGACATTTTCCAGTATCAGAGGTGGAACGTATCGTTTGAACTCTGATGGTTCGGAAGAACCTTCATCTGGTGTTGTCTCAACCTTTACGGGAATATCCGTAGCCTTGGCAACAGAACAGATGTCGAAGTAATCATTTGAAAGATAAGGAGTGTTATTTTCAAATACAAAGCATTTAGCATTTCATATACGAAAGGGACTTGCACGTTTATGTTTTTCGGAGGTGGATCGTCTTCCTTATTCGATTTATCTTCAGAGGACTTTTTCAAAACTTTTGGCAGAGGAATGCCGGTTTTTCTTTTTAACGTTTCTTGCTCCTCATCCTTCGGAGACAATTTGGTCCATCTGATTTTGTACTCATGGTATTTCTTATCTAGCCCAAAAAGTTAAACTCTTAGAGTGTGGGGACTTTAGATAAGATCTTCTTTAGGTAGTGCGGATTATCATATCCGAGTCCCCAAAGAGCGTTATAATATTTGAATTCCTTAGGTTTATTCAGTTGAATCGTTTGATCTGTTTAACCTTGCTTGTAAAGCTTGGACTTAAGATCTTTAAGCTTTTCGGTCCACTTATCATTTTTGCTTTGAACTGTGGAACGTTGATTGACAATCTTATTATACTCATCCCGAGACTTATGGAACTTATCAGTAATTTTAGATAATTAGGCTTATAGGGACTCAGTCTTTTTGTAAATCGCAGCACATTCTTCTTTATAATTATCAATTATGTATTTATTGCCAGCATTTTCGACAGTGAGTTTACCTATAGCGTCATATTTCCGTTTTACATTTGCTTCTAGGTCAATGATTTGGGCATCTTTGGTTTAACCTTTTGCTTATAGGAGTCTAATGTACGCACCATGACATGCATCTGTTTGATTCGATTCTTATGAGTAGGATCACATACCTGACATGTTGCATTAGTAGTAGACTTGTTCTGATCATCACCTTCGGAGTCTGTTTGATTAGATTGTATTCCCATGAAACAAAATGTGCGGTTCTGCATCTCCTTTTTCATCATCAGTAAGGCTAAGCCAGTGATCATCTTCCGCTATGAGAGCTTTTCCTGCTTCTTTCTTCCTGGCCAGTAGCATCTTGTTCTTGTAGTACTCAGCATTACGTACTACTGGTTTTCGACAATCTCTAGCGAAGTGGCCTAGCCTGCCACAGTTATAACACTTGACAAGTTCATCTTCATCTTTGTCTTCTGACTTACCCTCAGATTTCTTTCCATCATCAGTCCTCCTCTTTCCTTCGTCGGTCTTCTTCTTTCACTCGTACTTATCTCTGTAGTCGTGTCGCTTATTGTTTGTGGAGTACCTTTGATTGTTAGATGGTTTCTTGAAAAACTTCTTCTTAGCGTACTCCCGGGACAGTAATGCAACAGCTTTCTTGATGTTGTCGAGTTCAAGGTCGGAATCGCTTTCAGCTTCATCTTCCTCATGCTCAGACTCACTTATCACGTCTTCCCAATGGGAGCTGCGGTAGGATTGTTGTTTTTCACGTTTATGTGAGATGAGAGCAAGAGGGTCTTCTTTAGTTTTCTCAGCTGGCCTCTGATCTCCCTTTAATTCAAGCATCTCATCCTCATCTTGAAGAAGCATCTCGTATAGTTCGTGTAGAGGAACGTTATCCAGGATATGGTTGTGACGAACATGAGATACAAACCTCTTCCATTCCGGTTGTAGGTTGTTCATGAACTTTATGTTGTTCTCAATGTTCTTCTTGGTGATATTGTTCTTTTGGAGTTCATTGACAATCGGGCAAAACCTTTCATATGTTTCAGTCAACGTTTCTCCCTTCCGAGCCTTGAAAGCATCATATCGAGTGAGACAACTTGTAACCTTTAACTGGTTGCCGACTCTGCTGCCTTGCATAATCTTGGGGAGTTGATCCCACGTCCCTTTGCCTGTGTCCTTGTGACTATCGATGCTACAGTAGATGTTGGTCGGAAGATTGTAAATAAGATAAGTCTTCGCTAATCTGTCGCCATCAGCTCTTTTCTTTTCATCAGCAGTCGTTTGTTCGTAGCTCTTAGGCACACGTTGACCTGGCGGCCCTCCTGCTTGTTTCGGAACATCCATCAAGGGAGGCACTTGTGGGCCATCAGTCAACGAGCGAAGTATCTCGTGATAAAGTGGCCTCCACTCAATGAAGCACATGAAGCGGCCACGCCACAAGTTATACTCTCCTCGGTAGGGGTGTACAAAAAACCGTCAACCCGCGAAACCCGACCAACCCAACCCGCTAACAACCCAATTAAACCCAACCCGCCGAGCCGCCGAACCGCCAAACCGCTAATTATAAGGGTTGAAATTGGGTTGGAAAAACTCAACCCAACCCAACCCGCCGCTAATATTTAATATTTTAATTAAATTATATTTATATATATTGTATTTGCATCATCATAAATTATAGCAAAAAATTAAGTGAATATAAATATATATATATATATATATATATAGTTTTACGCTAATATACATTTTACAACCCAAAAACTAACTACATGTATTATTAGTCCAACTTAACTTTTAAGCCCAAAGCCCAAACTCAATCAACCTAAGTCAAGGAAATTTTACACGACTCAGACTTGTTGCTCACTTGCTCCCTCGTTCGTCGTCCCCAACTCCCCATTCCCAATTTAATTCGATTACTCTTCGGATCATTTTTCATAAAAGGACTCTAGATGTGTTTGTAATTATTGTGGAAAAGACTGTGATTATCATAGCAAAATAATTGTTTAGCTATCCTACTACCAATAACTTTGTTAGGTATATTTAGTTTTATTTGTCGTATTTTAATCGTGAACTTTATGCATATTTCTAACCCGCCAACCCAACCCAACCCGCCCTAACCCGCAAGGGTTGGGTTGGGGTGGGTTATACTTTTGAATGGGTTGGGTTGAGATTTTTCAAACCGTCATAATTGGGTTGGGTTGTAAAAATGTCAAAAACCGCCCAACCCGCGTACACCCCTACTCCTCGGTACAAGACTGGTGGTTTTAGATCTTATCCTATTGCTAACGCATCTTGAGCATTCATTTTGAAGCACTTGACTGATCATGAGACAAATGAGGTGATCCAAAGGTAAGAGAAAAATCCAAACGCGAGTAACTATGAGGAGTGATAATCCTAACGCAAGGGAACACTAAGTTTTGACTAAAAGAGTTCCTAAGAAGTGCAAAGGATCACAGGGCAGACCGTAAGGAGAAAAATAGTAGCAGTAAATAAACACAGATAACAGAATTGACAGAAAGCAGAAACCGGGAACAAGTAACCCGGTATCAGACACCGGGAAAATATTCCCGGATAAGATTACCGGAGGTTGCAATCGGGAGAGAGAAACCCGGTATCGTCAATTGGGGATAGGACACCTGGTAAGTTTTTTTCTAGGAAAGAGAGTCCCGGTAATAGGGACCGGTTAGCGAAAACCGGTGTGTGAACCCGGGTAGACTAACCTGGTACAAGGAACCCGGTAAGGGAAACCGATTTGTAACCCGATACTAGAAGTCAAGTATTAAGTGTTGTGTCCGGGCAACAGTCCGGGACCGGGAAGGAAACCGGGATCAGGAAAGACACAGGGAGTTATGAACTGACGTACCTGGGTATCGATGAACACGAATCTGGGAGTGATTTTTCTTGAAGAAATTCTTTCCTCAACACAGTTAGCACAACCAAGACTCCTAACAAACACGAAAAAATAACTAATTTCACTCCTAAACACATCATATGATAAGAACTATTGAAAAATCGAAAAACAGAGACAAATAACCCAGTTAATCGATTTTCACCAATTAAGGGTCAATAAATTCAAAATCAGCTATGAAAACTTGTAAAGAACAATCTAAGATTATTATCAACCAGTTCTTAATCAATAATTTGACTTTTAACACCAAAATCAATAACTCACGATTTGTAACCAAGAACACGGTGTCGATAAAACAAAAAGTAGGGAATGACTCAAATCAAGCAAAATTACCTTTGGATCGAGTGTCTCTCTGCTCTGATACCAATTGCAGATCCCAATATCAAGTGCAATCAAACAATAAAACACAATGAATCAAAGATTAATCAACCGTATTGAATTAAACATAAAATATGAGTAGTAGTCGTACAAAGTAATTAGGCAATTAGAAGAATCATTAACCCTAATAATGGTTTAGCCATCTCTATATATATCCCCAAAATGGATATTTACACAATAAGCCCCTAAACTTCTATTCAACATAAAATAAGACCTAACATTAACCACCAACCAAAATGAAGTGTTTCTTGTACCTAGCTAGTCTGTCCTATAGTGGTCTTGACATTCTCGCTCGATCCCAGCAAGTATCATAGGCCATTCAGAAAGATGGCGGTCCAAAATAAAATATTGCTTCAAAAATAAAACCGTTAGAAAACATAAGAAAAAGTTTAGAATTAATTAATAAGTAATATATTTTTACCTCTAGTCTCGGTAGTATTCTCATTTTGCACTCTTGAGGAACCTCATCCCAACTTGGATAGTATGGAGGGATGTGTGTGTACCACGCATATTACTATTTTGTCCCACCGCCTTGTATGTATCCTCAATTTTATCAAAACTGATAGGTAGAGGTTTGTATCCATTTGCATAAAATGTCGCCTCTAAATTTTCACTTCGTGAGATACCACGCTTTTTTGGTATAGCTACATATTTTGATGTTAGAAACAAAAGTAGAACATTAACAACATATCCAATATTGTAATATATATATATATATATTAAGAGATAAGATGAAGAAAATAAGTTACCTTGCTCGCAAGATGTAGGGTTTCTGTTTGGGTTTGGAGGAGGTTCGTAGACTGCATAATTTTAACTTCAAATCAATCTGTTCTTCATGGAATTGTGTAATTTTTTGGGTGGAATTTTGGGCTAGAATTTGTCTCATGCTATAGTCTAGCTAGTGATTTCACAGTCCGCCAAATTCTAGCTTCATATACTCCATACACCCATGATAGTTATATTATACCTTCATGCCAGTTGAATGAGTTAGTTTTAAACTTCTACATTTTAATATAAACAGTGTTTCTTATAGATCAAAGGAGCTAATTACATCAAAAGTATATGCTTTAAAACCACTGATTATTGTTTTGGAGAGTTGAATGTTTGAATTGTACACTGATACTGATTATTTTGCTGCTACTGGAAATGGTTTTGTAGCCATCTGCAACATCTTTGAAGTTCCAATGTCAATGGGCAAAAGATGGCACTGTTTTTTTAGAGGAAAAACTCCAGGCAGATATATTAAAAAAAAGAAGCGTACAAAAGTTCAAGGCAACCCACGCCTAATCCGCACTAGCCTTGGAAAACACCCCAAGGATAACAACTTATAAGCCATACAAAACAACACCAAAAAAGCACAACGACAACGACTTATAAGCCATACAAAACAACACCAAAAACCAAAAAAAGACCGAAACACCAAGACTAACGTCAAGTAACATCATGAGAAATCGAAGTCTTGATACTATGCCTCCATGCAAGTCGCAACATAACAACGGCTTTAATATCCTTAAGCAGCTCGTCCACCGTGCGCTTCTGATTGGAGAAAAGTCTATGATTGCGCTTTTGCCAAATAAAGTAAACAGAAGCCGCCAACAACAATCTATGAAGCAAACAACACGGGAATCCCCCCGGCGTGGAAAGACACACTAAGAGAGACGTCCAATCATCCGGTAAACCACCAAGCAAAGCCTCATCTTTAGCACCCTGCCATATTTGCAACGAGAAAGAATACATAAAGAAGAGGTGATCATGCGAGTCATTACAAGCCCCGCAAAGAGAACATAACAAATCAGGTGGGTCATGCTTCCACACCATAACGCAATCCTGCGTGGGTAATCTCCGATGGCAAGCCAACCATAAGCAAAACGAATGTTTAGGAATGTGGCCCTTGAACCACACCATCTTCGTCCAAGGGATCACGAGATGCTCCCCCATCAAAGAGGCCACTGCCTCTCGAACCGAAAAATGGTAATATGAATTATTACCCCGCCGCCACATTAATACATCCTTCCAAGCATCGACCAAAGTGGGCATAGGGATCGAAGCAAGCTGAGAATGATGAGCAATCCAAGCTACCGGCCAAGCTCCATCAATCATACTAAGTAGATCTGGAACAGTAGTAGAAACAATGAAGCCGCTATCGTGAATCATACGATAAGAAAGAACCGAAGATAAAGTAAGGCCCGGTAACCAATTATCCTCCCATGCATTCGTATCTTGACCATCACCAAGTCGAGTTAGAAAGAAGTGACGCACGAAAGGACGTATATCCAGAAGTTTTTGAAGCAACCAAGACCATGCCTGCCATTTATGCACCATCCAAAAAGGAACTTCACGGAAGCGATATCGATAAATCCACCGAATCCATAAGGACCCTCTACGACGCAAAATATCAGCAATATGAGATGATAACAAAGAACGATTCCAAATAGCAAGTTTTTTTAGGCCCAAGCCACCACTCATAACCGGTTTACACACATCTTCCCAAGTAATCTTGCATCTCTCTTTAGAACTTTCTCCTTGAGACCAAAGAAAGTCCTGAAAGAGAGCCTCAAGAGTATGAATCACTCCTGACGGTAAAAGAAATACTGACATCCAATAAAGCTGCATGGATTGAAGAACAAACCTGATAAGTCGGAGTCGCCCTCCAAACGATAAAAATTTAGATTTCCAGTTATGGATGCGATTCCTCGCCTTCACCACCAAAGATCCATAACCCGCCACCTTAAGGGAAACCGGAGAAAGAGGTACCCCAAGATAACGAATGGGGAAAACCCCAGTCCGGAACTGCAAACAATTAAGAATTGCCACTTTAGTGTCATCAGGAACGTTACTAAAAAAAATATCACTCTTCTCAAGACAAGGAGCAAGGCCTGATCGAGTCTCAAAAATCTGTAGCACTTTTTTCAACACCTCAACGGAAGCAACATCTCCACGCGTGAACACAAACAAGTCATCTGCGAAACATAGATAAGTAATTCGTAACTCATCACACCCCGATGGTATCCAAAATTTGAAGCCTCCATAATACATTGGTTGAGGATCATCGAGAATCCCTCCATCACCATCGTAAATAAATAAGGGGATAACGGGTCACCCTGTCGAATTCCACGACCTGCTTTAAAAAAACCAACTGAATCCCCATTAATGGACAAAGAGTAAGAGGCAGAAGAGAGCATCTCCCGGACCCATTTAATAAGGACCGGATGAAAACCAAAACCTGTCATCATATTGAAAAGAAACTCCCAATCCACCGTATCATTGTAACGTCCCAAAAATTACAATAAATTTGAACTTTTAAAATACCATTTTTAAAAGATTAAATCACAAGCGTTTAACTCCAATAAACGTTTATACAAAACCTCGTTAAGTTAAACGATCATCTCAAATAAAACAGCGGAACTGTACTAAGTTTAAAAATAAATAAATATGAAGGTCTTCTCAACGCGTCAGTGTGTACCGTCACGCCTTACTGCCACTCGCACCTGAAACAGTAATTTTATAGGGAAAGGGTAAGCACGAAGCTTAGTGAATTCCGACACCTACGCAGATAGCAATTATATACATATCACCCCTATCCGCACATATACACACCCACAAACAGTCACATAGTACAACAACACAACACAAATAATCATGTACTCAATTACCTCGGTCCCACCGAGTTCACACAACAGTTATCCGCACTTCCTCGGTCCCACCGAGATGTATACAAAACACATTTATACTAGGCATTAAATCAATCTAATGCTACTCACCACAATACAGCTAGTTCACACAACCATTCAATAGTACACACAACTACCGCAACATATATACAATTCCTAGTCTACGCAGTGAGAGAACTCACCTCAAAAGCAACGCAGATATCCACAACAGCAAAACGAGCCGGCCAACTCCACTCACTTCTTTCCACCTAAGTAAGTGTTAACAAACGTCAAAGTGAAGTCCTAACCCAAAATCACAACTACAAGTTTACACGTGAAAATTCCAGCTTTTACTCTAAACATTACAGGTCTGTTCGGGACCTGTTTAGCCCCCCTTAAACTCATCAACCCAGAATTATTATTCCATAACTAGAAGGTTCTATGTCTTAGGGTTCCAGGGACATATCGCACGCGTTCATACGAGGTACCTATCATCCTATATGAATTTTACAAAAGCGACTCGCCGAACAGTGAAAAACAGGACCAGTCTGTACAAAACGATGATTTGGCCCTAGCTAGAGGCCGAACTGATTTTTCCACAAAACATACAAAACTTACTAGACTCAAAATGGGAGATTTTGGCACTGGTTTCACCTCGATCCGATATTCCTAGAAAACGTTACGGGTTTTATAAAACAGGGCAGAATAGGCGACCTTCACATGAAATGATAACAATAGTCTACACTCTCATTAAGTCATGACTTAATACAATCAGACCCGCAATTACACTTTGGCTTAGGGTTTAGGATTACTAAGGGCTGTACAAAACCGCGCACCACCCACTGCCACCTCCGGCAGTGGTGGTCGCTGGCGGCGGCGGCGGCCATGCCGGGTTACCACATTCCGGCGAGACCACACCACTTCACCCACCCCGCCACACACACACACACATACACGCACACACACACACGCACACAGCCATCACCACGGTGGCGCACGGCGGCGGCCATACCGCCAGCAGCCATGGCTGCGGCGGTGGTGGTGGCGTTTCACGGTGGTCCGACGACGAAAACAACAAACGAAAGGAAACGAAAAGAACTACCTCGGTCACGACTCTATCCTTCTCTCTTTTTCCGGCAGAAATCAACGGCGACTCTCCCTCTTCCCGGTGGCTCTCTCTCTCGCGGTTTCCTCTCTCTCTCTCCGGCGATTCTCTCTCTCGGCGGCACTCTCTCACTTCGGCGATTCTCTCTCGACGGCACTCTCTCTCTCGCTGCACTCTCTCTCTCTCGATGCACCCTCCCTCTCGCCGCACTCTCTCTCTCGCCGGCGTGAACAGCAGCGCCGGCTGTGGTTTGGGGTGATCGACGGCAGCAGTAGCGGCAAGGAGGGAGGGGGGTCGGCGATGAAGGCAAGAAAAGAGAAGAAGAAGGATTAGGGTTTGGGGTTTGTTCTTGTGCTCCACGGAACATAAACAAGAGAGGGGAAGGGGTTGGTTTTCTCAAAGCCGATCCCATGCAACCCTACATACCCAATGTACACAAACAGTCCCTGGAGTTAAAGTTTTTCCCCACTAAGCCCCCTAATCACAATCTTTTAACATTTTGGTCTTACTCGACAATCCCATTAACAAACAATTTGCTTAGAGAAAAAAAAAATACCTAAAATAAACCGTACCGGAACACGGGCTTTACAAATCTCCCCCGCTTGAATTAGACTTCTTCCCCGAAGTCTATGTCTACGAATAATTCCGGATAGATCTCCCGCATCTCAGCTTCGGGTTCCCAAGTCCACTCGGAACCCTTCCGGTGCTTCCACTGGACCTTCACCAAGCCAATTACTTATTGCGTGAGGCCCTAGTCTTCCTGTCAATAATGGCAATCGGCTTCTCTACGTAATTAAGCCGCTCATCAATCTGAATATCTTCAAGAGTCTGAATAGTACGCTTGGCGACATCCCTAACTGGAATCTAAATTTCTCACACCGCCGAAAAAAACAATTTCTCGAATACTTTCCTTACCAACAAAACTCCTTCAAGTACACCGCATTTATGATCGAAAGAACACTCCAACGACTGGAATCATTCTTAGCCAAACGACTTCGGTTGTCTCCCAACCTTAGACGATCCATACATCCCGATTCAATTTCAAGCTCTAACCATTCTAAAGTTGCTCACCACTATACCCTACAGGATACTCGAGTCTGATCATTCCTACCATTAATTGTCGATTAACTTCCACGAGTTCTAATAGACTCCTAAAATTTTATCTCACCCGAATCATCAAATCAGCAGATTTATAAACACACACGAAGGTCATTCCACCATAACCATAATTATTTTAAAATCGGCCACAATTCTCCGATTACGCTAAAGGTGTTTGGCCTCAAGCCCAAAAGTCGACACCTAAATATACCACTTACCTCAAAAAGGTTACAGCGTATTTATTCTCTTAATTGCAAAGGCCATCATTCCCTTAACCGATACTATTCGGCCTACAGTACCAACACACGTTGAATACCCAACCTTCCACCGTCGACGTATCTTCCACACTCGCTCTACGAAGCCAAGTTATGCCGTATCGAGGATACATCTCGGCGTCTACCTCCCAGGTAACTGTTCAATACTATAACCTCCTAGTGCCTACTGGAAATTCAAGGTCATAAAACATAAATACCGGGGTCCCACCCAGAGATACCTAACCGACCATTACTAACGACTGACTATAATGCCTATGGATCCAATACAATACAATCTCCCAACAACATGCCTATCCCGGGATGACTCACTCACCCAAGCATGTAAATACTCAACGTGCAATAAATGCAAAACAGTGCGACAAAAGCAACCCATCAACAAGACTCCACACCGAGCCATTAAAACCGGACAATTGACCCATGACTATCTCAATGTCAAAACCGAGCAAAATGCTCCACGTTTACTAGACCCATAGGTCGGTAAAAAAATGCGTTTAAACAATGTTTAAGTAAGCAATACTCTACATCAACATTAACCCCAAAACTCAACACAGGTTAAACAAAAGGGTTTTCCCAAAGGACTCACACCCTTAAAATTCTCAAAATGACACATAACACTTAAAAGTGCATTTCCCGAATGGTTTACAAAAATCATTTACAAAATATCTTCAACACCAAGATTTTTCATCTCAAAAAGATCATATGCAATAAAACTACTATTACCATGTCGGTAGTTACGCAAAAATGGACACGCTCGTCCCACATAGGAAAATCACGTTGAAAATCATTCCATTGCAGTTCAGTTTACTCACAAAACGCAAATAATTTCTTTAAAACAAACCACCACGGTTCTGGTATGGATTGACTCATGACATGCACGCAAGGTAACTGCTCAATTTAAACGGTGTGCAACAATTTTCACACGTACTTCAAAAGAAGCCCAAACGGCAATTTACTCAAAATTATTTTCTGACCATCCAAATGGTATGGAACAAAGTTTACCAATCAAAATTTGTGCGCGTCAGTTTATTATACAAAACAAGGAAACGATTCATAATTACACCTCAGTCAAAACCCAAAATAACTTGAGTAAGTTCCAAGTTTAAAGACAAAACTAATTCGTTTCCATCATTTGAAAATATCGACCTAAACATCATAAAACCTTAAATCGGGGTAGGCATGCAAACTGGTAACACTTCCATAAGGAATTTTTTTAAAATCTTCATCACGAAGCATTTCCTCGACAATTCGTATCTGGGACATATAACGTCAAAACACCAAAGTTTAAAATGTATTTGCCAAAAATGCTCAAAATACTCGTTCCCTCCAAAGCAAAAGTTTTTAAATTTCCCAAAAATAATCGGCGATTCTAAATTAACCGAATGTCAACAATCTACGCATTTATATTTTCAAAATATACACATTGCAAACGTATGCATGAGAACTAAAACATTTTCATGCACGACTCGTTTATCAAAATGTCAAAAAAAAGGTTACCCAAGTATGCATACCCCTAAGTCGATAAAGCGCATTTTCATGGAAATGATAATAAAACATTTAACTGACTAAAAGCGCACCAAACAACTCATTATGAAATGTTACCAAAATATTCTTTCATGCATTACTTTAGTCACGCATAAATCAATCCATACACTGAACTATTTGCAATAAAATACTTAGTAACACAAACTTCATGAACCTCGACGAACTCAGTGACTCTAAGTCAATAAAATAGCATCATACAATGTGCCCCCAAAGTAAATTTGTTAAAAGCAAAATCATGAATGAGACGCCAAAGTTCCAAAAATCTCTTTCCACGGTAAAACCATAAAACAACATTGTTTAACAAACTCATATTAAACAAATCACCAAAATAGTTTTATACAGACATCGTGGAATGTGACTTTCCGTCTCAATTCTAACATATGTGGAGGAGTTCCAATGTTAAAGTCACAAGCCGTAGTCACTTGCCCAACATTTTAAACACCACAAAACACGGATATCATCTTACCCGAAAGAACCGTTGGAAAATGACGAAATGAACCAAATTCTAACAAAGTTTGCAACTCCCGTGATAAAACGGTTTCATCTACTTTAAAAACCATAATTTGAAATCTTGTGTGTGTGCTGAACATTTCCCAAAATTCCAAAACACAATCCATAAAAGGATTGGAAACACAAGAATTAGTTAATGCAATTTATTTTCAAAATAAACTTTGTGCATGACTCAGTCGGCATTCGACGTCTCGACTCATACCCCTCCAAAACTCCCCGATCCACAATCGTCATCCGGACATTTAAACCTCTTAGGCAAATTGGGAAATTACGTCAGATAATCCTTACGGTTTTTCCTCAATTCAAAGTTGGCTTAATAAGCCTATGCTTCTAGCACAACCATCAATCTTGACCCGAAATGGCCTACTTAAAACAAACCTCATCCTTATCGTCACTCCAAGTGATTAATACAAGAATTGTCCTTCTATTCCCACGACTACTAGTTTAGAACCTCTATCACTACCCCCAACGATCATCACATCAAAGCAAATCAAGTACACACTTGTACTAGCCGGTTTACTATAGTTGTTCCTCCTTGTGATGGCTATTCTGAGTAGATAATACAACGCGTAATTAGCACACAATAACTCCTGCTATCTACGCTCACGCTCAACTCCTCGGATTCCCCGTGACTTTCCCTGACCCGAGCACGGATCATGTGCTTCAGATAGTAGGAGCTCTACTACTACCTTCCACACCTATCCTTACTCGTTTCGAGTCCCATCCCGGAGTGCCCAAGTAGTTCCTTGTCGACAGTTTAACCCATATGCCCATACCAGCATATGCCAACACTCATCCTAACTCACTAGGAATTTCACCCCAAAACACTACCCTTGTTGCAACGAAATCCCTACTGACCATAACGAGTTGCCTCGCGAATACCCCGTCACATGCAGCGTGAAACAAATAGACATTCGAATACAAGATTCTATCCTAGAACGGTTGGAATCAAACAAGAGCTGCGCAATAGAACTAAATCAAATATTCTAAGGCTATGTGATTCTTACTGCATACAACCTATAGGGCATTCACTTAACAACTTACCATGATTAGCATAAATTCCTACTAGCAAGCAACAAACATGCAGTACAGTGTAAATAGCACAGGCAATCTAGCATACATACTCCTATGTTCTAGAAAGCAATAAATACACTAAGTATTGTACCTTTTCTCTTGGCTTCGGCTGACTGTACACACTGCGCCCTCGATCACCGTTTCTCAAACGGGTTTTCCTTTCTTTTATTTCCCAAAAATTTTAAGAGAATAATTTTATAGCCGCAAACTTGAGATCAAACACACCAAGATGTGTTTGATTCACTCAAGCTGTGCTCTGATACCAAGTTGTAACGTCCCAAAAATTACAATAAATTTGAACTTTTAAAATACCATTTTTAATAGATTAAATCACAAGCGTTTAACTCCAATAAACGTTTATACAAAACCTCGTTAAGTTAAACGATCATCTCAAATAAAACAGCGGAACTGTACTAAGTTTAAAAATAAATAAATACGAAGGTCTTCTCAACGCGCCAGTGTGTACCGTCACGCCTTACTGCCACTCGCACCTGAAACAGTAATTTTATAGGGAAAGGGTAAGCACGAAGCTTAGTGAATTTCGACACCTACGCATATAGCAATTATATACATATCACCCCTATCCGCACATAGACACACCCACAAACAGTCACATAGTACAACAACACAACACAAATAATCATGTACTCAATTACCTAGGTCCCACCGAGCCCTCGGTCCCACCAAGTTCACACAACAGTTATCCGCACTTCCTCGGTCCCACCGAGCCCTCGGTCCCACCGAGATGTATACAAAACACATTTATACTAGGCATTAAATCAATCTAATGCTACTCACCACAATACAGCTAGTTCACACAACCATTCAATAGTACACACAACTACCGCAACATATATACAATTCCTAGTCTACGCAGTGAGAGAACTCACCTCAAAAGCAACGCAGATATCCACAACAGCAAAACGAGCCGGCCAACTCCACTCACTTCTTTCCACCTAAGTAAGTGTTAACAAACGTCTAAGTGAAGTCCTAACCCAAAATCACAACTACAAGTTTACACGTGAAAATTCCAGCTTTTACTCTAAATATTACAGGTCTGTTCGGGACCTGTTTAGCCCCCCTTAAACTCATCAACCCAGAATTATTATTCCATAACTAGAAAGTTCTATGTCTTAGGGTTCCAGGGACATATCGCACGCGTTCATACGAGGTTCCTATCATCCTATATGAATTTTACAAAACCGACTCGCCGAACAGTGAAAAACAGGACCAGTCTGTAAAACACGATGATTTGGTCCTAGCTAGAGGCCGAACTGATTTTTACACAAAACATACAAAACTTACTAGACTCAAAATGGGAGATTTTGGCACTGGTTTCATCTCGATCCGATATTCCTAGAAAAAGTTACGGGTTTTATAAAACAGGGGCAGAATAGGCGACCTTCACATGAAATGATAACAATAGTCTACACTCTCATTAAGTCATGACTTAATACAATCAGACCCGCAATTACACTTTGGCTTAGGGTTTAGGATTACTAAGGGCTGTACAAAACCGCGCACCACCCACTGCCACCTCCGGGAGTGGTGGTCGCTGGCGGCGGCGGCGGCCATGGCGGGGTTACCACATTCCGGCGAGACCACACCACTTCACCCACCCTGCCACACACACACACACATACACGCACGCGCACACACACACACACACACGCACACATCCATCACCGCGGCGGCGCACGGCGGCGGCCACACCGCCGGCAGCCATGGCTGTGGCGGTGGTGGTGGCGTTTCACGGTGGTCCGACGACGAAAACAACAAACGAAAGGAAACGAAAAAAACTACCTCGGTCACGACTCTATCCTTCTCTCTTTTTCCGGCAGAAATCGACGGCGACTCTCCCTCTTCCCGGCGGCTCTCTCTCTCGCGGTTTCCTCTCTCTCTCCGGCGATTCTCTCTCTCGGCGGCACTCTCTCTCACTTCAGCGATTCTCTCTCGGCGGCACTCTCTCTCTCGCTGCACCCTCCCTCTCGCCGCACTCTCTCTCTCGCCGGCGTGAACAGCAGCACCGGCTGTGGTTTGGGGTGATCGACGGCAGCAGTAGCGGCAAGGAGGGAGGGGGGTCGGCGATGAAGGCAAGAAAAGAGAAGAAGAAGGATTAGGGTTTGGGGTTTGTTCTTGTGCTCCACGGAACATAAACACGAGAGGGGAAGGGGTCGGTTTTCTCAAAGCCGATCCCATGCAACCCTACATACCCAATGTACACAAACAGTCCCTGGAGTTAAAGTTTTTCCCCACTAAGCCCCCTAATCACAATCTTTTAACATTTTGGTCTTATTCGACAATCCCGTTAACAAACAATTTGCTTAGAGAAAAAAAAATAAAAAAAAATACCTAAAATAAACCGTACCGGAACACGGGCTTTACAATCATATGCCTTCCTAATATCAATCTTAAAGGCACACCGAGGAGCACCCACATCACGCTGATAAACGGACACAAGCTCCTGGGCCATCAGAATATTATTAGTAATTCTGCGGCCCGAGGTGAACGCCGACTGATTTGGACTAATAAGAAAATCCAAATAGGGCTTCACACGATCGGCATTTATACGACTAATACATTTGTATAAAATTGAGCAACGAGAGATCGGGCGGTATTCAGTTACCTTGGTCGCATTCACAACCTTCGGTATAAGACATAATAACGTATGGTTGATCTCTTTCTCCAAATAAGTCGTATAAAAGAAATTATGAATTGCCACCAACACATCCACGCCAACTATTCCCCAAGAAGCTTTAAAGAACTTTGATGTAAATCCATCCGATCCTGGAGCCTTATCGTTACCAATACCAAACATAGTCAACCGGATCTCGTCATTGGAAATTAGGCGAATAATAAAATTAGCTTCCGAAAGCGTCAAGTTTTTCTCAAACAGATGCGATGACATAATTGGATCAACCTGCATGTTACGGTCTCCCAAAATACCCTTAAAATAATTTAAAAAAACCTTGGGTACCTCCTCACCTTGAGCAAACCGTCCCTCAGTATCACACACCGAATGAATATGCCTCTATAATGCCTCTTCTCTTTGACCGCCATGTGAAAGTATTTGGTGTAAGAATCACCCTCGTTAAGCCACTTAATCTTGGCTCTTTGACAGAAGTAAGCTTCCTCCTCCATGTAAGCTTTCTTGTAAGCCAAGAGAATGTGAGCTAACTCCTCCTTAAGTGGTGCATTAGATGGGTCCGAAGCACAAGCGGTTTGGATCGAGTCCAATTCCACCTTAAGTTTCTCCACCATGATCGAAAGATTCCCATACGAAAACCGTAAGCTTCTCAAAGGAACTTTCAGACTTTTCAATTTCATCTTGAGCCGATGCATAAAGGAACCATGAACTGGCAAACCCCATCCATGGGACACAACCTGCAAAAATAACGGGTGATCTACAATAAGAATATCAAACTTAAATCCCTACATCTTTTTCCGGCTACCGCCTTTGAACTAACACACCGCCGGGAATGGTCCGAGACTCCCCTAAAAAGGAAAATAACCGTAGCATCATGGAACCGATCCGTGAATTCAACATTTGCCATGCCTCGGTCTAACTTGCGCAAAATACCTCCTTCCTCTTTCGGTTTTTGACATCACGTAAACTGGATGCCAATATACCGGATATCAAAAAGTTCCACATCCTCAACACAGGCATGAAATCATCCATGTCTCGATTCCTCCTAGAAGAACTTTCGAATCCATCATGCGGAAAAAACATAGTATTAAAGTCACCTAAGGCAAGCCATGGGTTAGCACCCATACATGCTTTTAAACTTGTGAAGTCCAGACCAAAGGGTTGTACGGGCAACGACATTGTTAGCCCCATACACAACTGAAAGGAAAATAGGGGACAACTCACCCCGAATCCTTACTTCCAAGTTCATAAACTGGCTATGCGAATCTACAACCATAACATCCATCATCCGTAGGTCCCAAGCAACAATAATTCTCGTATCGAACTCCGACTGATGATGATTAGAAACCCACTCCCAACGGCCAAAAACTTTGCCAGCTACATCCGAAAGCACATTACTAGCCACGTGAGATTCAATAATACCACATAACGAAATGCCATGACCCCGAATTAATTTACATACCTCCTGTTAGATAATATAGATATTTGGGCCTTTGTTTAGTTTTGGGCTTGTGGGCCAGCCTTTTGTATAGTTAAGTTTACTTTACCTTGTTTAGCTTACATTAGGTTTAGGTATATACTTTAGTAATCAGTATTCTATCTTCTCCTTCTTGTATCTTGTAAGAACACAGCATTCTAATAAAACCCTAAGCACTTTTTGCATTTCTTCTTCATCTATCAAAGTTATCATGGTATCAGAGCAAGGTTAATCTCGTTTCTTCTCTCAAGTACTGTTAATCTCAAGCGTTCTTTTCTGGTTCGATCTTCTTCTGGGTCGGTTTTCTTCTGGTTCGAGAATCATTGTCTTCTGCTCGAAAATCGTCTCTGCTATAGGTATCTTTAATCTCTGTGTTTATTTCGATTTTTTGCTTACTTTTCTCGCTTGCAATGGCTGGAAACGATTCTCTCCAAGCCATTAGTGTTCGTTTAGATGGGAAAAATTACTCCTATTGGAGTTATGTCTTGAAAAACTTTCTGAAGGGAAAGAAATTGTGGGGTTATATTTCTGGTACCAGTATGAAACCAACAGGAGCAAAAGAAATTGAATCTTGGGAAGTTGAGAATTCAAAAATTATCACTTGGATAAATAATTCTGTTGAACCTTCAATTGGTGTTCAGTTAGCCAAATATGAAACAGGCAAGGAAGTTTGGGACCATCTTGAGAGATTGTATACATAGTCTAATTTTGCAAAACAATATCAGTTAGAAGCTGATATCCGAGCACTCGAACAGAGAGATATGAGTATTCAAGATTTCTACTCAACAATGACAGATTTATGGGATCAGTTAGCTCTTATTGAACCTGCTGCTTTACGTGCATTTGAACCCTACATTGCCCGTAGGGAAGAACAGAGATTGGTGCAGTTTCTTATGGCTCTAAGAAGCGACTTTGAGGGACTTCGTAGTAACATATTGCATCGCACCCCACTTCCCTCAGTTGATTCAGTTGTAAGTGAGTTGTTAGCTGATGAAACTCGTCTGAAAACACAAACTGGAAAGGGTATTCTTCCTATACCAAGTCCTTCTGTCATAGTTGTTCCTCCTTATAGGTATCCTACTCAAAATCAGAATAAGAGTCGTCCAAGAGTCGGATTTGATGAATGCAGCTTCTGTAAGAAAAAGGGACATTGGAAGTCTCAATGTCCAGAGCTTATGGGTCGAAATTCTTCTATGCAGTCCGGTCATCCGCGACAACCACATCGCTTCTCTCCTCAAGTTAGCACTGCTGCCGCCGTTCCTCCATCTCGGTCAACTACTAATCCTCTTCTTGCATCCATAACTGAACAACTCCAGAAGCTTCTTGATGTTAAGTCTCATGCCATGTCCGTCTCTTCTCCCATAGGTCAGTCCATTGATAACGAATCAGGTATTAATCCAACTTCATGGATTTTAGATTCTGGTGCTTCTTTTCATATGTCTCCTAATGCTAAATTATTTGCTTCTGTAAAACCTATGCCATCCTTGCCTATCACTACTGCTGATGGTACTCCTATGCCATTAGCAGGCATTGGTCCTATTATGGGTCCAAAATTCTCTCTTCCTAATGTTTATCATATTCCAAAACTCTCATTGAATCTTGTGTCTGTTGGTCAATTATTTGATTCTGGTTATAAAGTATTCTTTTCTCTTGACTCTTGTTGTGTTCAGGATCCACGTACTCAGAAGCTGATTGGGACCGGCCGTAGGCGTGGGGGCTTATATGTGTTGGATGAGTTGCGGTTACCAGTAGCAGTTGGTCATACCGCAGATCTATCTTCTTTTCGTTTGTCGTCTAAGTCGTCTACTTTCTATTTGTGGCATTCACGCCTTGGACATGTTTCTGCTTCTCGTTTAAAATACTTGGCCTCTTCTGGAATTTTGGGAAATTTGCAAACTCATGATATTTCTACTTGTAGTGGTTGTAAACTTGCAAAATTTTCATCTTTACCTTTTAAATTAAGCAAATCTCTGTCAGTTGCACCTTTTGATTTGATTCATTCTGATGTGTGGGGACCATCTCCTTTTCCTACAAAAGGAGGGTCTCGATATTATGTTTCTTTCATTGATGATTGTACTCGTTTTTGTTGGGTTTTTCTCATGAAACATCGTTCAGAATTCTTTGATGTTTATTGTCGTTTTCGTGCATATGTTAAAACCCAGCATGATTCTGTGATTAAATGTTTTCGGTGTGATTTGGGAGGAGAATATACTTCCAATAAATTCTGTGAATTGCTTGCTTTAGATGGAACTAGTTACCAGACATCCTGTACAGATACTCCCGAGCAGAATGGTGTTGCTGAAAGAAAACATAGACATATACTTGAAACTGCTCGCTCGCTCTTGTTGTCTTCTCCGGTTCCTAACCAATTCTGGGGTGAAGCCGTTCTTACTGCTGTCAATCTGATCAACAAAATTCCATCCTCAATCACCTCAGGTATCTCTCCCTTTCAGAAACTTTATGGTCGTTGCCCTGATTATTCCTCTCTACGTGTCTTTGGTTACACTTGATTTGTACTTCGTCCACATGTAGAACGTGACAAATTATCTTCTAAATCTGATGTCTGTGTCTTTCTTGGTTATGGTGAAGGACAAAAAGGTTATCGTTGCTTTGACCCTACCTCTCAAAAATTATATGTTTCTAGGCATGTTGTGTTTCTTGAGCATATTCCTTTCTATTCCATTCCTAAAACTGAACACAACTTGACAAAGTCATATGTCATTAATCTTGATCCGTTCGTTGAGCAAGTAAACTCTACTCAGACTTCAGATACTCTTCCAACGGACGAACATGCTACTGGTACTTCAATGCCTGACATTGCTGCCCCCCTCCTACTGTCACTCAAGATGCACCTGAGAATGTGGATCCACCTCGACAATCTCAACGTACTCGTAAGTCTACTCGTCTACCAGAATTTGCTTACTCTACCTACTCTCCCTCTTTTACTTCCTTCTTAGCTTCTATACACTCTCTTTCTGAACCCTCATCTTATAAAGAAGCAGTTACTAAGGCAGCATGCCATGAGTGAGGAACTTGAGGCTTTGCAAAAGACCCATACTTGGGATTTGGTTCCTCTTCCGGAAGGTAAACGTGACATTGGTTCCCGATGGGTATATAAAATCAAGACAAAATCTGATGGATCTGTTGAACGTTACAAAGCCAGGCTTGTAGCTAAGGGCTTTACTCAGGAATATGGTTTGGACTTTGAGGAGACTTTTGCCCCGGTTGCCAAAATGACTACAATTCGCACTCTTATTGTCGTTGATGTTGTTCGCAAATGGAATATTTCACAAATGGATGTTCGAAATGCCTTTTTGAATGGTGACTTGAATGAGGAAGTATACATGGCTCCTCCTCCCGGTGTTCTTCATAAAACGGGTGAAGTTTGCAAGCTTAGAAAAGCTCTATATGGACTTAAACAGGCCCCACGAGCTTGGTTTGAAAAGTTCTCTGATGTTATTCTGTCTCTTGGATTCTCTGCTAGTGAACATGATTCTGCTCTCTTTGTCAAACATACTTCTGCAGGTCGTATATTGCTTTCGTTATATGTTGATGACATGATTATCACTGGTGATGATCTTCAAGGAATTCATACCTTAAAGTCAGAGTTAGCCGCACAGTTTGAGATGAAAGATTTGGGACCTCTTAGATATTTCTTGGGTATTGAGGTTGCTTCTTCTCCCAGAGGTTATCTGCTTTCTCAATCTAAATATACTGCTGAAATTATTGATCGAGCTTGCCTCGCTGACACTCGTGTTGTGGACTCTCCCTCTGAATTGAATGTCGAGTATTCACCAACTGATGGTTCTCCCCTCAAAGACCCTACCTTGTATCGTACTATAGTTGGCAGCCTGGTTTATCTCACGATTACTCGACCAGATATTGCATATGCGGTTCACATTGTCAGCCAGTTTGTTGCAGCTCCGACTTGTACTCATTGGACAGCTGTTGTGCGTATTCTACATTATCTTCGAGGTACCATGTTCAGAAGTCTCTTGCTATCTTCCACATCTTCTCTGGAACTGCGGGCATACTCTGATGCTTCTTATGCACGCAATCCAACAGACAGACGATCGGTTACAGGTTTTTGTGTCTTCTTGGGAGACTCGCTTATCTCGTGGAAAAGTAAGAAACAGTCTGTGGTTTCTCTTTCTTCCACTGAAGCTGAATATCGGGCTATGGCATCTACTTCCAAGGAGATCATTTGGTTACGTTGGTTACTTGCTGATATGGGTGTTTTTCTTCACCATCCCACTCCTATGTATTGTGACAATCGTAGTGCCATTCAGATTGCTCACAACTCGGTTTTTCATGAACGCACCAAGCATATAGAGGTTGATTGCCACTTCACACGCCAACATCTCAAACGTGGCTCTCTTTCCTTACCGTTTGTAAGCTCAACTCTACAACTTGCAGACTTCTTTACGAAGTCTCACCCGATCTCTCGCTTCCGCTTCCTTGTTAGAAAACTCTCGATGTTTCTTGCTCCCGCATCATGAGTTTGAGGGGGGATGTTAGATAATATAGATATTTGGGTCTTTGTTTAGTTTTGGGCTTGTGGGCCAGCCTTTTGTATAGTTAAGTTTACTTTACCTTGTTTAGCTTACATTAGGTTTAGGTATATACTTTAGTAATCAGTATTCTATCTTCTCCTTCTTGTATCTTGTAAGAACACAGCATTCTAATAAAACCCTAAGCACTTTTTGCATTTCTTCTTCATCTATCAAAGTTATCACCTCCCACTGTTTTATCGCGGCATTTAAACCTCAAATATTCCAGCATGCAATTTTTAACGTGACGTACCATCAAAAGACCCCAAACCGTCGTCCACATTTGCATGGGATTGGTCCTTCCCCATGCACTGTTGCAGAGATGAAGATGGTATGCAATCTTTTTACTTCTTTTTTTGAGTCTTAACAACATGAACTTACTTACTTTCTACATAATTAATTATATATACTTTTTCTGAGGCTATAGCTCATCACTATCCATGTGATTTCAATCTCCTCGAATTGGTCATCTATCAATGTACTTACTTTCTACATATATATAATTAATTAATTATATATACCTTAATTAATTAATTGTATATACCTTAATTAATTAATTAATTAATTAATGTGAATATATCTCTAATTAATCAAATTCAGACTTATTACTTCTTTTAAAAGTGACGATGTTTTTTTGTTGTTTTTCCCATCCAACATGTTGATCAAATTTTTCATCTATAGCAACCGGTGGCGGAACACAAACATTCTAACATTGGGGGCCGGACTTAATTATTTATACAAAAAAAATGTATTACATGCTTAACATAAACAAACTTATACAGGATCTTGAGAAAACATATAAGTTTTTTTCTAAGAACCCCCATGAATACTATGCCAACGCTATAACAATCCGTATTTATAAGACGACAAAAATATCTAAAAGTCGTAATAGAATGATCCATAGGACCAATCAATTGTGTGTGTGATATAAAAGTGTTACGGTCCACATATATTTAGCATCGATCCTAGAAACCCGATTTTGCTTATTTGCGAACAAAAGTAATTAATTTCTTGCTTACGGTCCAGATATATTTACATATGTTTTGGGGCCAATTAAAAAACATATTTACAAACATGTTTTGGCTTGATAATATATTTACATATGAAAATATATCTGGACCTTAAATATATATATATTTAATTGGCTTCAAAACATTTTTTAAGGGGACAAGATATATTTACCAAACCCGTGTTTTATAAAATCTAAACCACAAGACAAGAATTAAATCAACCCAAAGGAGTGAAAGGACTAAATCCTTAAATCTAGATCAAAATCAAAATCAAAATCATTAAGACACAGATTTTAAGAAATTAACCCTAAACAAAATAACATACTAATACTAAATATTTAAAATGTAAATGCAAATCTACATAGAAATTTCAACAATTCATGATTATAAGATTGCAATTAAAATTGAAGTATTGTACTAAAACAAAAGAAATTTTGAACAAACAAAAACCCATAAATATGATAATAATATTGCCATTGAAATGGGAGGTTAATTGAGTTTTCATATGAATTTTGGGGCCGATTAAAAAACTAAAAATATACATATATATCTCCACAAAAGCCATATAAGGCCATCCGCAGCGCCCACGGGCTCGCTGCGGGCTCCCTCGGGTAGTGGTGGGGGTGGCTCGGGCTTCGGCTGCGGGCTCGGCCTCCGGGCTTTCAAACCCGAGGAACCCGAAGCTATTTTCTCAAAAAAAAAATCTTAAAAATAAATAACTCCCAACAACGCCTACTTTTTATAAAAAAAATTAATTAAATGTATAAATAAAAGAATTAAAAAAATGAGGTGGCAAGAGGGCTTTTAGTTATGCGTTGGGGGTCTTTAGGGCTTGAGGGCTTAGCTGATGTGGCGTTGAGGGCTTGAGGGCTTTTAGTTATGCGCTGAGGATGGCCTAAGGAACAACAAAACCACAGGGGTCATGGCCCCCTTTGGCCTCTATAGGCATCCGCCCATGACAGCAACGACCTTGTCGTCGCAAAAAGTCGAACGAATTTTCCAGATTTGACCCATCTTTTAGCCATGACAAGTTGTCGCTATAGCTATTTACAGCAACAAACCAGAAGTCGTTGCTATAGGCGTTGTCGCTATAGCCACCATTTCTTGTAGTGTGTCTTAAACCTCTTTGATACCATAAAAAGACCGTTTGGTCCGAAATGTACTTTGCCATGATGGGGGAGACCCGATTTCCATGAAACATGACGGAACACAAAAGTAGGCCACTATTCTATGTTTAGAGCTTCTTTAGTAGTGTGTTGGTCATTGAGTTGAACCATTCCTGGTCTATAGTTTAAGTCCTCCAATGCACCATAATGGTTGAAGTGAGTAATAAATGAGGAGGGAGGGTTTTGAGGATGAATCTTACCAATAAATGCAGAGAAAAACGTCTAGCCAAAACCCCAAATCACTAATAAATGACCTAAATGTTGGAACTGCTGCTTTTATACCCCTGCTCCCCGACCGCGATAGTGACAAGCGATAGTGACAATTGTCACTTTCGTTGGGCATACTCGTCCTGGTCCCGTGGCTCTTGGTACAAAACCGGTGAGAGTGACATGTGATTGTGACAATTGTCACTTTCGCTGGTCACTTTCGTTGAGATTGTACCAAAAGCTCAAAATGCTTATTTTCCACCCGATTCGTTCATGACTCGCTTTAGTTAGCCAGCTAACTTGTTCTTTAATTGTATTTCCCATCCTATACTTCCATACTTACAAAAAATGAAAGTGATCAATCGAAATTCTTACCGAAAATTTTCGGGTGTTACAATTTAAGTTTGATCACGTTTAGGACATCATGAAAGATTGCGAGAATCTCTCAAATATCCCTACAACACCTCAATATCAACGACAATTTTCTTAACAACCGCCTTCTCCTGGTTCATCGTCAGGGACAGATGTTGGTTTACCCTCGTTGAATCTTAATGATGAGCAAGGTATTACTTTAACTCAAAGACCAATTGGTGTAAAAAAATGCAAAATCAAGGCTCCAGTCTGATAATAAGATAGAGTCTCTTGTCAAGGCTAGAAAAAAGATGAGCAAAACTATAAACAAAAACAATAAAGTTATTATGAAAAAGAATTGTTGGTCCCGAAGGTTTATACAAGTATAAGTTTGTAGAAGGGGGGTTGAATACAAACACACAAGATTTATGGTTTTCTAAATTGTTTATTGATAAATCAAAACAATTTACAGCTTGTTGCAGAATAAGATTAAGTACAAGACCTAATCTAAACAAACTTGAGAAGCACTAAGTATTATTGCACTAAGAAATAAAGAGAAAAAGGAAATCTAGAAAAATGAAGATATTTTTCTAAGGCACCAAGTAGATAGGGAGAGACCGCCTTCAAACTGAAGGGGTATTCCTCCTTTGATGATGACAAAGCAACAAAAGAAAATTGCTAAGGTGTTGTTCGGTTCATTTTCTGTTAAGACCTGAATCCATATGACTGTCTGAGTGGATATGGTTGTCTGGCTGTTAACAGATAAGTTGGTGTTCGGTTGTTATACTGAATAAACAGTCTGAATGTCAGAAATGACCATTTTACCCTCAGTCTTTATTTTTGCTTATATAAATAAATTGTTTGATATAAATATTGAATAAATGACTTATAATTATTAAAAAAATACCAATTTAAACATTTTAAAATAAAAACAACTTGATTTCACATAATAATACGAATTCAATGTTATAATCAAAACAAAACTAATAAGTACTTAAAATAAGAACAAGTCCAACTCATAGTTCGAATACATTAAAAAATTTCAAACATTCTAAACTAGTCCATTTCAAAAACATATCAAACCTAAATTAGCACAAATTCATTCTAAGAAATATCAAGCCCTAATATTTACTCAAACCTAAAATCTTAAAATTAAGGTTAGGTGTAAACATGGTAGAAATAGGAAGGAGGATAAACAAATGAATATTGCTTTCCTAATTTTTGACGGTGGTGGATTTGTATCATCATCATGGAAGCAACCAAAACCCACCACCTCGAAGGCATCAAAACCCATCACCTGGAACCTAAACTCTTCACATTTACCTACCCTAGAAGCCACAAAACCCACCAGTTCGTTACCCAACGTGAAACACTTCCTCAATGTGTGATGGCGACGGTATTTTTGTGTGAAGATGCTTGCGATGGACAGAAAGGATTGAGATGAAGAGGGTCGATTTGAGGAGAAGATCCGATCGTGAGTTCTTCGTTTAGAGGGAGTAATCATAGAGAGGTAAACAGACCGATCATGATTTCTTCGATTCAGGGAGTAATCACAGATAAGGAGCATATCGATGGAGGTGTTGGCATATTTTTATTTTTATTTTTGACCGGTCGAAGAATGAGGGCTGGAGAAGAGTCGATCAAAGGAGCAGCAAAGAGGGAAGATGGGTTGATTTCAGAGAAAACATGATTCATAGAGGAGGGTAGGGAGGGGCAAGGCATGTCTTTTGAGCGGCTGAGTCCATACAAGTGAGGTAAATGGGCTGAGCGAATAAGCCCAAAATTTCCTGATTAAGCCCCAACCGAACACCCTCTTATAGCTGAGCGAATCAACTATAAGGCTTATACAGCCCATTAAGCCACAAACGAACAGCCCCTAAGTTAAAAACATAAGGTTAAATTGGACTCATAGATGCGTGTCCCATTTACTGTTTTTCGGGATCTTTTCTAGTACTGATGGAGTAAAGTACTTCACTAAAATTTTCATTAATCTTCGTAAATAAGTTTACAAGGGAAGATGTAAAATTATAAGTACAAGTGAAAGAAAATTATAAGTACAAGTGAAATAAAATTACAAGTACTAAAAGTTACAACTGATAAATACAAGAAGAGAATACAAAAGGTGATTTGTCAGCTATAGAGGTTCATCTTTGAAGAGCATTTCATCAAAGGAATCTGTCTCTGGGATCACCCAATCAGGAACTACTTCACCCTGTTGTCTTCTGAGTTTGGCTTCATTCAACATGTGGGTTTTGAGGAAGAGTCTTAGTCTTGATTTGTTGCACCAGTGGACAAGATCTCTGAGTTGGTTGACAGAGTAGATAGGGAGCTATAAAAATCTTTGAAGGCACATGACACCATTCCAGTCCAAGAAAATTATACAATAGGGATCACTAACCACTTGACCAGGGGTGAAAGGTCCATCTGGTGGCAGTGATAGGTTTAAGGCTGAGAGATCAGGAGGAGGTCCGAGCATTGCTTCTCTAGAGAATTTGATCCCTATTTCCTTACGGATAGCAGGCCCTGAGGAAGAGGAAGCACGCTTTCTTTTGGCAGGAGCAAGTCTTTGTTTTGTAGAAGAGCTGGAGAGGAGGCAAGTCAATTGTAGATGTAACCCTGTTGATCATAGCATTTAAGAATTTTTCAACGTAGGATTTGAACTTTGATTTTGACTTTTGAATGGCACTCCTGACTTATAGACATTCATCAAACCCATAGAGATCAAGCTTTGACATGTATCACCGCTGCGTTTCCCCGTTCTCTCTAACGACAATGACTTCCACCATCACTACACCTCTTACAGTTTTTCCCTTCAGGTATACGTTGATGATTCGACTTGGATGGTATCTGAAATCCACTCTTTCTCTGCACCATTCCAACGTCGAGTTGCTGACATCTTTCTTCTTCTGAGTCTCCTTACCAATTTTCTTGAGTAGTTGCTCCTGAACCCGAATTGGAAATTTCTTCAGCTTCTTATTAGAGACTGAGCGCTGAGCAACCTTAAGGGCAAATTCAGTGTCCTTTTGGTTCTCAGCTATGAGTTTCTCAGCCCTGATTGATTCTTCAAGTTCTTCTGGAGACAAAAACTCTAGGCCAGAAGGAGGGATGACTCGTAGGCACTGACTCTCTTGCTGATTTATCATCGCTGCTCTTCTTCTTTTTTCATCATCCTCTGACCTTTGAGGAAGTTGAGAGGGTCTGGATGTGTGAGCAGCTCTTCTTTTCCTTCTTGTTCATCTGTCTCAAGCACTGAGACTGGGATTATTGGTAGTTCATCAACTATGGGAGCTAGGATTATTTGTTGAGGCAGGGGTTCTTTAGAAGGTCCCTCAAGCAGGAGGAGGACTAGCTGAATCAAAAGAATCATAAGTTAGTTTCTTTTGAAGGAAAGAAGGAAAGATAGAAAAATAGGCTAAGTGTGTATGAGGGGTTTGAGAAGAGGATGGATAGAAGCAGAGAAGGGGATTATTGAGAGGCATACCTGAGAAGTTAGCATATTCTCAACGTTAAAAAGAATCTTGAGATTCCTAGTGGTAGCAACCTCCTTTTGCTTACCATGGGAGATCTTCTTTGCAGGAGACTTCTTAGTCTTCTCCCTTGCTTTGCTGAACACCACCCCTTTAGGTTCAGGAACCCTGATGGTTGTAGGCTTGAACCCGAAGTCAGGTTTTTCATCATCGCCGTCATCGTTGTTTCCACCATCAGGGTTGGTGGGTTCATCCTCCAGGATTTCCACCTGCTCCTCATCTTCTTCTTCTTCTTCCTCTTCATCAGAGGGAATAAGTACAGTTAGAGAAGTGGGAGGAGTGGGTTCTTTGTCTTTCTCCCCCTCAGATAAAGAAGGGTCTTCTTCAGCATTTTCCTCCCCCTCAACGTGAGGGAGGTCTTCATTAGTGTTCTCCTGCCCCTCTTTGTCATCATCATTAGGGGGAGGATTTTCAGTAGTAGCAGCAGCGTTAGCGGACTTGTCTTCTAGGCCAGGTTCCGCTGAAGCGGAGGCACGAGTAGCCTCAAGTTCGTCCACCCTAGCTTCAAGGCCAGGGATCGCTTCGGTGGCCTGTACTATGAAATCAGCCACCATCCCCAGCTTTGTTCTATCATCCTCTATGAAGGATAGGCCGGGAGCTACTGGTGCATTTAAGCTGTCGAGGAGTTGGGAGATCAGGGAGTTCGTAGAATCAACCTTGGTGGTGAGATTACTCACCTGACCCCTAAGAGAGTCGACCTTGGTGCCGATATCAGCAACGGTAGTGCTGAGGGAGGAGACGGTGGTGTCTAGTGTGTGGAGGGATGAAGAAATATTGACCACGTCTCTTTGAAGCGTTTTCACCTATTCGGTCAGCGCTGATAGATGTGCGTTGTCAGCCTTGGCAGAGAGAGAGGTGGAGATATTATTTAGGGAGTCATCGGCAGTGTTCACGGCGTTGGTGTTGTTGGTGAGATCCTTTGAAAGGGAATCCACCTGATCCTTTACATTCTTGATAGATGCAGCGATCATGCCCAAATGAGGACCTGTAAAATAAGAAAAATTTTGAGCAAATGAAAGCTCTAAAAGGGGAATGGGTGTAGAAGAGATAGATAAAGAGATTGGGATACCTGATGGTCGGGAGAAAATATCAAAGTCCCGACTTCCACCATAGTACTCTATGTCGTGTTCCATTTCAGACACAAAGGTGAAAGGCATACTCCGAGTAGTCCCGAGAGGGAGACCATCAGGTCCTGTCTCGTTCTGTTGCATCAGGTTGTGTAGACGAGATTCCTGAGCATTAGTGAGTGTCGTAGCTAGTGCAGATGTGTTGGGTCACCAAAGATTTGAAATTGACTTACCGATGTTTTCCCTAAAATCATACTTAGAATATTTTAGCATGGTTCTTTGAATGACTTGTACAAGATAGCAACTGTTCGGTGAAGTCGAAGATCAACCGAAACCAAGCTTGAAGAGTTTCTCCTTGCGGAAATAAGAATACTCTTCTCAAGATACATACAAGTCAATGTCCACCGAATTGTGTCTTCACACATCGATGGACATCCTCACCACCGCTGGTGTCTTCACACGTCGGTGGACATGCTCACCACCGATGGTATCTTCACACGTCGGTGGACATGCTCACCACCGATGGTGTGTTGACACATCGGCCAAATCCATCCCACCGATAAGGATGTTCATCTCGGTGGGATCTTCATGTAAATAGATTTTCTTGCAGATGATTTTTAAAGACCAATGACAGTTATATCGGTAGAACTTCATCGATAAAATTGTCTTGGAAAACACATCAAGAAGATCCTCCAGGTTTGGCAATAATCCAGTGGTTGGTAAAAATGTCAACCTAGTACTCTCCACTTTTAGATGACGTCTAAATCAGCATGGGCACTCTTCCTGGTTCCAAGAAAAAAGGTGATTTGGAAACATCAACTTTTCAGAGTACTACACCTTCTATCCAATCTCCTTATGACAAGTGTCCTGAGCATTTAATGCACAGTACTTGTATCTTCACTATAAAAGGAAGTAGAAGGCTCCATGCAAACTACGCTTTCTGGACTTCTCTCTCAGTGCAAGAAATCTCCATATTGCTTAAAAACTTTATAGCTTTGTTCTAAGTGTTCTTAGTTGTTTTGTTAGTATACTTTGTGTAAGATTGTTAGAATAGTTTATCTATTCTTTTCTGCAACAGTCTTAAGTTTTCTATGTGTAATTCTTGTTGAAAGATTTTCAATAATAGAATTAAAATTGTGAAAATTTTGAGTATTGTATTCAACCCCCCCCCCCCCCCCCCCGCCTTCTACAATACTTGTTATAGCCATCTGGGACTAACAAGTGGTATCAGAGCAGAAAAGTTTAACTCATAAACTTGATCAGCGATGGTTGCCTCATCATCTTCAACTGTTGAAAACTCTTCTCAAAACAACTTTGCTGAAAATGGTTCCATCACCAAACCTCCTAAGTTTAACCCTAACAACTTTTCTCTTTGGAAAAGCCGTATGATGCTATTCATGGAAGGAGTGGATACTAGATATCCAACCATTCTCAAAGAGGGTCCCATTATCCCTAGAGTCTGGGCTCGCTATGAAACGCAGAGGTCTGGTAAGGAAACCACTGAAAAGGAAGTCTCTAGTGACTCCGATGATTCTGAGCCTTCCGACAAAGAGAAAGCTAAAGGTATTGGACGTTATATTCTCAAAAATCCAAAGAAATATACTGATGAAGAAAAACGTCTTGTTACTCTTGATTCAAAGATTAGAGCAATCATTTCCCTCTCACTTCCTGATGAAGTCTATCATTCTCTAGTTAACTTTGAAACTGCTAAAGAGATGTGGACCACACTATGTGTCCTGTACGAAGGTACAGAGGAAGTGAAGAAATCCAAAAAGATTTCCCTCATAAGAAAGTATGAACTTTTCACTCATGAAAAAGGTGAATCTCTTCCTAGCTATTATAATCGTTTTAACTCTCTTCTGAATGATCTGAAGTTACTAGGCAGAGTCTATGATAATGAGGAAGTTTTAAACAAGTTCATGGATTGTCTCCTAGACTTTTGGGAAACATGTGTACTTGTATCAAAACTTCCAAGGACCTTGAGTACATGCCTTTAACTGTTTTATATGGAACTCTCTTCAACTTTGAACAAACCAAGTTACAAAGGAAATCTTTCATCAAAGATATAAATGGCACTTCTATTGCTCTTGTTAGTGAAGATTCCAAGAAATCTCAAAGTATTCCACGCATCACCTATCCGTCATCAGATTCTGAAAATGAAAGCCAAAGCAACTCTTCTCACCAATCGGAGGCATATCTAAGTGATGCCGATGATGAAGGTGAAGAAATGTATGTCAAAAGGTTGTCTGATGAATTAGCCATGTTAGCTGGTTTCAAAAACAAATATCGCTTTTCGAACAAATCCAAATCTTTCAGAAAACCCTTATCCTCTACAAAAGCTTCCTCAACTGATAAAACAAATGAGGAATGTTTTAATTGTGGAAAGAAAGGACATTTTGCAGTTGAGTGTAGAAGTAAGCGTGTGATGAACTCTAGAAATTCATCGTCAGACAAGTTCTCTTCCAAGTATGAAATATCCAAAAATAACTCTTTCAAATCAAATCTTGCCAAGAAAGATAACCAATCCTCTTCCAAAGATCTTCAAGAAAGAGATGAGAAGTACAAAGCCAAATACAAGAAAGAAAAGGAAAGAAATGAAGGTCTCCTTAAGAAAGGAAAGGGTCTCATGGCCGAAATACATGATTGGGAAGAAGAGACTTCTGACAGTGACAACAACTCTCCCAACAAGTGCTTCATGGCCATCTCAGAAGATGTGGAAGATTCTGAAAAAGCGACCTCTCCAATGGCTTTGGTGTCAACTGGGTGCTCGACATCATACTCTCAGGTACATCCCTTTAATGATATGACTGACATTGAAAAGATTAATGCTTATGAATCCTTAACTAAAGATTTTTACTCCATGAAGGATGGCAAGAAAAGAAAATATGAACTATTCAAAAATCTCACATCTCAACTTGAAATATGCTTGTCTAAACTTAAAAAGTTTGAAGAAATCAAAGTTGAGCTTGAAGACTTGAAAACCATAAATCATGTGATTTCAAAAGAGAAAAACAAACTTTTTAAGAAACTAAAAAGAGAACAAGAGACGATTGAGAAATGGACAAGTTCGTCAAAGAATCTTGAGCAAATCTTTAAATATCAAATTTCTGTTATCAATAAATTTGGCTTAGGCTATGGAAAGATCATCTCTGACGCCTCTTCTCAAACTCTGGAGCCTACCTCTAGTGTATGGGATGATGCTTCAGACTCAAGTTCTTTAGACTCTTTTTCTTTAAACTCTTTAGATCTAGGTGAATCTTTAAAGTTTGGAATGTTCATAAAAGCTAAAGAATCTTCGTCTGTTCAAAACATGGAAAAAGAGGACTCCAAGGATTTTTCAAAACCCATCCATGATCTTTTAAAAGATTTAGCGATTGATGAATATGTCCCTCCGTCTGATCTTTCAAAATCAACGTCTGTCAAAAGAGTTAAATCCAATTCCACCGAAGTGAATTCTCCACCGATATGTAACTCTCCCACCGATTTTCTTCCCAGATCTGTGAGACTTACAAACTCAAAAGGGAAATCGGTGGAGCTTAGGAAAAATCATTTCAAAAACTCTTCAAGAGATCTTTCCAAGTTTGCCTCCACCTCAAGTGATGGGACTTTAAGATTTCCTTCTCACTCCTCATCCTTTGGTCCTAAAAACGTTCAATTTAATGTCATAAGAAAAGGAAAAGAAGAATTGCAAAAACCCAAAAAGATTTTTGTTTACAGAAAGTGTTATAACTGTGGTGACATTTTTCATCTTGCAAAGGATTGTCCAAAGGAAAGAATTGAAAGAATCAAACCTAAGGACTCTTCCTCCTCTAACCCAAAAGGACCCACCACCAAATGGGTACCTAAGAACTAATCTGTGTGTGCATGCAGGCTTTTGAGCACCATCAAATTTGGTATCTGGATAGTGGGTGCTCACGCCACATGACGGGGAATAAATCTCTTCTCATCAACTATATGTCTGGAAAATGTCCATCTGTAACTTTTGGTGACAACTCTAAAGGTTACACCAAAGGATATGGAACTCTCACAAATGGATCTGTCACTTTCAACAAAGTGGGCACTTGTTGAAGGTCTCATGCATAATCTTCTCAGCATTAGCCAACTGTGTGATCTTGGATATAAAGTTATCTTTGAACTTTGTATCTGTACTGTTGTGGATAAGAACTTCAATGTGGTGTTATCTGGAAAAAGGATGGAAAATGTCTATATCAGTGATATAGGACTAAGTAACAATTCATCCAATGTCTGCTTTGTGTCAGATGACACAGCCAAAAGGAACTGGCTGTGGCATAAACGTCTATCTCATCTGAACTTCAAAACACTCCATAAAATCTCAAACAAAGAACTGGTGACTGGCATGCCAAAGTTGAATTTTGTCAAAGAAAAGCTGTGTGATGCATGTGAAAAAGGGAAGCTCACCAAAACATCCTTCAAGACCAAGCAATGTTCCTCCATCACTCTTCCTCTCCAGATGTTACACATGGATCTATGTGGACCATTCAGCACTCCTAGTCTTGGTGGCAAAAGGTACATTCTTGTTATTGTTGATGAATTTACTAGATACACTTGGGTATTTTTTCTCAGGTATAAAAGTGATGCAACTGAAGATATCATCAACTTTGTCAAAAAAAATGAAGTTCTAAATGGGCAGCTTGTAAGATCGGTGAGAAGTGACAATGGTACTGAATTCAGAAACAGTGCTCTTGAAGACTTCTTTAATGAGAAAGGAATTTCTCAAAATTTCTCTGCTGTCAGAACTCCTCAGCAAAATGGTGTGGTGGAAAGGAAAAACAGAACTCTATGTGAGGCTGCTAGATCTATGCTAAGTGAATCAAATCTTCCCACCTATTTTTGGGCTGAAGCTGTTAATACTGCTTGCTTTACCCAAAATAGGTCTGTGATTTCCAAAAGACATGATAAGACCCCATATGAAGTTTTCCATGGCAGAAAACCAAATATTGGCTTTCTTCATGTTTTTGGCTGTGTGTGCTTTATTCTAAATGATCGTGACAATCTTGGGAAGTTTGATCCCAAAGCTGATGAAGGTATTTTTGTTGGATACTCTTTATCCTCCAAAGCATATCGTGTGTTCAATCTCAGGAGAAATGCATTGATGAGTCTATCCATGTCAAATTTGATGACTTAAGATCATCATCTCTTTCAAATGATGATGATGAATTGCACAGGTGGATTTCCTCATGCATAGGTGATGCTCCCATGGTTAACTCCACCTACGCTTCTTTCATTCCTTTGAACCCATCAAATAACCAAGTTGGGTCATCTTCCATAGTGCATCCTTCCACCGATATTTATTCTCCCACCGACTTAAATCCTACTGCCACTATGCACTTTTCCACCGATCCCATACCCTCTACCGATCCTATGCCCTCCACCGATAATACTGCTCTCCACCGATCCTGATTCCACTCCACCAATTCCTTCCACACAAAATGTTCCCCTGGTTCTACCTCCTGCCACTAAATGGACCAAAGATCACACCATAGATCAAATCATTGGTGATCAACAAATAGGTGTCCAAACTCGCAGAGGAGTTGGAAATATTTGTCTCTATGTGAACTTTTTTTCTCTTATTGAGTCCAAGAAGATTGATGAAGCTCTTGCAGATCCTTGTTGGATCACTGCCATGCAAGAAGAGCTTTCTCAATTTGAGAGAAACAAAGTTTGGAGATTGGTTCCTATACCCCGAAAGAAAACAATCATTGGAACCAAATGGATCTTCAGGAACAAGATGGATGAAGATGGTACAGTTATTAGAAATAAGGCCAGATTGGTTGCTCAAGGATATCGACAGGAAGAAGGCATTGATTATGATGAAACTTTTGCCCCTATTGCAAGACTTGAAGCCATAAGAATTTTCATGGCTCATGCTGCCCACCGAAATTTTTGGGTCTTTCAGATGGATGTCAAAAGTGCTTTCCTCAATGGGGAACTTGCAGAGGAAGTCTATGTGAATCAGCCACCTAGCTTTGAAGACCCAACTCATCCAGACTATGTGTACAGACTTGACAAAGCTCTATATGGGCTCAAGCAAGCTCCACGTGCTTGGTATGACACACTTGCTGTCTTTCTCTTGAAAAATGGATACTCTAGAGGTACTATTGACAACACTCTTTTTCTCAAGCACACCTCAGGTAATCTTATTCTTGTTCAAATCTATGTAGATGACATCATCTTTGGTGCCACTGATGAATCACTTTGTGATGAATTTGCTTCTCTCATGATGAGTGAATATGAGATGAGCATGATGGGAGAGCTTACTATTAGGACACTGAAGTTGTCCTTTATAATAGAAAGTTTTGTAAAGCAATAACTGTGTTAAAGGGCTTATGCTTAACTGTTGTAACAAGTGAGGAAGACTATAAATAGGACTTTACTTGTAATATTGTATGTAAGCTTTTCATAATTCAAGATGTAGATCTCTAAACACTTTGTGTTCTCTCTAAGTTAGATTTACTTTTCTAATAATGTTCTTCCTCATCTTGTTCTTATATCTTGGATTGTATGAAGATCATAGATCTAACAAGTGGTATCATAGCCAAATCGACGAATTTTTCATCGATACGATCATCGGATCTCATCAATTCAAGTGTTTTTAGCCCTATTTTGCTCAGATTTCGGATCCTTATGCTGTTTGTTCGAGAAAAAATGTCGAACTCACTTTTTGGATCAAAACACTATCAAATCGATCGAATTACTACTTCTGATCAACTAGAAATTTGTTCATCTTCATTTTGCGAATCTGTTGGTGCAAGAATCACTGAAATTGGTCAAGAATTGAAGAAGTTATGATGATTTTAGTGATTTTAGGATGCTGTTACTTGGTTTCGGATCATTCATCATGGTTTCGGATCATTCATCATGGTTTCGGATGCTTCATAGATGGTTTCGGATCCTTCATCAATTATTGTTGGTTTCGGATCACTCATTGATTACTGTTGCTTTCGAATGCTACTGTGGATTTCGAATCATTCATATAATGATTTTTGATGTTTAAATGGATTCGAATTGTTCAGAGTGATGGTTTCGAATCATGTGAAGTTCGAAATGTTGCTGAATTTGGTCATCTTAGTTCTGAGGTTTCGGAATGTGCTTACACCTAAAAAAAAATCAACAATATGGATGATTTCGCATCTCTCTATTCCTATCTCTAAATGGTTTTGGATTCCATTTATTCCAATATGGCATGGTTTCGCACTTGCCTTGGTACGAATTTCTTTGGTTTCGTATCCTTATGATTCGACTTCTACTTGTTTCGCATTCAACACGATCCGACTTCCGTGGTTTCGGACTCTTCTTCATTCGAATCCCCATGGTTTCGCACCCAACATGATACGAATCCCATGGTTTTGCACCCAACATGATACGAATCCCATGGTTTCGCACCCAACATGTTACGAATCCCTTTGATTTCGTACCCTTCATGATACGAATCCCATGGTTTCGCATCTAACTACATCCGAATCCTATGGTTTCGCATCTAACTACATCCGAATCCTATGGTTTCGCACCTAACTACATCCGAATCCCCATGGTTTCGTACTCTACTTGGTCCGGATTCCTTGGTTTCGCATGCCTCTTGATCCGAATCCACTTGTAGCATTGTGTCATTTGTACTCATTGATCAATATATGGATGGCTTTTGCTCTCTAGATTCTCTCTCTATATTTCATTGCTAGATTCTGGGTTTATCAATTGGTATCAGAGCCAAACAGAAAATTCAAGCAGATCAAAGACCAAATTGAAGAATTTTTACACTGCAGCTGAGGATTTCGGACCCTTCATTCATCACTGTTCATGATGATTCCTGATCCTTCTTCGATTACTATTCATCTAGATTCATCTTTTCTTTCATTTTTTGATCTTTTGGATTGATTCTTGACATCATTGAACTCGTTTTTCATCCCTGATCAACTTTAATACACGAGTTTCTACCAAATTCTGCATAAAATTCATCGAATTGACCATTTTAGATTTGTTTGTTCGAAAACCCTATTTTTACTGATTTTGGATCAAAATTCGATTTATTTGATCGAATTAGGATTTGTAATCAACTAAGAAAGTGTGTGGAATCAATTTTCGAACAAATCTGTGCAAATTTCATAACAATTGATCAAGAATCGAAAACGTTATGGCTGATTTAGTGATTTTTGGTGTTTATGTGAAGGTTTCGGATCATTCAAGCTTGGTTTCGGACCACTCATCATTTACTGTAGCTTGGTTTCGGATCACAAAGAGAAGTGTTTTGTTGTTTAAGTTTTGGTTTCGGATCCTTTAGAATACGAAATCCATTGGTTTCGAACCCTTCTTGGTCTGAATCCATTGGTTTCGCACCCTTCTTGGTCCGAATCCATTGGTTTCGAACCTTTCTTAGTCCGAAATCTGTTGGTTTCGAACCCTTCTTGGTCCGAATCCATTGGTTTCGAACCCTTCTTGGTCCGAATCCATTGGTTTCGAACCCTTGTTGGTCCGAATCCATTGGTTTTGAACCCTTCTTGGTCCGAATCCATTGGTTTCGAATCCTTCTTGATCCAAATCCGTGTTGATTAAAAAAAGTATTTTGAAAAAAAAAATTCCGAAATTTTTTCTATAGTGTTTTTCATACACTCTAAGAGCTTTTCAAGAAAAAAATTTATATAATTTTTTTTCAATAGTGTATTTTATACACTTTCTGCTTGATTTTCTGAAAGATCAATATCTAGCAATACCAAAGAGAGAAATGGCTTTGAAGCAAACTATTATAACAGAAATACCTCCAACTCCACAAGTTTCTGTTAAATCAAATAATGAAATTTTGCAACAAGTTCTTATAACAGAAATACCTTCAACACCACAAACTTTTGTTAAATCTAATAATGAAAGTTTGAAGCAAACTATTGTTAAATCCAGTGGTGAAGGTTTGAAGCAAAATTTTGTTAAACCTAATACTTCAAATCCTTCATTTCCTGTTTTAAATAAAGCATTGGAGGAAGAAAATGTTGATCTAAAGAGACAATTTTTAGACATTTCTTCTTCAAATGCTAAACTCACTAAAAGAATTACTGATCTTGAAGTATATATATTGCAGGTCTTGAAACAAAGAAAGACAACTCAAGTCTGCACGATCAAATCAAGAAACTTCAAGAGAAAGTAACAACTCTTCAAAGTGAAAATGCTGATATGAAGAGTAGAGAAATCGAGAGAGAAAAGGGGAACTCATATCTACAAGATCAAATAAAAAGAGTTCAAGAGAAAAGAACAACGTTGGAAGGTGAAAACGTTGAATTGAAGAAAAAGCTTTCAGAACGTGAAAGAGAGTCACTTTCTTCAATGAAAGTTCTTAAAGAAAAGGAAGTAATTGAGCTGAAATGTATAAAACTTTCAAAACAAGTTTCTGACTTTGAGAAAGTTTTATTTTTAGAAAAAGAGAAGCTCGAAAAAGAAAGAGCTGATTTTGAAACTGAACGAAAATCTTTTGAGATTAAAAGTTCTGAACTTTCCGTGAAAATCTCTGATTTAGAAAATCTTTTGGAAAAAGAAAGAAAAGATTTCACGGAAAAGAAAAATCTATTTGAAAAGGAAAGTAAAACCCTTAAAAAGAAAAATATGGAAATTTTCAAAGAAAATACTGATAAAAGAAAGTTTTTGGAAAAAGATTTTGAATCGGAACGCGAATATTTTGAAGATGCGATTCTTAATCTTACCAAAAGATTATCTGGTTTATCAGCTGATATTATGAAGGATCAATTGATCAAATCTGATCTCCAAAAGAAATTTGATCTAATTTCTAAAGAGAAAAATGTTTTGATAAATAAAGTCAAATAACTTGAAGACGTCATTTTTAAATTTGATGTCTCAAAGCAGGCCAGTCATGATACTATCTTTCACACTCCATTTGTTAAATCAAATGATTCTGAATACTCTTTTAAAACTGCTTCAAGTTCAAGCTTTAAAAACATTCCTTCTAAACAATTTAATAGATCAACTGATTTCTCAAAAGATCATATTCGTTCAACAAATCTCTTCTATAATCCTCTGCTTGATAAATCAGATAACAAACCAAATGTGCCTAAAGCTAATACTTCCAAAACTGAAGAAGTTCCAGTCTTCAAGAAGGTGAAGATGGAATGGAGAGTCAAAGGCACAACAATTCCAAAGAAAGATGTGCCAAAATCATCTGCTTCCACATCAAAGGCCAAGAAGAACAATGCGCCAAAAGGTAAATCCTCTGCTAAACCTAATCCTATTCATTCTGTAAATCATCTGGTTAGGTTGGCACATAAGAAAATTTGTTGTTCTTATTGTGGGTCAAATGATTTTGTGCATAAAGATTATACTTCTTATTGGTACGGTACTTACAGTATTCCTTTTAAGAAATCTAAACCTAACACACTAGGACCCAAGTGCCGTTGGGTACCAAAATCTTCTTAATCTGTTTTGTAGTTTCTTCATGTGTTTTGCTGAATGTTACATATATACCACACACATGACTGAAAATAGAAGAGAAGCGGGGATTTTTTAAGAATACTTGTGCCATTAAGGGAGAGCAAAAATTTTGGTTTCTAAATACATCAGTTCAGGACCCGTGCTTCAACGTTTTTGGCTTTTGAACATATCAGTTCAAACCCCGTGCTTCAACGACTATGGCTTCTGAACAATTCAGTTTAGGACCCGTACTTCAAAGACTAAGACTTCTAAACAAATCAGTTTAGAACTCATACTTCTCAGGTGATATCCTTAACTGTCACATCTTTCTGTTTCAAGGAACAAGTGGTGAAAGGTAACATTGCATTATGTTTTATTTCTACTGCTTTGAATGTTTGAACCTTCACAAATTTAATTCAATGAAATGAAATTTTTCAATTTTTCATTCAATGAATAAAATGTGTGTCAAGGGTGATTTTACAAGTATTTTTGTATTATCTGAGTTACATTTGTTTCAACTTTCACTTCTGAAATAAATCGAAAGGTCAGCAAAACATGAATGAAATTATGCTGAATGCTCAAAGTTATGTGAATCTGGACTTATATAGAATATAATGCTAAAAAGGAGTATTTGTCAAAATGATGGATGGAAACGAAAATATGGGGGAAGCACTATGTTTTTAGAACCAAGTGATTGCGATGCATCAAATAAACAAATAAAAATCATTTAGTTTGAAAGTTTGTACCTGTGGCCTTTCTGGTTTGGGAGAGTAAGTCCTAAGGGGTGCTAGACACCTAGTCCCTAAGATCAACTGGTCTGGGATCGACTGACCCAAATCCTGCTATAGAACCAGATAGAAAGCCATGTTCTACTGGTACAAATGGGTTTAAGATATATCGATGTGGCCTTTCTGGTTTGGGAAATTAAGTTCTAAGGGGTGCTCGACACCTAGCACCTAAGGCCAACTGGTCTGGGATCTGCTAACCCAAATCCTGCTATAGAACCAGATAGAAAGTCATGTTTAACGGTGTATCTTATTCTTACTAAACTTTTTGATTAAAAGATGCCAATGAGCACAAAATCAAAAGATGCCAATGTGCACAAAATCAAAAGATGCCAATGTGCACAATATTAAAAGATGCCAATGAGCACAATATCAAAAGATGCCAATGTGCACAAAATAAAAGATGCCAATGAGCACACATCTCTTGAAACTTGGGGAAAATACAAAGTCGCGATAAACCCGTAAATTTGTGAAAATCCTGATTTTGGACAAATAGTGTGAGTAGAGCAAAGTATTCTTATATGTTTTAGAATTGCATATGCTTGTAGCTAATCATATTTCGCATGCTAGCACACCAAATAGATTTAATAAAGGGGTTGAAACTGAACATTGTTAACTTGATATTCAATGATGACTTGTACTTGAATCCAAACACATGCATTTGATTTCTTTTGATTGGAAAAATCTGTTAAACTCCATTAAGTTGGATTTCTTTTGTAAAGTTTTTCAAATGATCAAATGTTAGTAGTTATAAAATGTAGTTCAATGAATTTTTTTCCTTGTATAAATGTTTTCATTAATGCACTGTATTTGAAATGAATATTTTTAATGAAATATATGCATACTTTCAGGGGGAGAAAACAAATTGTTAGTGATACTCAGAGACGCGACTGAAATTGAAAAAGGTTTTTGATGATCATGATGCTCACATTCATCAAAAAAGGGGGAGAAATGTTTAATTCAATTTCATGTCGAAGACAATTCAAGGTCAAAGAGATGAAGATTGTATTAAAGAAGATTGACTTTACATTATGAAAGACAAAGATGTTTTCGAATCACTCATATATGGATTCGGATTGCTCAAAGTTGAAGTTTTCGGATCATATGAAGTCTGAAATGTTGCTGAATTTGGTTATCTTAGTTCTGAGCGTTTCGGAATGTGCTTACACCTAAAAGTTCAACAATATAGATGATTTCGCATCCTTCTATCCTTCTGATTCAAATTAGTACGGTTTCGCACTTGCCTTGGTACGACTTTCATGGTTTCGTATCCTTATTGATACGACTTTCATGGTTTCGTATCCAACTTGATCCGACATCTGTTGGTTTCGTATCTGCCTTGATCCGAATGCATATGGTTTCGCATGCTTCATGATAAAAATCCCATGGTTTCGAACCCTTATTGATTCGAATCCCCATGATTTCGCACCCTTCTACATCCGGATTTCATGGTTTCGTATCCAACTTGATACGAAACGGATGGTCTCGCACCCTCTTGCATCCGAATTCTTATGATTTCGCATCCTTCTTGGTACGAAATCTGATGGTTTCGCATTCTACTGATCCGAATTCTATTGGTTTCTGATCTGTCTACATCCAAATTGATGGTTTCGGATCCTTTTAATATGAGAAAATTAATATGAAGGATACGAGAAGTTACTGTTTGTCAAAGACTGATAGAGCTGCAAAGATCTGTTTTTCATGTACAAGACTTGAAGATGGTTTGATAGAGTGTCTGTTGGAGAAGATTGACTTTACAAAGAGCTGAAGACTGCTGTCATATTTTTTAAATCTTGAATCCAAAGGGGGAGATTGTTAGAGCATTATTGTATTCAAGATTTATTGTAAAGTTAATGTACTGTATTAGTTCATAATGCCTTTATACCTTGTATGTTATGGGTATAAATAGGCATGTCTAGTTCATAGTTAGATAACAATCTAGAACACTTGTAGCATTTGTCATTTGTACTAATTGATCAATATATGGATGACAAGTTTGCACTCTAGATTCTCTCTCTACATTTGATTGCTAGATTCTGGGTTTATCATTTACATTCTTTTTGGGCCTTCAGGTCAAACATCTTCAGAAGGAATTTTTATAAATCAAAGTAAATATATTCGTGACCTTCTAAAGAAATTCAACTTTTTAGACAGCTCTCCTATGAAAACTCCCATGACACCACCTTTGAAACTTGATACGGATTTAAATGGTGAATCTGTGTATGTTACCCATTATCGGGGTATGATTGGTTCTCTCCTTTACTTAACTGCTAGCAGACCGGATATTATGTTTGCTACCTGTCTTTGTGCCCGTTATCAAGCCAATCCAAAAAAATCTCATTTGGATGCTGTTAAACGGATTTTCAGGTATCTAAAAGATACCATGCTCCTGGGTCTTCGGTATCCCAAAGACTCAGGCTTTGAACTATATGGGTATTCAGATTCAGATTATGCAGGTTCCAAGATTGATAGAAAAAGTACCACAGGTAGCTGCCAACTCCTTGGTGGCAAATTAGTAAGTTGGTCCAGCAAGAAACAAAACTCTGTGTCAACCTCTACTGCTGAGGCTGAATATGTAGCTGCTGGAAGCTGCTGTGCTCAGATCCTGTGGATGAAAAATCAGTTGAAGGACTACAATCAAAACTACTCCAAAGTTCCCATTCTATGTGATAACTCAAGTGCAATTGCCATTGCAAATAATCATGTCTTGCACTCAAGATCAAAGCACATAGACATCAGATATCATTTCATCAGGGATCACATTTCCAAAGGTGACATTGAGCTGCACTTCATTCCTACAAATCTTCAGCTTGCAGACTTGTTCACCAAACCCTTGGATGAAGCCAGGTTCAATTTTCTGATAAGTGAACTTGGAATGTGCAACCTTTAGTAGGTGATTCCTCCTCCTATCAAAAAAAAACCTCTCATCGGTGGTAATGACCTTCGGTGTTAATTGCTTTCGGTGATCAACCTCTTCACCGACAACAACCTTCTAGGTCAATCTTCATCGGTGACCTTGCTCTTCACCGAAATTCACCTGAATCATCGGTGATCAACCTCTTTTCCACCGATGTCACCGATCTTCGAGGTAATTATCTTTCATCGGTGAAGTTTCTTCCACCGACACCTCTTGGATTTCCCCATCGGTGGCTATGTGTTACACCGATTCTCGAGATTACACCGATTCTCTCTAAATTCTCTTCGGTAGAACATCTTCATCGGTGGCCCTGCTCAACACCGAAATCCTATTCGGTAATCTCCACCGACGATTGGTTCCTCATCTCACCACCGACATATACACCGATCTCCGTTGAAATTCATCGGTAAATTTCTACCACCAATGTCTCTTGATTATATATCGTCGGTGAGTAATGTTCCACCGAAATATTTACCGAATAACTTTAAGCTTATCTCGTACGTTTCCCTATGCAACCATGAGCCAAAAAGAAACCCTAAGTGTCAGTGTGATGGCTGACCCTTCCCATTCCAAGCCGTTTTTGACCACACATTCCCAAATCCCTCATCATTTTTTTTATTTGTCTATTTTATTTAACCCTCCCTCATAATCGTTCCCTCTCCTTTTTGAATCCATAACCCTATTCCTTTCCCCTATAAATAAAACCCATCGCCTTCCTCATTCGAACCCCAATCATCCTCTCTCTTCTCACCTGCAACAATGGCACCCACCAAGATACCCACATGCTTTGAAGACCTCATATTCAACCCTTGCAACCACGTCGCACGGTTCGAATCCGATCCCGCACATCCCGAGTTCGACACCATCATCAACTTCTTAACTCGATCTCCTCTCCTCCATACTTTTTCTTGCAATCCAAAAATGAGCAAGCTGCTCATTGGCAACTTTTGGCTCACCTGTGTGTACGACCCATCTAACGAAGCCATCCATGCATCCATTCTCACTGGCGAGGAAGGTGATCACGATCTCACATTTGGTGTTGATGACGTTCGTCGTGCCCTCAAGATTGATGCCTTCTCCTCTTATGTAGACATGCACGTCAATAACTTTCTTGATCAAGTTATTAGTGCCATTGGCTATGTGCACCAATCTGATGACAAAGTAACCAAATCCTCAAAAGGTCCAGGTACTCTCACTCGCAACAAAATGGGTGGTGTTTGGAACTTCTTCTTTGCTCATGTGATCCATTGTCTCTCTAGAAAGACAAGTGGGCACGATTAATCCCCGTCCTACATCACTAAGCTAGTTCATGCACTAATCTTCCAAAGACATGTGGACTTTGCGCAATACTTCTTCACTGAACTCACTAAAGTGATTAAGCACCCCAAGAAGTGTTACGTTGCCTACCCGCGCTTCATCTCCATGATCATTCAGCACAAGCTTGGAAAGGCTTTGGAGGTCGACCGAAAATCGCTTTCTCCCCGATTTACCTGTGATTGGACTTCTCCAATAGTCGGGGTCAAAACTCTCAATGTTGGACCTCTCGCCACCGATCGCCCTTTAAGACAAGGTATGATCACTTTTGCTCTCTCTCCCGATCTACATTGGGGTGATGCGGAAATCCCCGGATTTCAACACCCGGAAATTCCCGAAATCACTCCAACTGTAGTGGTCCCTTCTCCCCGTTCCCGAGTTAAGTCGGGTGGCACTCAAAAGAAACAACGTAAGGCCACCGACACCTCCGCACCCGCTTCTCGAACCACGCCACCGAGAGATCCCTCGAAGGCTTCCCCGGTTCACATCCCATCTCACAAGCGGAGGCACTCATCATCCCCTTTGAGATCTCCTTTAAAGAGGTCTCGAAAGCTTTCGGCCCCACAGACTAAGCCAACTGACGATTCTCAAAAATCGCCAGTTGTTGAACTTCAACCCTCCGGGCCAAGGGAATCCGTTATTAACCCCATCGACTCCTCCGTTGTCTCTCTACAGACCTCGGTTGTACATTTGGAGGAACCACACTTTACCTCCCCACGCAATTCTTTGGGTGGAGGAGATGACTTCGGGGTCTCTCCCCTCGAAGGCTCCGATTTTTCACTACACAGCCTTTCACCCGATCAGTTTATGATCGATGACATCTCACAACCCGAACAGGGTCCCCCCCCCCCCCCACATGACTTCTTTGATTTTCTTTTGGGTGACACTGGTTCTCCCCGAACCATCCCGTCCACCGAAGAAAACCCCGCCGAGTCCCCAAAGCAAGATACACCCCAACGATCTCCATCTCCACCGAAAGAACCCACACCCCGACGTTCTCCCACACCGATACGTGAGTCTTCTCCTCGCCGAAACCCCCCTTCCACCGAAAATTCTATATCCCGATGTGTTGTCGAAATTTCTCCCCTCTATCACTCCCGAAGAAGATCGACCACGACTACCATTCCGTTGATAATGCCGTTTCACGACATTATTTTGATTCCGAAATCGGTCAGTTAGTTGTAAGTTTCCAAGTAAAATAGTAGAATTTAATGGTTTTGATGAGGAAATGCAGGTTTTTATAAAAGGACGATGAAGGAAAAGTTTTAAGATCAAATGGAGCAAGTAGACAACAGTCCAGAGCGAAATCGAGAAAATCAGATTTTTTGACCCAATCAGAGCGCTGCGCGCCTCTGTGCGCGTTTCCATACGCGCCCATAACCGCGCAGTTACATTTTTGTGCACATTCCAGTGCGCTGCGCGCCTATCTGCGCGTTTCCAGGCGCGCAGCCAGACGCGCCGAAGACCTGAGCGTTTTATTCTGTTTTTCTGCTAGGGTTGAGGGTATTATTCATCAGTTACGGCTCGGGACTCTCTCTGGGCGATTTTGGGAGCACAAAAGCGATTTTTGAAGGCGAAGAGAAGGAAGAAAACATCAGTTAACAAGGATCGAAAGGCGAGACGAGTACGTTCATCGGCGGCTTAGACTTTTTCAGGGAGTTTTTAGATTTCATTTCTTAGTTAAAACATGTCTAGTTTCGTTTTCATCTTTTCATTTCAGAGTTTTGAAACCCCCAATATGAACTAACCTGTTCATGTTGGGGGGTTGGTTTGAATCATGGTTGGATATTTGTTTTGCTTTACGATAGACATGATTGATGTGATATAGATGGATGACACATGTAAGATTATTCTTAATGCTTGTAGTAGTTTGATCAAATGTTACTCGATTTTATAAATCTTTAATCTTTGAGAAAAGTTTTGAGGTTTGATGAATTTTTCATGTCTTGGTTGAATTAGAGATAGTAATATGATAATTCACCTGTTGTGGCTTTAATTACTAATTGTTCAATTACGTTTGTTGAGATCGAATGATGAATACAATGTGTTGAATGATATTGCTATAGCTTGAATAAGTATAGTGATGGATTGTGATTGTGCCTGTCATCTTGAAGTTATGTAAATCGTGTCAAATCTGTGAGTTAAATGATTATCTACCTGAGGAATCCAACCCTCCAGCTGTTTTTCATATCTGAATCAATTAAGTTTTAATCAGTGTCTTAATACACATCAACCCAAATCAATTTGCGATAGTCTAGTTAATAATCTATACAGTCATTGTGGTACTTGACGCCTGGTTCCTTTGGTTCGATACTCGTACTTAATAAGTACTATTACTTGATTCGATCCGTACACTTGCGGTAGATTTAGGAGGGGTGATACCTGCCTATCAAGTTTTTGGCGCCGTTGCCGGGGAACCTGTTTTGCGTGAATATCACTACTAGCTGTAGAAGTTATTACATTAGACACCCTGTTTTTATTTTGAAAGTTCATATATTTTTGGGTTTTGAGATTGCTATTTCATCCGTTTCAGGTTACTCCTTGGTTTATGCCAAGAAGGAGGCTATTTCGGGAATTAGTGTCAATTGACCCGGAGATAGAACGGACTGCCAGAGACCTGAGACGACAAGCACGGAACAGAATGGACGACAACAATATCAATGTTGGGGAAGATTGGGGAGAAGGGTTGCCCATGGGTAATGGTCAACCAATTCCAAATGCGAATGCAAATGCGAACAATCAGAACCACAATAACGCCAATCACGGTATCCACAATGTCAATGACAACGTCAACAATGGTGTCAACAATGGGATCAATCATAATCTCAATCACAACGCCAATCATGGTATCCATCATAATGTCAATCATCCACCACCGCCACCACAAAGGGTACCAATGAGAAACTTCGCCAACCCGAACATGGGAGCTGCACAACGAGGACCTTATGCACCTCCGATAGCTGCCAACAACTTTGAAATCAAGCTGGGCACTATCCAATTGGTGCAATTGAACATGTTTGGAGGTGCAGCAACTGAAGACCCTCATGCACATTTGCGTGCATTTGAAAAGATTTGCAATACCTTTAAGGTGAATGGGGCTGATCAAGATTCGATCAAGATACGGTAGTTCCCATTTTCACTAAGGGATCGAGCCACTACTTGGGAAGAGAATATACCACCGGGGTCAATTCGAACTTGGAACGACATGGTTACAGCTTTTCTCAACAAGTTCTTTCCACCGGGGCGAACGGCTCAACTGTTATCCGACATCACACATTTCTCGCAATGGGATCAAGAGTCGTTGTACGAAGCATGGGAAAGATACAAAGCGATGCTCAAGAAGTGTCCGCATCATGGGTTACAAGAGTGGATGGTTATACAAACATTCTATGTGGGATTGAACCCTCAGTTTAAAAATGATCTCACAGCTGCTGCAGGTGGAGCGTTAATGAACAAGTCTTATGAGGAAGCGATCGAATTGATAGAAAATTTAGCAGAACATAGCTATTCCACTCCAAGATCTGCTGTTAGAAAAGTTGCAAGCGTGCAAGAAACAGAAGAGTTGAAAGCTATAAAGGCGCAGTTGACTGCATTGACCAACCAAATGAGAGGAGCGAATATGCAACCGAATGTTCAGAATGATTTGGGTGGTCAAGACCAATTCATGAATTCTCAAGATTACCAATCGCCGGAGCAAGTTCAATTCATTCAGAACCAGAACCGAAACAATCGGCCGAGGAATGATCCATTCTCAAATACTTACAATGAAGGATGGAAACGACATCCTAATTTTTCTTGGAGTCAACCTCAACAAGGCCCGGGCAAGGAAACAATGGGGCAACAACAGCAACATCAGTATGGTAATAACTCCAATTCTTCAAATTCTGTTCAAACTAACACTGTCTATCGCCCTCCAGGTTACAACCAGAGGAAGCATGATGAAGGGCAGTCATCAGAAAAGAAGTCGGGCTTGGAAGACATGATGATGAAATTCATGACGAAAATGGAAGGTGCGGTGGAAGGATTTGCTGGTACGGTGAACACTGTGAAATCCACCACGGATCAAAATACCGCTTCAATCCGAATGCTAGAAAGACAAATGGGTCAAATTTCTGAGGCCCTACAAAATCGACCGCCCGGACAATTTCCAAGTCAAACCGAGAAGAAAGGTAGAGAGGAATGTAAAGTCATCAGCTTGAGGAGCGGTAAACAACTCACGAGAGACTTCGCGAGAGATTCTTTACCGGAAGAAAACAGCACCAAGGTGAGTGATGTTGAACCGGAGGATGAATCGGAAGAAAGAGTGGATGAAGAAATGGAGATGGAAAAGACGGAAAGCGAGAGAAGAAAGGAGAATGCAGCCATTCCCAAGAAAGCACCTACCAAGCCAGTCATGCCATCAGTACCATATCCTAGTAGGCTAAAAGCGTACAAGGATGATGCGAATTTTGCTAAATTTCTAGAAGTGTTTAAAAAACTGCACATTAATATTCCTTTTGCAGATGCCTTAGCACAGATGCCATCCTATGTGAAATTTCTGAAGGATATTCTCTCCAACAAGAGAAAGATCGAGGAGCATGCCACGGTTGCACTTACTAAAGAGTGCAGTGCGATCATTCAGCACAAGCTTCCCCCGAAGCTTAAAGATCCAGGGAGTTTTACTATCCCTGTTCAAATAGGCAAATCTGAGTTTAGTAAGGCTTTGTGTGATCTGGGAGCGAGTATTAATCTAATGCCGTTGTCGATTTTCAGGAAACTCGGGCTTGGAGAAGTCAAACCAACATGCGTAACATTGCAGCTTGCTGACAGATCCATCAAATACCCGTATGGTATCATTGAAGACGTACTTGTCAAGGTGGACAAGTTTTATCTTCCGGTCGATTTTGTGATCCTTGACATGGATGAGGACAAGGAGATACCCCTGATTATGGGTCGACCATTCCTAGCCACGGGAGGAGCATTAATAGATGTGAAAGGAGGAAAGCTCACGTTGTGGGTGGGAGAGGAAGAAGCTGTCTTTAATGTGTTCCGAGCAGCCAAACAAACAATGCAATATGGTGAATGTTACCGAGTGGATGTTTTAGAATCACCGATTAGAGAATCATGTGGGGTGCAGTGTGGTCAAGATCAATTGGAAAGTGAAATCATGGGTACAATTGATAGTGCAGAAATTGAAAGTGTGATGCAACTGAATGCATTACCAAGTCAAAGAGGCCCAAGAAGACCAAAAGTTGAGGATTTGGGTGAGCCAATACCCAAGTCTCAACCATTATCTCACACCCCACCTAAGCTCGAGCTGAAACAGTTACCATCCCATCTCGAATATGCATTTTTGGGGGAAAAGGAGGCACTCCCGGTCATCATCTCATCTAAGCTGAAAAGTGAAGATAAAGAGAAGTTACTCAGAGTCTTGCGTGAGCATCAAACCGCAATTGGCTGGACAATAGCTGATTTAAAGGGGTTAAGTCCAACTTTCTGCACACATCGTATAAATCTTGAAGAAGAACATCGACCGGTGGTCCAACCTCAGCGACGACTCAATCCCAACATGAAGGAAGTGGTTCGGAAGGAGATCCTTAAGCTATTGGATGCTGGAATCATCTATCCAGTACCCGATAGCCCATGGGTCAGTCCAGTCCAAGTGGTGCCAAAGAAAGGAGGTGTTACAGTCGTTCGAAACAACAATAATGAACTCATTCCATCTCGGACAGTCACAGGTTGGAGAGTTTGCATTGACTACAGAAGGTTGAATGATGCCACCCGGAAAGATCATTTTCCATTGCCATTCATTGATGAGATGATAGAGAGACTGGCGGGACACGAGTATTATTGTTTCTTGGATGGGTACTCGGGTTACAATCAAATACCGATTGCTCCCGAAGATCAAGACAAGACCACGTTTACATGTCCATATGGAACATTCCCTTATAGAAGGATGCCATTTGGGTTATGCAACGCTCCTGCTACGTTTCAGAGATGCATGATGGAGATCTTTTCGGATATGGTAGAGCGCACCATGGAAATATTTATGGACGACTTCTCGGTGTTTGGTCCATCATTTGACTCTTGTTTGTCTCATCTGGAGGCTGTGTTGAAGAGGTGCAAGGAGACGAGCTTGGTTTTAAATTGGGAGAAATGTCACTTTATGGTAACAGAAGGAATAGTGTTGGGACACAAGGTGTCAAGAGAAGGGATAGAGGTGGACAAGGCCAAGGTGGCGGTGATAGAGAATCTCCCGTATCCGAATTCCGTCAAAGGGATTCGAAGCTTTTTGGGACATGCCGGTTTCTACCGGTGGTTTATAAAAGACTTTTCTAAAATCACTAAACCTTTATGTTCTTTACTTCTAAAAGACGCCAAGTTTGATTTTACTGATAATTGTGTTTTGGCATTTGACAGGTTGAAGAAGGAGTTGATCTCTGCACCTATTCTCACAGCACCTGATTGGAGTCTACCATTTATAGTGATGTGCGATGCAAGTGATACAGCAGTTGGAGCACTCTTGGGGCAAAAGAAAGATAAGAGAATGCACGTGATATATTACGCCAGCAAGACCTTAGATGAAGCCCAAATTAACTACGCCACAACCGAGAAGGAGTTATTAGCGGTAGTTTATGCGTGTGAAAAGTTCAGATCGTATTTGGTGGGAGCGAAAGTAATCATATACACGGATCATTCAGCATTGAAATATCTGATGGCTAAAAAAGATGCGAAGCCGAGACTCATCAGATGGATGTTGCTACTTCAAGAGTTTGACTTGGAGATACTGGACAAAAATGGGACAGAAAATACAGTGGCAGATCACTTGTCGAGACTTGAGGGTAATGAGGAAGAAGGGAAGGACAAGACATCCATCAATGACACATTCCCGGATGAACATTTATTTAAGGTTAGTCATTCCGAACCATGGTATGCAGATTTGGTTAACTTTTTGGTGGGGGGAGTAATACCCTATCAGATGAACTCCCATCAAAAGAAGAGATTTCTCTTTGAGGCAAAGAGGTATTACTGGGACGAGCCATATTTATACAAGATGTGTGCGGACGGGATGATTAGGAAGTGTGTACCGAGCGAAGAAAAGGCCGACATTCTTACTCATTGTCATACACTAGAATGTGGGGGCCATTTCAGTACTGATAGAACGGTATTTAAGGTTTTACAGTCCGGATTCTTCTGGCCTTCAATGTTTAAGGAGACAAGAGAATTCATTTCCAAATGCGACCGGTGCCAAAGGATGGGCAACATAACAAAGAAGGACGAAATGCCCATGAAGGTTTTTATGGAGGTAGAATTATTCGATGTATGGGGAATAGACTTCATGGGACCGTTCCCAAACTCGTACGGGAACAAATATATTCTAGTTGCGGTCGATTATGTCTCAAGATGGGTTGAAGCAATTGCAACGCCATCGAATGACTCCAAGGTTGTGATCAAGTTTCTAAAGAAACATATCTTTTCACGCTTTGGAGTTCCGCGGGCTTTGATCAGTGATGGGGGTAGCCATTTTTGCAACCGGTATCTAAATGCAGTCCTAAAAAATACTCGGTAAAGCATCGAGTAACTACACCATATCATCCGCAAGCGAATGGGTTAGCCGAAGTTTCGAATAGAGAGCTGAAGCACATTTTGGAGAAGACGGTGAACTCTTCACGCAAGGATTGGTCAATGAAGCTTGATGATGCTCTCTGGGCTTATCGAACTGCATATAAAACGCCTTTGGGAACTACACCATACCGACTAGTCTATGGGAAGTCATGCCATTTACCGGTAGAATTGGAATGTAGAGCCTTCTGGGCAATAAAGAAGTTGAACATGGAATTAGATGCAGCCGGGAAAAAGCGACTATTACAGCTGGTTGAGCTAGAAGAAATCAGACTCGATGCGTTCGAAAATGCTTTGATCTACAAAGAGAGGACTAAGAAGTTCCACGACCGGAACCTTCGCGAAAAGGTAATCACTCCAGGTATGAATGTTTTGTTGTTTAACTCACGATTACGTTTGTTCCCGGGTAAGTTAAAGTCCAGATGGTCCGGCCCGTTCAAGGTAACAGAAGTATTCCCGTACGGGGCAGTGGAGTTAGAAGGAGCTGATGGGCAGCGATTCAAGGTGAACGGACAACGCGTCAAACAGTACCTAGGAGGCGAGATTCCGAGCATTGCAAGCATATATTTGGACGAGCCGCGAGAGTAAGTGAATGGAGATGTCGTGCCACGACAGTAAATACGGTGCTAGGTGGGAGGCAACCCACCATTGGTTAATTAGCAATTTTTGTTTTTGCTTATTTTCTTGTGTATGTTTTGTCTTTTGTTTTTGTGTGTTTCTATTTTTGTGTGTTTTAGGAGTAATCTGGAACCCCGAGAGCGTATGGGACGAATGCCTGAAAGAAAGTGGAATTCGAAGTCGAAAAAACGGAAAAAAGAGTCCTGCGCGTCTCCACACGCGCCCGCATCCGCGCAAGGCACTGGAATACCCAAAAAAAATTGGTAAATGCGCGTCTCCACACGCGCCCGTATCCGCGCAAAGCACTGGAATCTCGAAGATTGTTACAACTGCGCGTTTCTCTGCGCGTCTCCTCACGCGCCTCCAGGCGCGCCGAAGCCCTGCAGGTATTTAAACCCTCTTTTCAGCTCATTCCCTCATTTTGAAAAACCCTAACACTCTCTGCAGCCGATTTTCTCTCAAAAACCTCTTCTTGCTGCCGATTTGCTTCCATCTCACCAAGAATCATCACTCTTCTCCATCATTCTATCATTCTTCAAGATCAAAAGGTATGATTTCTTGCCTAGTTCTTAATAGGGTGGAGTTTTGCACATCAGTTTGAGGTATTTTCTTCTATGAACTTTCTTGCTGAATTTGTGTTATGGGCATGAATGATTTCGAGTTTTTGTGGATAAGTTGTGAGTATTTAGCTTTGAGAGTGAAATCATGGTTTTTGTTTCAAGTTTCAGATGATTGTGGTATGATGCTGATTTTGTCCAAGATAAACCAAACCTAGGTTTCACCAAGGTTTGGGGTTCTTGTATCTTTGTTAACGAAATACAAAATGCTAAGAGTTGGGTTCTCATTGTGCTTAATATGTGTTGATGTGCTTGTTAATGTGTTTGCCCTTGATAATGAGTTGAGGGTTTGTGCTAGAAATTTTCTGTGGGGAAAGGTTTGTGGCGGTTTACTGATTAGAATGGCTAATCAAACTCTAGTTTGGGGCATCAAGTTCTCACCATTCACACCACTCTATCGTTACAAGCCTTGGTCTCACCAAGGTTTGGGGGTTCCTGATTTCACCTGAAGCTTTTTGCTCTATATTTCTTTGTGTGGAAACAAACCTAATCCAAGGATTAGGTTTGGGGTGACATTGTCAATTCACTATATCTAATGAATATACCTTTTCAGGAACCATGGTGCGAACTGAGCCTAATAGAGCTGGACGTTTCTTCCCCTCTATCACTCCCGAAGAAGATCGACTACGACTACCATTCCGTCTCCCGGAATTCGGTGGTGTTACCTCTTCAAGTACTAAGCCACGCTCTGCATTCCATGCTGATATTCAGGAATGTGCTCATCAATGTCGGCTCGCCAGCACTAAGCTTGAATCCCTCAAGGAATCAACTCTTTCCATAACTACACAGGTAAACTCAAGAATCTCCGTGATCGAGTCTCAATTGCCGCAGATACTCGCCGATGCACTAGCAGCTGCTCTTCAGCCTGTCCATAATTCCATTGTTTCCTTATCTTCAAAGGTGGAATCCTTGACAAATTCTCATGGGGATCTTGCTACATCGTTTGGTACCTTCAAGGCATCCTCTCTTGTCAAGGATACTGAACTCTAGAAACTCATTCAAGAAGCCAAGTCTCATCAAGATCTTAAACAGAGCATAGTCGATTCTCTCAACTCTCTTCACACCAAATCTGACAACATGCAGGAGAAAGCCCAATGGGAAATGGACTTGGATGATTTTACACTAATCTCCGATGCCACCAGTCAGAGTTTGGCTCATCTTCACTCCAAGTTTGACAGTGTGTTCAGTCAGTTGGGTTTTAAGATTCCGGCTGCTGCTGAGGGGGAGAAATCTACAGGTCAACCAAAATTGCCCTCTATTAAAAGAACTATCAGCAACATGCCTCCACCTTCCATCGAAAAATCATCACAAGCCACCGAAGCTTCAGGAATGCCTTCACCGAAAACCTCTCCTCCGAAACATACAAGTACCACCGATTTTATCTTCACACCACCGAAATCACCATCGGTGGAAATCGCACATGCAGCTGTTGAGGGGGAGAAAATCCATGCATCTTCCAAGGGGGAGCAAAAATCCAAAACTCCCAAAGACAAAGGTAAGGAAACTCTCACAGCTGAACAGTTGGCCGAAGACGAAAAGAAAAGCAAAGAATTGGCAAAATATGGAACTCGACATGCCGATGCACAAACCTTGAAGCTAAAACCTCCTTCTCAACAATCTCAGGAATCCAACCTCGGGCTGACTCCTCAGGAGATCGAGGAAGCCAGATTAGCTCAAAAAGCCTTAGATGATTCCAAGGCTCTCTCTTTGGAAGTTGCAAAAGAAGAGGCTCTCAAAGTCAAATCTGTCGATGCACTCTCCACCCAAAAATCAATGCTAAGTGAATTTGAAAAGGAAAGGAATGAAGAGATCAGTTGGTACAAAAAGACCATGTACCACCGAATCAACAGCCCCCCGATCTCAAACGTCAAAATTGCTACCTCCAGAACCAACCCAAAGGATATCAGGCTGATCATCGATAGAGAAGATGGCTCAATGAAAAGTGTGAGAGATGTTCACCTCAAACATTTCGGTCTCCCCGAATGGTATGAGATCTCTCGACACTTGGTCAGAAGTGCAAACCCAAAGAAAGACATCTTTGTCAAATACATTGATGGATTGATGAAAAAGATGAAAGAGATTAAAAGAAAACACAACATCACTCTGTCCACCGATGAAAGATTAAAACTTCAATCGGTGAAAGAAGAAATCATTCTTCCCAAAGTTAAGAATCCTATAGACAAGGTGTTCAAGGAAATGGCAACTGAAGGGAAAATTCCAAATATAAGCAACCTAAATTTGTCCATCCCTACATCTGTGTCTTATCCCACTACGACTTTGAGCCTCTCACCGATTCCATGATTATTCTTCAATGATGGTTTTGGTCATCGGGCCTTTTTCAGATTTGCACAAATCCCCATCGCCGATACTTTGTTCCTTGAAGGTATCTCCAATCTTTTTCCCTACATCACCGAAGCTCAACCTTTCTACCGAAATGTGTTAGATGAGATCAAGCGTCGACAAACTTCCAAGAAATAGATCTTCATCTTTCTATGTGGTACGTATAAAAGTTTGTTTCTCCTTTTGACAAATGTACGAGAAAAACTTATCCAAATACAAGTACTTGTCTTTTTGAATTCTCTTTCTGCACATAACTTCTCTTTACTTTTACTTGTAAATATTGTAAATAGTATACATACTCATACAAAAGAAATATAGATCAAAAAGAACAAAAAGAATGGTCTATGTGAAAATAACCCAAAAAGAGTAAAAGGGTCAAAATGCATTTTGCCTTTCAATACTCTTAAATATTCTAAGGAAGAAGCTCAAATTCAAATAGGGGGAGATTGTTGGGTCACCAAAGATTTGAAATTGACTCACCCAATGTTTTCCCTAAAATCATACTTAGAATATTTTAGCATGGTTCTTTGAATGACTGTACAAGATAGCAACTGTTCGGTGAAGTCGAAGATCAACCGAAACCAAGCTTGAAGAGTTTCTCCTTGCGGAAATAAGAAGACTCTTCTCAAGATACATACAAGTCAATGTCCACCGAATTGTGTCTTCACACATCGGTGGACATCCTCACCACCGATGGTGTCTTCACACGTCGGTGTACATGCTCACCACCGATGGTGTCTTCACACGTCGGTGGACATGCTCACCACCGATGGTGTCTTGACACATCGGCCAAATCCATCCTACCGATAAGGATGTTCATCTCGGTGGGATCTTCATGTAAATAGATTTTCTTGCAGATGATTTTTAAAGACCAATGACAGTTATATCGGTAGAACTTCATCGATAAAATTGTCTTGGAAAACACATCAAGAAGATCCTCCAGGTTTGGCAATAATCCAGTGGTTAGTAAAAATGTCAACCTAGTACTCTCCACTTTTAGATGACGTCTAAATCAGCATGGGCACTCTTCTTGGTTCCAAGAAAAAAGGTGATTTGGAAACATCAACTTTTCAGAGTACTACACCTTCTACCCAATCTCCTTATGACAAGTGTCCTGAGCATTTAATGCACAGTACTTGTATCTTCACTATAAAAGGAAGTAGAAGGCTCCATGCAAACTACGCTTTCTGGACTTCTCTCTCAGTGCAAGAAATCTCCATATTGCTTAAAAACTTTATAGCTTTGTTCTAAGTGTTCTTAGTTGTTTTGTTAGTATACTTTGTGTAAGATTGTTAGAATAGTTTATCTGTTCTTTTCCGCAACAATCTTAAGTTTTCTATGTGTAATTCTTGTTGAAAGATTTACAATAATAGAATTAAAATTGTGAAAATTTTGAGTATTGTATTCAACCCCCCCCCCCCCCCCCCCCCCTTCTACAATACTTGTTATAGCCATTTGGGACTAACAAGATGTGATGACCAAGAAAAGAGGAGTAGAAGCGAGTGTTAAGAAGGTTGTGCAATACGCGGGCATGACATTGGTGTTTCCAAGGACAGTTTCTTCAGTGCTTTGATGCACTGAGAAGGTAAGGGTAGATACCAGTGAAGCTTCAGCGGTAGAAGGCGCTGAAGTGGTTGTTGTTGTTGTAGTCTCAGGAGTGGCGGAGCATACCACGAAGGATTCAATTGATGCTTGTGAAGAGGCGATCGCTGATATAGTAGATGTTGAGGGGGGCTTTCTCCTTTGTAGTCCTCTTGGTCTTTTTGGAACCAAGGTTGGTGTCTGACTGTTTCCTCTTCAACGAAGATGGGGTGGTTACAGCATGGGTAGCAGCGGGGGGTTGAACCGCTGATGGAGCTGCTGGAAGCGAAGAAGAAGGAGCGAGAAGAAGTTGTTGGAGTTCAGAAAGACGTACCTCGTTAGCGATGGGCTCGAAATCGAGGATGCGGGCGCCAAGCTGAGGAAGCTCGTAATATCCCTTTTGAGGGTAAGGTAATCCTTTTGAAGGAAGAGGCAAGGAGTGCTGACATGAAGCGGACATAAGGGACTTTCATCTCCCTCTTTTCCTTCTCAACCTTCACCATGAGATCATCCAAGATCATATGGGCATAATCAATTTTCAGCCCTGTTATCAGCGAATACCCCATCTGGAGCTAATATTTGCTTGTCTGGTCTAGCGAACCAGTTTTGCCACTCATTGATGAGATGATGTGGGAGAAGAGGTAGTTGAGCTCTGACGGCATCTTTGCCTTGAGAATTTTGGTGAGCTTCTTGTCAGGCTCGTCAGGGTTACGGGGCTTGGGGTCCTATGTGTACTTCATCAGGTCTAGAAACCTGATAAGTTTGTCATCGTTGGGTGGTTGTTCAAAAGGACCAACAGGTAGTTCAAGGGCTGAAAAGATTCCTTTAGCAGTGATGAAACCTTCCCCTAGCTGAGTTTGGAAGGCAATCACAGTTACCTTCCTCCCTGATTTGAGGGTGTGGTCAGTTTCTCAGCAGTGTACCAGAATTGTTGTAGGAGGTGTTTGTGTGCCGGGGGAGCGATTGTGAGGCCTTTGAAAATGGGAGAGTTGCGGAGAAGGGTTATTGCATCAGCGAAATGCAGGCGGGGTTTCTTTTCAGGGAACTTCAGGAGAGCAATGTGGTTGTTGGAGCCAAAGGTGATCTGGTTGAGCTCACCCTTCATATGCTTTGACTTGATCATGGTAACAGGTGTGGGTGCCATTTCTGAGAAAATACAAAAATGGAAAAGAAGAAGAAACGACTTTCTTAGTTAGGAAGAATTCCAAAATAAGAGTTTTAGGGTTTTTACCAGTTTCCATATTGGGAAAGAAACTTGAAAAAGTGATTTTCCAGTTTTGAAGAGGACCAAAACTGGTAGAAAACAATGTTTTCCAGTTTTCTTTTTAGGAAGGATTATGGAAAGATGAATTTAATAAAGAAGGAGGAAGTTTAAAAGAAGTTTTAAACTTAGAAAAACTTATCAAAGTTTTATAAAAAATCATGAAGAAGATGATTTCTTTGAAGAAACGTATGTTTTGATCCTTAAAACAAAGATTTAGGATTAAAAACATGTTTTGGAAGTTCCAGAATACATTAAGGAAGAAATAAGAACCTGTTCCGTATGAAGATTTGAAGAACAAGTCTTAAGTTTCAAAGAAATCCAAGTAACAAATGCAAAGGAAGTTCTTGCTTTAGGAGAGTTATGAGCGCGTAAAAGGGAAAATATAAACAAGAGTTGTTTATATAGGAGTGGAAGAGGAAAGAGAAATGTTGATGAGCGGGAAAAGAGAAAGCTCATCCTGACACGTGACACGTCCCACGAAGCTTATTGGACAAAAATTGTAACGGACAAACGTGTCAGACGAAAAGTTATGCCAAGGTTTATCCGTTTGATGACGTCACAAATAAAAACTGTCTTTTCATTTTCAAAAGGCATTCCTGAATGTATTTACAAACTCAAGACTGCATTGATTTATGAAGAATCACTGATAGGAAATCTCAGTGATGAAGTTTTATCTTTTTCAAAAGGATCACTGATAAGGAAATGTCAGTGATCAAATTTTCTTTCGAAATAAAGCGTACTGAAGAAACACTTCAGTGATCAGGGACAGAGAAACATACCTTAGAATCAGAGGACATTTACTCAGGGATTAGATGATGAATGAAACAGATAGAATTTTATGGTTGACATAATGTTTAACCACTGAAGAGTTATTCTTCAAGGTTCAACATTCCAAGCTCACTGATGAGAAAGTTGAATCTTGTCTCATTAAGAGATTTGGTAAATAGATCAGCTAACTAATAATCAGTTGGAATAAAATGAAGTTCTATGTCTCCATTCATCACATGATCTATGATAAAATGATATCTGATCTCGATGTGTTTTGTCTTTGAGTGTAGCATTGGGTTGTTTGCTATAGAGATGGCACTAGTGTTGTCGCAATAGATTGAAATCTTTGATAGCTGAAGGTCATAGTTTAATAGCCGATTTCTCATCCATAAGACCTGAGCACAACAGCACAACAGCACAACAACTACCAGCTGCTACATACTCAGCTTCAGAGGTAGAGATGGACACTGAGTTTTGCTTCTTGCTTGTCCAACTCACCAGCTTTCCACCCAGGAGCTGATAGCCTCCTGTGGTGCTTTTTCTATCCAGTTTGCAACTTGCAAAATCACTATCTGAATAGGTGGTTAGATCGAACCCCGAGTCTTTGGGATACCAAAGACCTAGGTTGGGTGTACCCTTCAGATATCTGAAAATTCTCTTTACAACGATCAGATGTGATTCTTTAGGTTCAGATTGATACCGTGCACAAAGACAAGTAGAATACATGATATCAGGATGACTCGCTGTAAGATAGAGAAGAGAGCCGATCATTCACATTAACAGGTTTTCAGAGGGATCCTTGTTAAGTGTCAGTGGTGGTGCCATAGGAGTTTTCATAGCTGGACTTTGAGTAAGATCGAATTTATTCAGCATATCTTTAACGTACTTACCTTGGTGGATGAAAGTGCCTTTATCACTCTACTTGATTTGAAGTCCAAGGAAGTATGTTAGTTCACCTATCATACTCATCTTATATTCATATTTCATTCTTTCAGCAAATCGAGTACACAAAGATGGGTTAGTAGAAAAAAATATAATATCATCGACATATATTTGAACAAGAATAATATGACCTTTAACTTTTCTGAAAAATAAAATGTTATCAATCTTACCACGTTTAAATTTTTCAGTGGTGAGAAAAGAGGATAAAGTGTCATACCATGCACGAGGTGCTTGTTTTAAGCCATAGAGGGCCTTATCCAGTTTATAGACATATTTTGGATGCTTAGGATCAGTGAATCCTGGTGGTTGTTCAACATAAACTTCTTCATTCAGCTTTCCATTTAGAAATGCTGATTTAACATCCATTTGGTGAACTTTGAAGTCTTTGTGAACTGCATAGGCTAAGAAGAGTCGAATTGCTTCGAGTCTTGCCACTGGGGCAAAGGTTTCATCATAATCTATGCCTTGCTCTTATCTGTATCCCTGAGCAACTAGTCTAGCTTTGGTGCGGGTTACAGTTCCAAATTCATCTAACTTATTTTGATATACCCATTTTGTACCTATCATGGTTTTGTTAGATGGTTTGGGAACAAGATTCCAAATTTTGTTTATTTCAAATTCAGTCAGCTCTTCTTGCATAGCACTGACCCAGTTTGGATCTCTGAGGGCATCATCAGTTTTCTTTGGTTCAATAAGCGAGATAAAATTTACAAATAAATAAATATTACCTGAACTTCATCAAGTCTGAACACATGCGTTTGGATCACCTAGAATTTGATCGATTGGGCGATTGATTGCCCATCTCTGAGCAGGAGCTTGAATCTCTGACTCAAAATGAACTTCTGGAGGTGCTGAAGAAAAGGCTTCAGCAGCAGTAGATTCAGGTATATCAGGCAAGAGTTGTTGAGGTTCAGATGAAATTTCATTTACTGATTGTTGATTTGAAGTAGATGGATTTTCAGAGGTTGAAGGTTCAAATGGAGGCAAAGTGTTTAATGGAACAACTGATATCCATGAAAAGGATTCAGCTTCACTTGTTTGCATGCTAGGAATGATATCATCAACGATTGGGTTGTTAAACTGAGGGTCAGGGTTGAGGTTAGCTTCAGATTCCCCATAGTGAGAAAACATCCACTGATTTAGTTCATCGTTTTCAGCAGTAGGTCTTGAATTTGCTGAACGGGATTCATCAAAGGTGACATGAATGGTTTCTTATACAGTTTGTCTTCTCTTGTTGAAGACTCTGAAGGCTTTGGATACTAAGGAGTATCCCAGAAATATTCCATCGTCAGCTTTGGTATCAAACTTTCCAAGAGAATCTCTGTTGTTTAAGATGAAGCATTGACAACCAAAGATATGAAGAAAGCTGATAGATGGCTTTCTCCCATGGAAAGGTTCATAGGCAGTCTTGTTAAATCTTTTAACGATCAGCGACCTATTGTGCGTAAAACAGGCAGTGTTGACCTTTTCTGCCCAAAATTGAGTTGGAAGATGCAAATCACTGAGCATAGATCTAGCATCTCCGATGATCGTTCTGTTTCTTCTTTCAATGATTCCATTTTGCTGAGGTGTTCTTACCACTGAGAAGTTGTGAGAAATGCCCTTACTCTCAAAGAAGTTATCAAGGGAACTATTTTTGAATTCAGTCCCATGATCACTTCTAATTGAGCGAACGGTCATATTGTTCAGGACTTCCATTTTCCGGACAAAAGAGATGATTTCTTCTGAGGTGTCACTCTTTGCACGAAGAAGCATAACCCAGGTATAGCGAGAGAATTCATCTACTATGACAAGAGTGTATTTCTTTCCAGCAATGGATTGTATGTTGACAGGGCCAAATAAATTCATATGGAGGAGTTGAAGAGAATTTGTCACTGATGATACTTGCTTTGACTTGAAACTAGCTTTCGTTTGTTTTCCTTTCTCACATGCTGAGCAGAGATATTCCTTAGTGTATGAGTGCTGAGGCACGCCAGTGACCAGTTCTTTAGAGGAGAGAGTATTCAGCGTTCTGAAGAGGCTTTGGATAGAAAGCAGATGTTCTCAGTGGTTGTTGAGTTCATGTTTATTACGTAAACATTTTCCAAACGATAACCGCTGAGAGCATTCTTTTCTTTCTTGTCAGAGACAAAGCATGCTTCCTTAGTAAAGCAGACTTTGTAGTCTTTATCACATAGCTGACTGATCCTAAAAAGATTATGCTTCAGTCCTTCTACGTAAGCGACTCTTTTGAAGGTGGTTGTACCATTAGAAAGTACACCAAACCCTTAGGTGTATCATTTTCCATTTCCACCAAATGTCACTGAGTGACCTTTCTCTTCCTTGTATTCAATGAGCATGTTTTTTTTCTAGTCATGTGTCGAGAGCATCCAATATCAAGATACCAGATACCCTTTAAGACCTGCAAACAAAAGGAAGATTAAGTTGAAATTGGTACCCACTTTACAATGGGTTCACATTTGTCAGTGGAAGAAGAAGTGGAAGGGTCAGCAGTCTTCACAGCAACTGATGATTCAGCGTAAGTGGTAACCTTCACTTTGGTTAATTTCTTAACCTTAGTGGTATTTTTCACCTTTGCTTGGTTTTCACCTGGGGTGATCTTCTTTGCCTTGGAGGCATTCATCTTCACCTTAGCTGATTTCTCAGCTTTGGTGGTTGTGTGGCACTTACTAGCAATATGATTAGTAAGTCCGCAGTGATAGCATTTCCCATAGCTGAAAGTAGCTTTAGGACCATAGGCATAAGTATTTGATAATTCCAAATGTGCAGGCATGTACCAAGAATGCCTTTAGCATCAGCGATCGGAGGAACCTTAGGATCTTCAGATTTCTTACCTATGACATCAACCTTTAATCTTGGAGTTGATCGCTGAACATGTTCAGGGATCTTATCTTTTGAGGTAAGGTTGATTAGTTGAAGGTTGATTAGTTGAAGGTTAAAAGGGATTAGTTGGAGCTTAAAAGGGATTTTTCCTCAGGGATAGGATTGTTAGAAGAAGAGCACTGAGGTGATGAGGTGTCAGGAATGGAGGAGATGAACATTCCAAACTTAAGCATGGAACAATCTTTGGTTGGTTCTTTAGCGTTAGCATTATAACCAATACCACTTCTGTCATTGACAGGGATCTGAGCACCGATTATCTCAATGATCTTTGCTGAGGATTTACACCATCCTTCAACAGTAACTTTCTCAGCTTTTAGTTTAACAATAGCTTGTTCGCGTTCGATGTTGATTAATTATTCACATCGACCTGATCTTTCAAAATTTCTTCAAATTTAGAAAGTTCTTGGATCTTTAGATGGCATTTATTAAGATGTTCAGTTAAGTCTAGATTTTATTGTTCAGCTTAGGTCTTGCCATTCAGGGCGTCATATAAATCAAATATCAGTAAATCGATAGCACGAAGTTTATCAGCATCAATGATAGCTGGAGAAGGAGAGATTGATACCTGAGAAGTAGAAGTAGAGGGAATTTCAGCTGGTTCTTCCTTTACTTCTTGGATTTCAGACATAAGACAGAGATTGGCCTCATCTTCTTCATCAGAATCTGACTCTTCATCAGATTCAGCCCAATCGTGTTTTTCAGCGATTAGACCTTTACCTTTTCTCTTGTAGCTTTTCAGCTTTTCATAATTTTCTTTGAGAGGTAGAGGTAGAGGTAGATTCTTGATTTAGAGGTAGAGGAGTTCTTGAATGATGAGGAAGGTTTGACTACTTTCTTTGACCTGCACTCACTAGCAAAATGACCTTTCTTTTCATAATTATAGAAAGTGGCAGTAGCCTTATCAATAGGAGAAGATTTAGGCTTGTCAGTGATAGTGAGAGGTTTGTTTCTTCTGAAGTTACTCTTTCTAGCGAATCTCCTGAAAGAGTTTGTGAGGAGTGCTAGAGACTCATCAAGTTCTGAAGGATCAGTTTCTGATGAATCATCAAAGTTAGATTCCATCTCAGTGATAGTGACAGAAGATCGCTGAGTTGGCATTAACTCTTAAGAGAGTAAAGCAATAGGTGTGCTTTTTTAATCTTTTATAAGATTTTTCTTAAGCTGACACGACTGCTCATGATTGAGCATTGTGCTTAAGGTCATAAATTTTAGATCCTTAGAGAGTTTAAGACACATGGTATAGTTGTCCCAACTTTCAGGAAGACATTCCAAGAATTTTGTTAGGATCTCAGAGTTAGAGTAGGTCTTACCAACAGTTTTCAAATCAATGATTAAACAATTAAAATGTTGGTGACTTTCAGATAAAGTTTCATGCTTACCAAAAATAAAACTTTTGTACTGTCTTACCAGATTTATTCTTCTGGACTCTTGTACATCAGTTGTACCTTCATATTGAACACAGATTGTGTTCCACATGGATTTGGAGCTTCTGAGGTTCATGAAAGAATGATAAACCTCATCAGGTAGAGCCATAGATATGATTGATCTTACTTTGGTATCAATAGATACCTTCTTCTTATCTTCTTCAGTCCATTGGGAGACTTCTTTGATAAGTTGCCTTTCAGAAATGGCAGGGGTGGTAGCAGTGGCAGGAACAACAACATTGATGATGAATGGGATATAGGGTCCATTTTCCACACAGTGAGGTATAGTGGGATCTACACCTTCTAGGAAAAGCATCATTCGACTTTTCCAGAGATTAAAGTTATCTTTACTAAATCAATGAGGTTTCGCAAGAGAGCCATTATCAATGTAGTTTATGTTTGTGTTTTGTGCCATTTAGAAAAGGGCAAGGAAGAGATTAGTATAAGCAAGATCTTATTTATGGAGATTAAACAATCTGCTCTGATACCACTTGTTGGTCCTGAAGGTTTATACAAGTATAAGTTTGTAGAAGGGGGGTTGAATACAAACACACAAGATTTATGGTTTTCTAAGTTGTTTATTGATAAATCAAAACAATTTACAGCTTGTTGCGGAATAAGATTAAATACAAGACCTAATCTAAATAAACTTGAGAAGCACTAAGTATTCTTGCACTAAGAATTAGAGAGAAAAAGGAAATCTATAAAATTGAAGATATTTTTCTAAGGCGCTAAGTAGATAGGGAGAGACCGCCTTCAAACTGAAGGGGTGTTCCTCCTTTTTATACCCCATGCATTTAATGCATGGCAGGAGGACTTTGCACGTGTCATCATTTGATTGGGAGCATGCTTTCTGACTTTTTGCAAGACATGTTTTGGGCCGCATGGTGAACAGTGTAGAGGTAGAGTGGTTGTACGATACTGGACAAATGGATGTTCCTTCTGACAATTCGTATGGAGTTGTGCAAGATAGATAAGACAAACATTTCTTGGAGAGGAGGCTTCATGATCAGCGATCGCTGAGTTGATCTTACATCTGAGAAGACATGATGTAAGTCAGCTATCGCTGAAGTCTTCTTCTTGAAACGTCGCGTGTGTGGACTTGTCTTGGTTTCACTGATGTCCGCATCAGATCATTAGTAGACTTGTCATTTATTCATCATCTTTGTCTTTGATGTCAGCGATGAACTCTTTGTCGCGAAACTTGTCTTCAGGGATTACAAACAACATTGCTTACAATTGGAATAATCAACGATCATCAGTGATAAGCGAACAGGCTCATTATCAATGATGTACAGTTATCGCTGAGAGATATTATGAAGAACAATGGTTACCATCAGTGATTCTGAACAGACTCAGTGCTATCACTGATGGAGAAACATTAATACATACATATGTTCTTTGTAATTTTCACTAAGTAATTCTAAGGGTCATCATCAAATCACTAAGAGAGTTTGGATCAACAAGAATGAAGTTCAAGCTGAGAAAAATGCAATAAATACAAGGTTGGCGGATGACAAAATTATGTTAACTAATTTAAAGTATATCTCTAACCCCGTGTTTTATGAGTTCATAAAAATGAACAAATCCGAATATCAAGAAAGAGAGCACAAGAACGTCAGGTTGATACGTATGGACAATGATCAGAATATCAAGGATCTCAATATCGATCATCTCAACATCAAGGATCTGGAGAAGAAGGAGTTCAAGACCAAGCCAAGGGATCTCAAAACGTGGCAGGAAACTTTAGTTTAATTTATGTCTTAGTTTATAGAGTTTTATATATGAAGCTATGTTTATCCAGTATTATGTATGTTTATTTTTGTTATGAATTTGTATGTTATTGGTTTTTTGTTAATACAAGTTTTTCTTTATAGAGTTTTCTTTATGAAGCTATGTTTATCCAGTATTATGTATGTTTAATTTTGTTATGATTTGTATTAAAATTTGTAATGTAATCCGGTAAGGGACAAGTTAGCAATAACTTACATATTTGTTGTTTTAAACTCTTCCATTAAATGGTCTAAAATTTTAATTTAGTCGTTATTTTGGAATATTTTTGGAGGGATTGTTTTAGATTACGTAACATTCCTAGCGATAAAATATGGGTGTTACAAGTTGGTATCATAGTAGTAGTTCAAGAGAAATAGGTTATAATCTATATCCTAAGCTTGAACTGCTAGTTGTAAGAAAGGTACATCAGCTATAGGTACGAATTAATATCAATATCATACGTTTTCAGTATGAGCGTAACTCGTGTTAGATGCATATAACCTCACCCCCAAGCTAGACACTTCCCGCTGAAGACATATTCCTTGTCTCTAAACCAATTTATATTTGCAGCACTTGTATGAAAGTAAGTACCATCCCGTTAACGACAGGTTTTTCTTTGAGTGAAATGTCATTTTAGTAGTCCCGATAATGGAGGCCAGAGCATTGGTCAAGAGACACAACGTAAGTACAATATAAAATTATGATGTAATGCAATAAATTAACTATAGTTACAAATGATCAATTTCGTTCTCTTAGAGATGATTGGTGTTAAGAATGCATGTAGGGAACTGAAAAGTAAACTTTTGTAGAGTATGGTTGAACAACTAGTATGAGCTCTGCCCCAAAAGTAAGACATGTAAAAGCTAAAATTTGGAAACATATATGATGTTAATTGCATCAATAATCTTAGTCAGAACTTCAGTTATTTCCTAAATCAATCTGTAGTTGACAATTTTAGTTTCATTTAGATTTTGGTTATACATGTTCAGTTGGAGTAAAGGAGTCATGTACCGAGATACTAAGTTTTAAAATATATGTGTAAAGGAGTCATGTACCGAGATACTGCGAAAAAGCATAAATGGTATGCGTAATGTAACACCCTCTAATTTGGAAAGAGTGTTAATAAAAATATATGTTAATACATCAAATAAGGATTTAATACCTTACTAAAAATAAATAATTGATTACCTATATTGGAAATCTAAGTTTTAAAATAAATAAAATAGATTCCAACTTGTACACAAATCTACATAACAGGACGGGTGCTACTAAAACCTAAAGACTGACGCTATCTCCAATAATACGAAAGTTGTCTCCAGGGCTAATTCCTTCTCGAGCTTTTAACTATCACTCATCACACCAAAGTGTCACTAGAACCATTTCCTCGAAGGACCTAATCCAAATGCTGATCTAAAATAGGTTAGGCTAAACGAATAATGAGTCAAATAGTTTTCATCAGTTATATAAAACTGTGAAATGAAAGAAATCTTATTTAAATCACATTTTCTAACATGAAATGCATTTAGAATAAAAAGTGATATCTTTCCCAAAATCCCATTTGTGATAAAAACACGTGAATAGAAATACCCCACAATTATGGAACCAAACCTATTACTCATATGAAGTACAAATAGGATTAAAATCCAAATACCAAAACACATGGAAATAACTCTTTTATCCAAAACCTTAATATATGGAGGGGATCCAATATATCAAAGTCATAAATTACGGTAACTTGCCAAAACCTAAGCAATATGAAAACGTGGATAATACACTATCCAAAATTAACGTTTAACAACAATGGGTGGAGACTCGTATCCGTTAAGAGTGACGAGAACACATAAGTGTGTCACTCGTACAACGTTAATCGCATAACATTTCACGACTTAAAGTCCAAATGTCCCTACGACTCCTTACCAAGTTTCACCTCAAGAGTCTATTCTTGGGAATTCCACCTCAAAGCTAGATCCACTTAGTGTCTACCTCAAAGGTAACACAGTGTGTCACCATGACAACACTTATGGACTCAACCCTTCTAGTGCCTACTTAAAATTTTTTAAGGGCATGAGCCAGAGTACAACTCCGCAATACCCATACGACCATTAACACAAGACTCACTCACATGCATATAGATCTAATGCATTACAGTCTAAATTACATGACTCCAAATGAATGTCAAACACACTCAAAACATATAATTTACAAATAAATATGCTATAAATGCATATAACTCCAACATAGAGCAATTTAAATTGGACTAATGTTCCAATTTTAATGTTCCCAAGACTCTTTTAAGTCAAAAATCAAGCCAAAAGCTCCACAACTCAATTGATTAATAAATAAAAGTCATAAAAACAATAAAACATATTTAACCGGCGTCAATGAATATACATGCTATAAATACATGGTTAACTTAAAAACCATCATTGGTTGGGACAAGCCATTTTCCAATTGAAATCATACCAATTGTATTTCCAAAATGTCCCATAATATAGCAATATGCACTTTTCAAACCAAGTACGCAAAAACTGCATTAACACAAAAAAATTCCATTTATAAAATAAATCATCAAAAGAATTCACACTTATGGTTTAGTTATCAAAATATCTAAAAATCCCAATTACAGACATTTCCCAATATTTATAAACCCATTATACAAAAATGTAAACCTCACCAAATAATGACCACATCTGATAAACATCAAGGAAAACATTTCAATATATCAAAATAGACACTTTTGGCATGTACATAGTTTTCAAAAATCAACTTGAACTCACCTTGCTAGGTTAGGTTAAACCTAGGTTCCAAATCCATTCCTAGCTTACAAAATGGTGAAGGGTTTAGATCCATCAACAACCACCTCTTGAAACTTCATATGGGTCGCAACCAAAAGTAACACCAAACTTAGATTCATAACAAACCTTAGTCAAATCCTCTAATCATCCAAAATACCCAAAATTGGTCAAAACTTCAAAACATGGACGATACCTCAAAATAAATGCTCTATGAGGCTAAAATGAAAGGTTTTAAAAAGAATAAAGGTTTAGAAGGTTAAGATGGACTTAAAATTCGTCGTTAGGAAGATACCCCAAAACTAGGTCAACGATGGTGGAAATGGTGATTGTGGAAGATGAACTTTGAATCTTGGATAGGTGGAATCTTGATGTTTGAAAGCTCTTAAATGCTTGGAGATGAGAAATAAAAACACTTTCAGGTTATCTAATCGAGTTCAAACGAAGAAGCTAGGAAGTGGAAATAGTGAGGAAGATGAAGATCATGAGCTTCATTCCCCAAAATTTGAATCCCTAACTCTTGATATCACTAACTCTCATGGAGAAATAATAATGTTAAGACCAAAGTAAATATGGTGAGAGAGAAAGCGGATGAATAGAAAAGAGTTTTGCATTGAGAAAATGGGGGGAAATGGGGTAAAATTCCGTTTTCTAAAGAGAAATAACAACTAAAAATTCTGCCCATCCTCCCCAAGCATGAACATTTATCATTTATCCACGGGAGCGAAGGTGATCTCAGGCGTGAAACTTCTCCAGAAAATAAATTACTTGATTTTCATCCCAAAACATTATACCAACTCAAAATTCATACTAAGAGTTATTCTAAGGTCAAAATATAAATATGGAGTTCAAAATAAACATTCCAAAAATCCAGATGTTACACGTACCGCAAGGGTATCTTTGTACACATGTTTGCTTAGTTTAGCTATGTAACTAGTACATATCGTGATCATCGTATGTGGTTGGTTCAAATGGATATATGATCCCCAGACTACGGCAAGAGATTCAAGATCTCGAAAGTGTGTAGTTTTGTATTTGGTTTAAGTACTTTCAGAGTTTTAGACATCAAATTCATTGTTTCAGATTGACTTAAATGTTACATACTTTGAAGTAACATTTGCCCATATAACTTTTAGTTTAAAATCATGGGCTTTCAGTAACGCTATCTGGGTTGAGAAACACGACAGTAGCATTTTGGACCTAGTGAACATAATGTGTAAACCATACTTGGAGAAGTTATTATAGTCGTTAATTGTAGTATGCTCAATTATTCAAGAAATAAGGCTAAGCATGTATAATAACAAAAGTTGGTTCCATAATCGTGAAAGAAGATAAGTTGTAAGAAGAAAAAAATATAGTGTGAGTTGTAGATGCAAAACTTCCGTTTTCTTGGTAACATAGTTGACAAAAAGGGCATCTAAGCAAAATGAACAAACTCAAAGGTTCTGCCAGATTTAAATTGGCCAAGATTAGTAACGAAGATAAAGGTTTATATTGGTTACTAGATTAGTGTTAAGGGTTCATTGAAGGTTCTCTAAGTTGTAGATTTTAGTGTCAACATTGACACGTAAGCACAATAAATTAGATTGAGCCAGAAACATTAGGTCTTTCAGTTATTGAAAGAAAGTTAAAGTTATGTATAAGTTTGATGGTTGCAGAAGTAATAGAAAACCTTGTAATTTTCAATGATACCTCGAAGTTCGAGTTAGACCTCGTATTGATGCAACGAGGCAAGTTCATGTGCTTAAAAGTGCAACAGTCAAGCATGCTACCAGTATGAGAAAAGTAACAACATTAGTATATTAGAAATACATGGTACATGGAAAGTTATGTTAGTGAGTGGCATAGACCACTAGAGTTTCATGCAAGGGACTAAACGATGTTAAAGTCATCACTTTGAAAGTGCATAGTCATATATGGCAAGTAAAGTAAATAAAGTTAAAAAGTGTGGGACTGAAGAACTAGTTGCAATAGTTAGTTGGCCAGTAAAGTTGTAATATAAGTTCTAGGCACTCTTCAAGCATTGAACTTTCGATGAGATGTTTTGTTGATGAGTCAACTAGTATAAATTTGGAAGGTATCAAGCTTTGGCGACAAGCTCACTTACGTAGAGGAGCCCATTAAGAAGTTGAGAAGGATAACAAAAAATTTAAATTGAGATGTTGAGTGAGATAAAAAGAAGTTTAAAAAGTAATATATGACTCTTTCTAGTCCAACAGAAACTTATTAAAGGTTTAGAAATGACATAGGAGCTGAAGTGTGGATAATGACTAAAATTTTGCAACTTTTCATTCAGATAATTCTGAGGACGAAATTCCTTAAAGGAGGGAAGATTTGTGACACCCAACAATGGGGTAAATAAATAAATATGAAAAATGAGGGGAAAAGGAAAGTAAAATAAAACAAGTTTTTATTTTATTGGACCAAATTGAGAAGAAAATAAATGGAAAGGGTCAACTATGCCATTTAATGAAAGTGGGATGTGAATAAATGAGGTTATATTCACTTGGATCGAAAATGATAAAGTTTTATGTCAGCAGGGGTAAAATGTAATTTCTTCAAACGCAAACTGTGCAAAATTAGAAAATTTGATTGTGGAGATGATCTAGCGTACGACAAGATATGGGGCTGCAATGGATTGATTTTGTTGTTTCTTTTCAAGATTCATTTTTTTATAAATACAAGCCCATCCACTAGTTATTGACGATTAATATCATTTGTTTCAAGAAAAATGAGAGTTTTAGAGGGAGGGATATGGAAGAAAGTCTTGGATTAGGATGTGGCACACTGGTAAAGCCTTTGGGGGATGTAGTGGAAAATCTCATCAATTCAGGGTTCAAATTCAGGCACTGCCAAAGCCCCTGTGGCCATGGACCATAAAGGTTCACCTGCGAGGACTCTAGACCATTTGTGGTCTCCTGGGGATTAGTCGGTGCATGTAAGCTGACCCGAAAACCCACAGTTACCAAAAAAACATAATTGGAGGATATCAGTTAGGACCATCAGTAGCCGATCTACACAGACAAGTGAGTCTTCATGAGATTTACAATGAGATACGTACATATGTATAAAGTTATTTTATCATGTAATAATTTTGTGATAGTGAATATTATGTATCATAATAATTTAATTACATGTATGGTATATGTTAACATGGAGTTTTGTGGAACATGCATGCTAATTGTTTTTTTTTTTTTTTGGTTTTAAACATATTTAGCATGCTTGAGTTTTTAGTTGGTCAGATTGTACAAATGGTATGTAGTTTGAAGTATGGGATGTCAGTTCGGTTTTGTCACACTTAGGGTGCGCTTGGTACGTAGACAGGACAGGACTAGACAGGACGGGACAGAACACGACAGAATGGGACAGTTGTTCAACGTTTGTTAAGACATGACGGGACTGGACAGAATAAATGACCAATTTACCCCTATTGAGTTGTTTAGTGTTTTTTTACCAAATTTTCAATCAAAATGAAAATTAACATTGTATCAACAAGGTAACTAATATATCACTTGTAAAACAAAATCATTAATTAGCCAAAAGCATATAAATGATCGAATTGTAAACTGAATGCTCAAACTGATTTGATTTTCTTCTCCAAAGTTTTAATCCCAGGTTCCTAACTACTGTTAATGCTAAAAATCGTTCAAAGGAAGATTTAAAGTCGATGTGGAGCTTTAACAACTAAAGAAAGGTATATCGCGATAAATCGTACGGCGTATAATAAAAATGAAATGAGACAACAGAATTTGGTGACGCGGAAAACTCCGTCGAGGTTAAAAACCGTGATCGACAATAGATGTCGACGGTGCACTATGGTCGTCAAACAGGGACGACGTCCTTTAGTAACAAGTGTTGTGAGTACAAGATATTACAATAGTAGAAAAGATAAACTTAATCGTAAAATTCTAGCGTGCATCGTGTGTGGAAACACTTCGTCGTGAGTTTCTTCGAGGGAAAATACGAATGATCGCTTCGAAAAATGCTCCTGGAAATTCTTATGTGTCCGCGAGTGTAGCTTCGAGCTTAATTTATATAGGCTTCGATGTCATCAATGTCTTTCATAAATGCAAATAACAGCTTTGGACAATGAATGTGCTTGATTGCGTTCTTCCGTTATGACCGTTGTCCTTGAATGCGCTTGACCTGCATTAATTAGACACAAAGAAAACGCTTGTCGAGAGTCGATTAGTTATGATCGAAAGTAAACTTACGACGGTCGTGAAGTTTTACGAGGGGTCTTGATCGTAATTCGTGAGTACCTTACGACCAATATACTAAGTGTCGAATGTGGTTATGGCCGTATGCTATTTGAAGGACCTTATCTTAATACAAGACTTGTCGTGTAATATATGTCGTTTGGTTTCTGCGTCGGTCGTGAGGTGTGGTTTTTTACCCAAACAGTTTGCCCCCAAAATTTGAATTTAGTACGCAAATTTAAAATTTTAAACTCAAGGAAACTGAATTGACACGTATCGACCACGAGACGTCTTTGGCTCCATGGTAACCGAATCGGTTCGAATGCAACTGAAGAGTCGATAAGGTTCGGTGATGACACGCTGACGCACGATGCGTGGATGACAGCTGTGAGACATGTGTCGCTCATCCATCGTTGGCATGTGAAGAGTTGGTGATAAGTGTCTACCATCGAACGGTTCGTCCTGATAAGCCGCATAAATAGGGCTTCGCACTTGATCATTGCCCTTTTTACGCTCTAGTTGCCATAAACTGCAAATTCCAACCCTTTCCATAATCATTGAGGTTCAGAGTTCTATATATAAGGTACAATCTCTTTTCTGATTCTTTAAGCGCATTAAGACCATAGCTAGGAGATGAGCAAAACACTGGGATATTATGGAACTATACGTAGCCCAAGTGACAACCCCGGATTTTGTCATGTCGATTGAACCTCCCAGTTCGATCGACAATGGCGAGGAACTCGACGCCTTTAGAGCCCTGGCCCAGATCCCATCGGCAATAAAGTTGAACCTTCCCGACCAACTTCACCCTAAGGAGTGTCCGAAGGGGTATTTCGTCATGTACAAGTATCCCTTCAAAATAGGGTTTAGGTGGCCCTATTCGCCACTATCTAGGGTGTTTTTGAACCGATTTAACCTGTCGCCAGGTCAGGCAATGCCCCAGTTTTGGCGCATTGTCTACGTGATTGAAAAGGTCACGGCTGAATGGGAGTCATCATTCACCATGAATGACCTCCTGGTGGCTTATATGGTAAAGGTAGATAACAACCGCCGATATAGCCTCTATTCGAGGTTTAGAGGGGTTCACATCCTGGTCCAAAACACTGCGGTTAACGATCGCGGGTGGAAGACTAAGTATGTCTTCAGTCGAGTGCAATCTATCGAACGCGTCGACGAGGACACCTCTTGGGTTGTGGTCGGGTGGAATAATGACAGTAGTTTTTGCATTATCATTTTAACTGTCGTACAAACTTGTTATTTTTCGTGCTTCAGCCATAATTTTCGACAAAGTCCAACCTATTCCCGAGACCCAAGGGAAGATCGATAAGTTCCTACAACATAGCTTCGAGGAACGCTCTTTCTTCATCAACCGTGATTTGGGCGATGAAGGGTCTGAGGACGACGTCGTCGAGGTCGGAGTCCCTGAAATCTCGAGTGCGAGGAGAGAAGAAGAGGAAGAGGTAGAAGAAGAAGAAAAAAAGAGAAGAGCAGATGACAGGTAAGTCATATTCCTCTTAGGTTTTTATATATATATTTTTTGGTCGTACGACGCTTGGTCGTACGACTTAAGCTTTTCTCTTTTTCTGACTCTTTCTTTGCTTCTCTTCAGGTGGGTCGGGATCAAAGTCGACGCAAGGCCTCTCCAAGAGGGAGGGGCAACTACTCCTGGCCAAGAAGGCTAAGGAGATGAAGAGAAAGGCTCCCCCATCCCAGGTGACGGGGATGAAAAAGACGAAGACGACTTTCCGGAGGGAACCGTTGTCAAAGGGTGGCGACCCCTCAAAGGTTGTCGCGTCTGAGACGACGAAAATGTCTGCGGATGTGGTCGATGTCGTCCCCATCAACACGGCACCTCCGACATCGACAGCGATGCCTTTGGCTGAGGTGACAGGGCCTCAGTCGTCTACCCCTTGAACAAGGGGAAGGGTCACCAACTCGGGGATGACCCTGAAGTTACGACGATCAACTTCAAGTTGCCGTCTAACTTTATGGCTGAAGGCGCCCTCGACAGGGCGAAGATCTTCCCCGACCTGGGGAAGTTCCTTCCTCCGTCCTTTCAGGGACGATACAATGAGGTATCCGTCGACGAGACGGGATCTCACATAGCAGGGCTCTCTTTCACGGTAGATATCTCTTGATTTCTGTTTTTTCTTTATGTCATGCATTCTAACTTGTATTCACGTGTTTTCAGGCGTTCCAAGCATCTCTCTGTGTGTACAACCAAATGGAGAAGATCAGACGAGTCGCCCATATGGCCGTCGAGAAAATTCGGGCGGCGCAAGAAGGGGAATGCAAGGCTCGTGAGGGAGAGCAAGCGGCGACCGCCAGGGCATAATCCTTTTCGATTAGGCTTGACGATTTTCAATATCATATAGAGGCCTCAAATCGAGAGAAGGAGGAGCTCTGGAAGCGTCTGAAGGAAGCCCTGGATAGGGCATCTGCATCTGAGGCAGAGGCCAGAGCGACCAAGGTGGCCTTGACTGAAAGCGAAGTCAAAGTAGAGGACCTTAGGTCGCTCGTACAGGTTGAGGAGATGGAGATCGCCTCTGTAGAGGAAAAACTCCTCTCCTTTGAGGCGCTGACGCGCCTGAGGGTCAAGGCGGCTATTATGCACCCCCATTTGAGTGGGAAGAACCCCATGGCCAGAGCCGAAGATGAGGTCGCCACCTTCTTGGAGCAAGTCGGCAACGAGAAGGAGCTCGATCAAGAGGATGAAATCGAGGAAGATGAGGCCGCGGGCGTCGAGGCTGAAGATGGCTGCGAGGAGGTCGCTCAGGACCAGGAGACTCCTCAACCCTAGATTTTTTTAGCTTTTTTAATTTTTGTCATTTTACACGGGCGACCGTTGGTGGTCGTGCCTTTTACTTATATTATTTTGAACTTAATGAATACAAGTGTCTTTTTTTTGCTTTATAAATTCTTTGTCGTGTAATAAAATTACGTCAGTCGTGCGATAACTTGCGGTAAGATATAAAATAAGTGTCGAAAAACATAAATATGCGACTAAGGCTTTAACATTTATATAATAGAAATATAAAACATGCGACTAAGGCATTTTACAAAGATTGTGCGACTTTGGCTTAGAATTCTTCTAAGCCTTAGAGTTGGAATCGTAAGACCTAAGATTTCTTGGTCGTCGAGTGGTTTTATTCAAGAGAACTCGATGTAGCTACTGACTTGCGTTTATGCGATCGTGCGATCTTGCGACATATCAATCGTTAGCGGTTGGTCGTTGTCTTAGCCAACGACCCTCCGATGCTTAAGTCAGGCATCGTCATGATGAACAAATCGTAAGAAAAATAACTTCAAAGAAATATTTTTTCAAATGTACCGCATTTCAGCTTCGTGGGATATCTTGGTTATCGAGAGTTTGGAGCCTATAGGCACCTTTTCCTACGACTTCAGATATGCGATATGGTCTTTCCCACTTAGTGGATAACTTATATGCGTTCAATTTCTTAGTGTTTTAAAACACATGTCCAAGGACGAAGTCGCCTTCTTGGAAGACCTTGATTTTGACATTCTTGTTAAAATGTCGTTCAGCCACTTGTCTTTGAGATGCCATCTTGACCGGAGCGGCATCTCTTAGTTCTTCTAGGGCATCGAGGTCATAACTTAGGTCTACCAGGTTATGATCAACCGAAGTATGAATTGACGTCGGTAGTTGGGCCTCGATAGGCAAGACTGCTTCGCATCCATAGACTAGGGAGAATGAGGTTTGACCTGTGGACGTACGCGGTGCCGTGCGATTGGCCCATAAGACTGATTCAAGTTCTTCGACCCATCTCCCTTTTGCTGCTTTAAGCCTTTTTCTTATTGAGTTGATTATGACTTTGTTGCTCGATTCTGCGAGTCCATTCGACTAAGGGTACCGTTGCGTCGAGGTCGTAAGTTTGATATTACGATCCTTACAAAACTGTTGAGTTCGATCACTTATGAACTGCGAGACATTGTCGCACACCATTTCGGATGGGATTCCAAACCTGCAAATAATGTTAGTCTGGATAAAAGAGATGACTTCCTTGTCCCGGACCTAGGAGAAAGTCGCTGCTTCTATCAACTTGGAGAAATAATCCGTAAAGACTAACATAAATACCTTTTGCCTAGGGGCAGGTGGCAACTTACCGATGATGTCCATTCCCCATCTCATGAAGGGCCATGGGATCAGAGTCGTGTGCAAAGGTTCAGAGGGCTGATGATACATACCTGAGTGTAGTTGACAAATATCGCAACCTTGGACGTACCTGATAGCGTCTTGTCGTAAGGTCGGCCAGTAGTAACCTTGTCGCGAGACTCGATTCACTAGACTACAACTGAATGATTGCCACATTCTCCGTCGTGCATTTCTTTCAGAATCGTCTGTATTTGGTTGTTACTAATGACACATCGTAAGTTCAGACCCGTAGACGACCGTCGATAGAATCTGCCTCCAATTATAAGGTATTTGGAATCTTTGAATCTAATCTTGCGCACTTCCATTCTGTCTTCTAGTAGCTGGTCATGCATAAAATAATTCTTGATATCATGCGGCCAGTCATTTTCTTCGTCGAGGACTGACACGGGGTTTTGACACCCCGCGAAATCTAACCGCAAGTGTACGGTGTCGAATCAAGTAATAACGTACGGAAGTACGAGTATCGAACCAAAGGAACTAGGAACTAAATATCACAATTACTATAAGAACTATTAATTGGACTGTCGAAATTGGAGGATTGGTTTTATAACTAAATAATTGCAGAAAATAAAATCAAACAAACACAAGACAAACAGAACAGCTTTAAAGACTTCGATAGAGAGAAAAGTTGAGGGTTGGACATCCTCCAGTTTTACACATGCAACCAATCAACTCAAAACATTTACCAGTTAATCCCCTTAATGATTCCCAAATCTTTTAAAGTCACCGTTGTTCTCTTTCAAGCCACAACGGGTTTTATTTTGAAAAGGATAAATTTAATCTCTCGATCTCACCTATGGATTCCAAAACACATTAAGTACTCGATTTATGTTAAATTGGCTAGATTTTATCTCTCGATAATAACCTAACGGTTTAAATGGGACTAAAGCTTACTTGGTATATCTCTATCACCTTTTTGGGCTTTAGGCATGCAATTCCTAAGTCTAAATAGCAGTTAATTCTCGCGAACTTAATTGCTAATCAACAAATCAATTGTAAACTGGCCAAATTCACAAAAGCGTTAAAAACAAAATCACATGCTTCAATTAATAAGGAGAAACTGATAAAAGTTCAAATCAATTCGTTACATGCTTAAAAATCGGATTCATTCCATCCCCCAACACGAACCGGTTAGTTCATGTCGGTGGTGGATTCAAACACAAGAGAGAAAGGTGCGAAAGTGTATGCAAACATGATTAAGAATGAAAAGATGAAATTGTGGTAACAAATGATGAAAACTCCCTCTTCTCGTGTCCGTCTCTACGTTCCGTCTTGAATGCACTCGTGATCGGCTCTGTATCGTGACCTCGAGGACTCCGAAAAGTCGCCCAAAATCGCCCCGGAACTGCTCTGGATCGTCTGCCGAAAGTTGGATACCGAAAACAATGACCTAAAATCGGATTTAAAGCTGAAAGTCGCGAAACAGAGGGTTACGCGACCTGCCACGCGACTTGCAAGTCGCGTGGTAAGTCGCGCGTGTCTTAAATGCTGCTTGGGTCGATTTCTGGTTCGCGGGTCGGGTCCTGGTTCGGTCGCGGGTCTTGGGTTTGGCTTTTGGGCTCCCGTTAGGCTTCGTTTTGACTCGTTTTGGGCTCTTTTTAGCTTCTTTTCTCGAGGAATGCCGCCTTTTATATAACCTGCGTAAATCACTTAATAAACCGTAAAATACCCGCCTTTTTACTTGAGTACAAGCCAATCTCATTGGTTTGAGAACCGGAAATAACGCCAAAAAGTGGCGTTATCAACAACCCCAAACCGAGCGTTGCTTGTCCCCAAGCAAATTAGCGATAAAACAGAATTAAAGTACATATCAGTGAAAATTTAATAACTGCACAATTCCCAATCGGTACCAAGTGATGCATCGGTGATTTCCCATACCCGTGAATATCTATCTCACTCTCGCCTCATTCTTTATTTTGTCCGATCTATGACCTTCTATTGGGAGTTGAACTCGTGACTGTTCCGATTACGTCCGGGTTAAACTAAGTCCAGACATGCTAGGGAAAACATTTCGCCTCAACCCTACCTTACGGGATACTCTCTTTGCACTCGAACCTAGGTTATCGCTCGTGTTGTCATGTTTAAGGAGGTTATGTACAAGAATACTCAAATTATTACATGACAACTCTAAGGAAAGACGCACAAATGTCCAAACTTTTGATCTCAGAAGGAATCAAATAACAAGACAGGGACTATCGGTAAAGGTGGTCCTAGACTCTAATCACGTTTTCCAGAAGATCATCCAGGTCTTTATAACGGTTGTAACGGGGCTAAGGTTAAGGCTGAGAAACGAAGGGTAAAAAGATAAAAAATCCTCGGCGTGTCAATCATTGGCAGTTCCGAACTTCTCGTTGCTTCACATTTGCTCACTTGGTCCTTTTTCGTCACTATTGGAGTCGCTTTGACTCACTTATTATGCAGCTCTACTAACGGTATTTATTTACGTTTTTTTAGGACTTCATTGGTCCTTTTTTCTAATTCATGGGTTGCATTGACCCATTTTATTCTCGTAACTGGCCTGATTTCTTTCTTTTCCGCTCTATCTCTCTAAGTTCATTACTGCTTCCGATTGACACACTTTTGGATAAGGGTTGGCTAAGGCTTATGGCTGAAGGTGTAATGGGGGTTTAGAAACGAAAGGGGTGAGTGTTTGGCTGCAAAGGGGCTATGGATACATACAAGGGTAAAAAGGGACGATAGCTAAAAACAGGCTTGACAGAACACACAATGCCTGGAATCACGTCTTAAGGTCCACACGATATGGTCTACTATACCCTTACCTAATATCCCGACGTTCGTCTTTGCTACTCAATGCAATAATGTAGCGAGATCATTCTACATTCACGACAAGGAATTCGAAAAGTGTATAAGAATTACGTGTATGAATCCCTCAAAATGAAAAACGTCTTATTAGGCTCAAAACTCACTATCGGGTGGTCTCCACTAATGTCCCTAGTCATGTCCTTTCTCGGTCTTTCCCTAACGGTCACGTCACTATCACAAGATTCTTCCCACAATGGTTGGTCTCAATCATTCAAAACAAAAATTTTAGCTACTTTGATCTCGACACTCAGAAGTGTAGGAATTCTACGTGCATAACTTGGGCCCGATTGGGCAACCCCAAACCTTACCCACACATTGTCCCCAATGTGCAAGTAAAGTCTTAGGTGATGCGACGCAGTCATTGTGCAGTTATTAAAAGAACAGGCAAGGCATTACGTATATAGCATAAAAAGACTACCCAAATTTTCTACAACTAGGCACCCCAAACCTAGGTCGTGGCCTAGGTTTGCCAAATAAAAGTCAACCCCAAACCTCGGTGAAACCGAGGTTTGCACAGGGTCTAATGTGAGTGTGTAGATGGTTCAAAAATGAGGCACCCCAAACCTAAGTGAAACTTAGGTTTGTTGCATCTCGTGCAATTACAATAGAACAACACATCAAACACCACTCTTTTAGCAGAGAAATGATTAGAACATACCTGTTTTGCCCGGCCAGAGGAGATTCTTGAAAGATTGAGCATTTGGAGAAGGAGGGGAGCGCACGCACACACAAAAGAAAACAAACAAACGACGAAAGAAAAACAAGAAAACAGAAACACACAAAGCAAGAAAGGAATAAAAACTGCACGAAACATGAAAAATGAGGCAAATGGGACTCCCGCGGTTTAGCCCGCGACTTGCAAGTCGCGTGGCAGACCGCGTAACTCTCTGTTTCAGAAAACCAACAGAGGGCCCTGCGACTTGCTGCGCGGTATGCAAACCGCGTGACAAGTCGCGTATGTCCCTGTTTCAGCTATTTTTGACTTTTTCGATTTTTATGGCTTTTTCATTATTTAAACACACGCGTAAAACTAAAAATAAAGAACGGAAACTAACCTTGGTGGGTTGCCTCCCACCCAGCGCTGTATTTAAAGTCGTGGCACGACTGTGCGGTTTCAACTCGGCTCAGTATCCGCGGAGTTGGATCGCCCACACCTGCGATTCTTTGCGGATTCTCTTACTTTTGGCCCTCCATGACCAGCTTCAGATCCTTCATCTCTTCCAACTCTTACCTTCTCGAACATCTTGAAGATTTCGCTTTGGACGCCGACTCGGAAGGTTATCTCGCCTTCTTCCATGTCAATCAAAGCTCGGCTCGTAGCCAGGAAGGATCTCCCCAGAATTAACGGAACCTCTTCGTCTTCGTCTATATCTATGACTACGAAGTCGACGGGAAAATAGAACTTACCTACTTTGATGAGCACGTCCTCGACCACTCCATACGGGTACCTTATCGATCGATCAGCCAGCTTAAGTGTCATGAATGTGGGACTCACCTCACCCAATCCAAGTTTCCTAAAAATAGACAGGGGCATTAAATTGATACTCGCCCCTAAATCACATAAAACTTTATTAAAAGAAAGATCCCCAATTTGAATAGGGATAGAGAAACTCCCTGGATCTTTAAGCTTCTGGGGCAGCTTATTCTGGAAAATCGCGCTGCACTCTTCAGTGAGTGCAACGGTGGCCTGATGATCGATTGCCCTCTTTTTGGATAAAATTTCCTTCATGAACCTCATGTATGAAGGCATTTGTGCCAATGCATCTGCAAAAGGGATGTTAATAGTTAACTTTTTAAAAACATCAAGAAATTTAGAAAAATGAACATCATCCTTGTTTGCTTTCAATCTGCTCGGATAAGGCACTCTCGGAATTTCCGGCTTGACCGGTGGTGGCTCTTGCTCCTTTACTTTGCTCTCGATCTCTTTCTCTTCCCTCTTACGCTCCTCGTCAGCCTCTAATGCATCCATATCAATGATCTCCACATCATTCTCGGCTTCCTTTGCTGGCTCCTCATTCAGCTCCTTGCCATCTCTCAGATAGATGGCATTGCAATGTTCTTGATTCCTCTTTTCAGTCATACTCGGGAAACTACCGGATGGTCGGGTTTGTAGGGCCTCGGAAATCTGCCCCACTTGCCTCTCGAGAATCTTGATTGCAGCCGTATTCTGATCAGTTGCGGTTTTTACCGTGTTTGCCAGCTCTCCGACCGTGCTGTCCATTTTTGTCATGAACTTCATGAGCATATCTTCCAATCCCGGTTTCTTCTCCCCGGATGGTCCCTCGCTCCTTTGGTTAAAACCTGGAGGACGGTAAGCAATATTAGTATTGGAAGAGTTTAAAGAGTTAGAGAAATTACCTGGTTGTTGACCCGACTGATTCCATGAAAGATTGGGATGCTTTTTCCACCCCTCGTTATAAGTGTTGGAGAAAGGGTCGTTTCGCGGCTGATGGTTGCGGTTTTGCATAAATTGAACCTGTTCAGGTTCCCCTAGATTGCTTCCCTTCATACGGTCCGTGATAAAAGCTAGTTGAGCTTTTATCTCTTTAAGTTCATCTGACTCTTGAACATTCGCTACTCGTGCGATGGACGATCGTGGAGTGGAGTAGCTATGTTCGGCAAGGTTCTCGACCAGCTCGACCGCTTCTTCATAGGTCTTGTTCATGAGTGCTCCCCCCGCTGCAGCCGTAATATCATTCTTGAATTGCGGGTGAAGGCCTCCAAAGAACGTTTGGATTATGACCCACCCATGAAGACCGTGATGTGGACACTTCTTCAACATGTCCTTATAGCGCTCCCAAGCTTCATATAACGTCTCTTGGTCCCATTGCGCGAAGTGCGTGATGTCGGCCATCAATTGCGCGGTTCTTCCCGGTGGGAAGAATTTCTGGAGGAACGCTGCCTTCAGTTGTGCCCAAGTGGTGATGAGATCTGATGGAAGGCCCTCTATCCAGATTTCAGCTCTACCCTTTAGGGAAAAACTGAAGAGTCTTAGCTTAATCGCGTTCTCTTCCTTCCCGTTGATCTTGAACGTGTTGCATATCCGTTCGAAGGCTCGTAGATGCGCGTGGGGGTCTTTAGTTGGTGCTCCCCCGAACTGATTCTGTTGTACCATTACGATGGTACTCGGCTTGATTTTAAAGTAATTCGCAGCGGTGATTGGTGCTTGAATTCCTATGCGTGCCGCCGCCACGTTCGGATCGGCGAACGACCGCATAGGGCGTCTCGCTTCGTCGCCCATGAGTATCTGAGAAGAAAACGAACAGACTTAGCAATTCAGAAATTAAAGGTATGAAATAAAATATGAAATAAAAAAATGTCCAATCTAATAATGCTTATAGATGGTAGTGCTATTAGTTGCAAGTAGTTCCCCGGCAACGGCGCCAAAAACTTGACACGGGGTTTTGACACCCCCCGAAATCTAACCGCAAGTGTACGGTGTCGAATCAAGTAATAACGTACCGAAGTACGAGTATCGAACCAAAGGAACTAGGAACTAAATATCACAATTACTATAAGAACTATTAATTGGACTGTCGAAATTGGAGGATTGGTTTTATAACTAAATAATTGCAGAAAATAAAATCAAACAAACACAAGACAAACAGAACAGCTTTAAAGACTTCGATAGAGAGAAAAGTTGAGGGTTGGACATCCTCCAGTTTTACACATGCAACCAATCAACTCAAAACATTTACCAGTTAATCCCCTTAATGATTCCCAAATCTTTTAAAGTCACCGTTGTTCTCTTTCAAGCCACAACGGGTTTTATTTTGAAAAGGATAAATTTAATCTCTCGATCTCACCTATGGATTCCAAAACACATTAAGTACTCGATTTATGTTAAATTGGCTAGATTTTATCTCTCGATAATAACCTAACGGTTTAAATGGGACTAAAGCTTACTTGGTATATCTCTATCACCTTTTTGGGCTTTAGGCATGCAATTCCTAAGTCTAAATAGCAGTTAATTCTCGCGAACTTAATTGCTAATCAACAAATCAATTGTAAACTGGCCAAATTCACAAAAGCGTTAAAAACAAAATCACATGCTTCAATTAATAAGGAGAAACTGATAAAAGTTCAAATCAATTCGTTACATGCTTAAAAATCGGATTCATTCCATCCCCCAACACGAACCGGTTAGTTCATGTCGGTGGTGGATTCAAACACAAGAGAGAAAGGTGCGAAAGTGTATGCAAACATGATTAAGAATGAAAAGATGAAATTGTGGTAACAAATGATGAAAACTCCCTCTTCTCGTGTCCGTCTCTACGTTCCGTCTTGAATGCACTCGTGATCGGCTCTGTATCGTGACCTCGAGGACTCCGAAAAGTCGCCCAAAATCGCCCCGGAATTGCTCTGGATCGTCTGCCGAAAGTTGGATACCGAAAACAATGACCTAAAATCGGATTTAAAGCTGAAAGTCGCGAAATAGAGGGTTATGCAACCTGCCACGCGACTTGCAAGTCGCGTGGTAAGTCGCGCGTGTCTTAAATGCTGCTTGGGTCGATTTCTGGTTCGCGAGTCGGGTCCTGGTTCGGTCGCGGGTCTTGGGTTTGGCTTTTGGGCTCCCGTTAGGCTTCGTTTTGACTCGTTTTGGGCTCTTTTTAGCTTCTTTTCTCGAGGAATGCCGCCTTTTATATAACCTGCGTAAATCACTTAATAAACCGTAAAATATCCGCCTTTTTACTTGAGTACAAGCCAATCTCATTGGTTTGAGAACCGGAAATAACGCCAAAAAGTGGCGTTATCAAGGACATGGATGTTTTCAGTATTCTCGATAGACGGGGCTGCTAGGTGGATCATGGGAATATTGGTCGAATGATGGTTTGCCAAGTGCTGACCCAAGATTGGCTAAGGCATCGGCTTGTGCGTTCTGGTCTCTTGGGATCTGCATGATCGATAAAGGTTTAAACTCTTCTGATTTCGCTTTGGCTGTTTAAAGGTATGCCATCATTTTGGAATCTTTTGCCACGAATTCCCCATTCATTTGATTCACGACGAGTAGAGAATCGCTTTTGACGTGTAGTCCGGTTGCCCCCAAGTCTCGTTCCATGCTCATGCCCATGATCAATGCTTCGTACTCAGCTTCATTGTTTGTGGCTTTGAAGTCGCATCGTATGGAGTACACCATCTTACCCCCCCTGTGGAGACTTTAAGACGACGCCAAGTCCTTCCCCCTGGCGTTGGACGATCCGTCGACGTGAAGTGTCCAATGCGTGTCGTCGAGAGTCACCACAATATCTGTTTGTATGTCTTTATCTAGTTCCGAACTGAAGTCAGCGACAAAATCCACTAGGACTTGCGATTTGATCGTTGTCCTTGGTTTGAAGTCTATGTGGTAGCTACTAAGGTAGACGCTCCAGTTTGCTAGTTGACCTGTCAGCTCTGGTTTTCTCAAGACAGACTTAGTAACAAAAGTTATGGGATGTGATTCGAAGTAATGTCAAAGTTTTTTAGCAGCAGTGATTAGTGCTAACAACAAAATTTCCATGAACGAGTACCTGGTTTCAGCGTCCAATAAAGACTTACTTGTGTAATTAATCGGGAGTTGACGCTTGTCGTCCTCTCGAGTCAAGACAATACTTATCGAATTGGAACTGACCGCCATGTACAACTGTAAGACCTCGCTGTCCTTAGGTTTTGACAACAGGGGTGGCGACGCCATGTATTCTTTCAGTTTTTTGCAATGCTTGCTCGTGGTCGTCCGTTCACTTGAAGCCTCTGTTTTTCCTCAAGACATTGTAAAATAGGTGGCACTTATCCGAAGATCGAGAGATAAACCTGTTCAATGCGGCTATGCGACCAGTGAGTCATTGGACTTCCTTGAAGTTTCTTGGTGATTTGATGTCGACGATCGCCTTTATTTGGTCTGGATTGGCCTCGATTTCATGTCGTGTCACCATGTATCCTAGGAATTTTCCAGCGCTTACGCCAAAAGAGCATTTTGTAGGATTTAGTTTCATCTGGTACTCCCTGAGGTCGTCGAACGACTTCCTCAAATGATCGATATGATCGTCCGCTTTTTTCGACTTGACGAGCATGTCATCGATGTATACTTCCATCGTGTCGCCAAGGTAGTCTTTCAACATCTTGTTGACCAATCTTTGATATGTCGACCCTGCATTTTTTAAACCAAACGACATAACTTTGTAGCAGTAAATGCCCTTATCCGTCATAAAGGCGGTTTTTTCTTGGTCGACAGTATGCATCAGTATCTAGTTATATCCAGAATAAGCGTCCATGAACATCAAAAATTTAAGACCAGCAGTGGCGTCGACCATTGCGTCGGTATGTGGTAGTGGAAAGGGATCTTTTGGACAAGCCTTGTTGAGGTCTGTGAAGTCGATGCACACCCTCCACTTTCCGTTTTTCTTTTGTATGACCACTACGTTAGCCATCCAGTCGGGGTATTTTACTTCCATGATTTTTCCAGTATTAAGCAGGTTGTCGACCTTTTTGTTGTTTACTTTGTTCCGCTCTGGGGCGAACTTGCGTCATTTTTTCTTGACAGACTTATACGATCGGTCCAAATTCAATTTATGGGAAATGACATCTGGATCAATACCGACCATATCTTCGCGTGTCCAAGCAAAACAATCACCATGTTCCTGCAAAAAAGAAATTAGTTTCTCCTTGATGGTAGGATTGAGTAACGATCTTATGAAGACGATCCTGTCAGGCTTGTCCTTGTCGAGGGCAACTTTTTCTAGACGATAGTCGTCGACAGACTCAGGGACATCCTAGACCTGTAATTGCTAGATATCATTCTTCAGGGGTTTCAACGTTGTCTTGTAGCATTCACGGGCTATCTTTTGCTCGCTCTTGATTTCCTGGACTCCCCAGGGCGTTGGGAATTTTATTGTCTGATGATACGTCGAGGGCACAACCTTCATGTCGTGGATCCATGGTCGGCCCAAAATGATACTGTAGGCTGAAGAACAATCGATCACGTTAAACTTGGTATGCTTGTTGACTCCTTTAGAGTATATGGGAAGAGTGATCTCCCCGACAGTACTGGTTGAGTCTCCGTTGAATCCTACCAAGACTACTGAACGTCGAGTGATCTTTGACGTGTCGATCCCCATCGTCTTGATCGTACTGAGAAAAATGACATTCGTTGAATTGCCTCCATCGATCAAGACCCTTTCGGTCGAGCAATTACCTATCGTCAATTAGATTATTAGTCCATCATGTTGTTTCTGCCACGGTTCTAGGAGATCACTTTGATCGAATGTCAAAGACATAGCTTCCAATTCTAATTATTGCTTCGACTTTGACGATCGTGAGATAGGGTGATCGTCAGGACCCCGGCTGGCGTGCCTTTTAGCTGCAGAATAAGTCAACCCACACACGTCAGATCCTCCAGTTATGCAGTGTACGGCCTTAGCATGGACTGGGGATGGAGGTCGTGTGTTATGCACTTCCGTCGCATCTTTGTCGATCAATCCTTGAAGATGCCCTTTCGGGACTAGCCATGCTAATTCCTTTCGTAGGGCAGACAATCTTCTGTCGTGTGGCCATGATCACCGTGGAAGTCGCACCACTTAGACTTGTCTTCTTGTTGTCGTTTTTGTCGCTCTTTTTGGGCCATTAGATGGTCGACTCTACGTTCTTTAGAGCCTCGACCAGGTCTTTGGCAGTTCTTTTAAATCCATAAGACGAGATCTTGGGATACCGAGCGAACTTAGAGGTCGGAGTGTTCTTCTTTTTCTCATACCTGACGTTCAAAATTTGTCGTGCGGGTTCCGTCTTGGCGATGACTTTGGTTTTTAAATCATGCTTCTTTACGCTCAATGATTTATTGTCGTCAGAATGTTTTCGAGGAAATGTTGCGTCGTCCTCGACCCTCATATAATCCAACGTCTTTGCTCGGACACCCTCAAAGTTTTCTGGTGGATACTTCGTCAGATCGGTCTATAGTCCATAAGTATCGTCCAGACCTCGCTTGTAAACTTCGATCGCGGTCTTGACGTCACAGTTACGGACACAGATCATTTATGCATAGAAGCGATTGAAGTAACTTCAGATGGATTCTTCGGCCTTTGAGTGGCGTAGTACAAGTCATGGGTTTGTTTCTCCATCTTGCAACTACCGGTGAATTGACGAGAGAATTGGTTGACCAATTTAGCGAAGTTGCCAATGGATTTTGTCTTGAGATTAATCAACCATTGTAGGGGAAGCTCCAGTGAGTGTCGCATCGAAACTCTTGCACATCCACACTTCTTGGTATTGATGTGGTGTGGATACCGTCCACATTAATTGCTTGTATTGAGTAATATGTTCGTTCGGGTCTGTGATCCCTGAGTACTTGGGCGTGAACGTGGGGATGTTGTACTTCTTCGGGACGTCGACCGTGGCTATCTCGTCGATAAAGGGGGATCTAGAGCGCGGCTCGACATCGACAGGTACAGCAGCACCAAGTAATTTGGAAAGAAACGACATCATTCTTTCATTTTGTTCCTCAATGAGCTTTAGGCGTTGAGCGACTGGGTCGTCTTGATTGGATCCTCCGTTCGTCGCGGGAATAGAGCCCGTATCTTGCGTCGTCATGCCCATCGTCGCTTGGAAGCCATTTCGGTACGTCGAGTCAGCAGCTTCCCCGTGCGGTAGAAAAGTGAACGATGCGGGCATGGTTGGCAGAAGCATCGTCGGGATGCTCATCAACGAGATCGGGACGAAGGGGAGTCTAGAATGGGATCGTGTGAAACGTTGTCGACGACATGGGCAACGTCTGATTCTAAAATAATGGTGGCGGTCTGAGATGATGCGGTGGAAGAGGATCGTGTAGGGGTACCCCGAAGAATGGTCTTGGGCCATTTTGGACCAAAAAATTTCAAGCGTTCTGATTCGGACCGCTCTGAGGACCAAAGAAGTTTCCCTGACTCTGGTTTAGACCGTTTTGAGGACCAAAGAAGTTTCCCTGACACTTTTGGACCACTTCAAGGACCAAAGAAGTTTCCTGGATTCTGATTTGGACCGTTCTAAGGACCAAAGAAGTTTCCAACGTTTTGATTCGGCCCATTCTGGTTTCTCAGGAATGCGATTTTTGCCGTTGCTTTGCGGCTTTCTTTATCCAAAGAATTAAGTTGGGCACGTGCAACATCCAACTCCATGCGTAATTGTGCAAGTTCATTGAATTGATGTCCCTTACTTGACATTTTCCTAAAAAAATGGAATAGATTCAAGAAACGATTAGTAGCACATACGTTTTGTTGGAGATTTTCTCTAGATAGGGCCCCACGGTGGGCACCAAACTGTTAATGCTAAAAATCGTCCAAAGAAAGATTTAAAGTCGGTGTGGAGCTTTAACAACTAAATAAAGGTATCTCGCGACAAATCGTACGAAGTATAATAAAAATGAAATGAGACAACTGAATTTGGTGACACGGAAAACTCTGTTGAGGTTAAAAACCGCGATCGACAATAGATGTCGACGGTGCACTATGGTCGTCAAATAGGGACGACGTCATTTAGTAACAAGTGTCGTGAGTACAAGATATTACAATAGTAGAAAAGATAAACTTAATCGTAAAATTCTAGCATGCATCGTGTGTGGAAACACTTCATCTTGAGTTTATTCGAGGGAAAATACGAATGATCGCTTGAGTGCTTCGAAAAATGCTCCTGGAAATTCTTCTGTGTCCGCGAGTGTAGCTTCGAGCTTGATTTATATAGGCTTCGATGTCATCAATGTCTTTCATAAATGCAAATAACGGCTCTAGACAATGAATGCGCTTGATTGCGGTCTTCAGTTATGACCGTTGTCCTTGAATGCGCTTGACCTGCATTAATTAGACACAAAGAAAACGCTTGTCGAGAGTTGATTAGTTATGATCGAGAGTAATCTTACAACGGTCGTGAAGTTTTACCGGGGGTCTTGGTCGTAAGTCGTTTATACTAAGTGTTGACTGTGGTTATGGTCGTATGCTATTTGCAGGACCTTATCTTAATACAAGACTTGTCGTGTAATATATGTCGTTTGGTTTCCTACGTCGGTCGTGAGGTGTGGTTTTTTACCCAAACAACTACAAAGCCCCTTGATAATCTCTTTGAAGATCTCAATTGCCAAAGACCATAAACCCTAGTTTCCTAACTTTTGCTTCCGCATTTGATCATCTCTTTGAAGACCAAGAAATTAAAAAAATTTACCAAACAAAAACCCACTGTAGAATATGGATTTTTGATACAAAAAAATTAAAGAAATATGGATTTTTGATACAAACATAATTACCAAACCAAACCCACTGTTGAATAAAAAAATTCACCAAACAAAACCCAAACCCACTGTTAAATTAAAAGAAATTCAGCAAACATAACCTACTGTGTATGGGATTGAAATATTCAACAAACATAACCAAACCCCCTGAATATAATATTGAAATCAGAAGCTAAACCCACTGAATATGGTATTGAAATCAGAAGCTAAAAATTCAGCAAACATAACCTACTGTATTTTACCAAACGATGTGTTAACAATCTGAAAATCGGATTGAAATCAGAAGCTTTGAAGATGAAATAGATGTCGTTTCTTGAAGAAATCGCAAAAAAGGGATCATATCACAGGTCAGTGGTTGAAGAAATCGCAAAAAAGAAGATGAAATAGATGTCGTTTCTTGAAGAAATCGCAAAGGGATCAAATCACACGTCGTTGGTTGTAGAAATTGCAAAAGAAAGATGAAATCGATGGTCGTTTCTTGAAGAAATTGCAAAAAAGAAGATGAAATAAATGTCGCTACTTGAAGAAATCGAAAAAAGTAGGATGAAGTCGATACATGTGGAGAAGTCAAAGTCGATCTCGAGTCTTGGAATCGATCCCGATCTGTGTTGAAGTCGAAGTCCAGATATGGAGGCGTGAATCAGATGGGTTTGTAGGCTGAAGGGTATTTTGGTACAAAGGAGCGTGTTCTATCTTGTTCCAGGGGGAGGAGTAGGACACGTGGGGTTGTTCTAGTTAGCTCCATTTAGTTCCACATATGGTCATGCGAAACGTGGGACATGTGTGTTCTGTTCTGTCCTGACACATCCTGTCCACCATACCAAATGCACCCTAAAGGGGATGCACGACCCCGAAATGGGTGATTGGCTTTATGTGAGCCATACACACCAGGGAATGCTTGTGACATGGCAGCATGATCCCGTGATGGGTTACTGGCTATAGGTGAGTCGCACACGCCTAGAGAATGATTGCATCTTATCAATCCTACTTGATGAGAGAGTTATGAGGTCTTGTTTCTTTCAATATTGCATGTTAAAAAAATGCATACCATTTTATATGAAATTTGCATGTTTGACATGGGTGAAAATATATGATTTCATTGACTCAAACCATGAACTCATTGAGACTTATAAACTAACTATAGTATGCATCTCAGTGACAGAAGGTTTCAGGTTGGACAAACAAAAATTGCACACATAGAGACTTTCCCAGTTCGTCTAAAATCAATATTTATATTCAAACATCTATGATGGATAAATTTATAATGCAATCCGGTATGAGATGGGTTAACATTAAGTTACATATTTATTGTTTTAAAGTCTTCCGCTGTAAACAGTCTAAAGTTTTAATCTGGCCGTAATTTTGATATATTTTTGGAGGGATTGTTTTAGATTACGTAACATTCCTAATGGCAAAATATGGGTGTTACATCGTTCCAAGGAAAAAATGTGTACGCGACACCATCAGGATCGCGAAAAGGAGAGTCGGTGCTCTTTGACACCTCCTGTATGGTCGCTCCTCGTGAGAAGCAACATAGCAAAAGTTTTTGGCTTTTAAGGTCTCCATGGATTGCCATATGCACAATCAAACGTAACAAGAAAGTGGATTTACCGGCTCCCACATCGACTCCCGACCCATACTTTAGTGAATGTTGAGCAGTTGTACGCCGCTAATATGCTGCCATTTCACGTTGCGTGTATTACCCGTACTAAAGGACTGATAGGGAATATTAGGGGACGACTATTGGGCAAACGCAATGACAAGTACTTTGAAGACGAAGTTAGTACCCATCAAATTTATTTAGTTGAAAACTATAAAGATATGACTCATAGTTTAATAATTTAATTTTTGTCTTTATTTTAAAAACAAATTCATGCATGGAGTATATATATTTGCTCAAGTTGAAGTCAACTACCGAACCATTCGAAAATTGGATAGTTATGCGCATTTTTAGTTATTTCTCGTGTTTATAAGCTAATTTTTATCAGACATAATTTGTTAATCAACCAGTGTACCAACTAGATTGTCGAAGATAGCGTAAACGGATATGACTTACTAAGGTGGCGTTTGGTTCGCAAAATGTTTTTGGATGTAATGGAATCTGTCAAATGAATTTGACTTTGAAGGAATTAGAATGGAATGTTGTCAGGTTTGACCACCTGTTTGGTTGACAGAATTGGAATGAAATCTGTTAAAGGAATTGGAATTTGTCTGTTTGGTTCACAGAATGTAGCTTTGGAATTGGAATGAATTTATTATAAATGACCAAAATACCCTTTTTGATAAGTTTTAATTTTTTGAAACAAAAAATTATTTAATAAAATAATCATTAAATATATTTTTTTCACTAAAAATACTTTAATAAAATAATTTTTAAATACTTTAATGCGCAAAAAAATATAATATACACAACCCAATAAAATATATTGTCAAACAAACAAAATTATATTTTGAAAAAATAAAATATATTTCGAGAAAATAAAAAAATGTATTAAATAATATTATATAAAATTAAATTAAAATAAAAATAAAAATAAAAAAAAAAAATAAAAAAAAAAATGAATATAAATATAAATATAAAAAAAATCAAAATATAAAATATAAAATAAAAACCTAAAGTATTAAATTAAATTATGTTATATTTAAGTTAAAGGGTATATTTGGAATTATGAAAATACAACATTCCATCAATTTCAATTCCATCAAAATCCTTCAAGATTGCTAAGGAATTTCAAATTCACTTATTTATGGAATCTGGTGGAATTGGATATTCCTTTCCGTCGAAAAGAATGAACCAAACGAATGAATGAAATTCGGTAAATGGAATTCGACATTCCAATTCCATCAGATTCCAACAGAATCCGTGAACCAAACGCCCCTAAAGGTTAAATGTGAACTCTTATGACGATAGTGAATTCTACCATAACCATGGGAACAAAACTAGGGGTGTGCATCGGGCGGGTCGGGGCGGTTCGGGTGGACAAACTGAAAACCCGATCGGATTTCGGATATGAAAATCAAGACCCGAATTTCAGGTTTCGGATTTCTTCGGGTTCGGGTTGGTCGGGTTTCGGGTTAATGTCGGTCGGGTACGGATATTATTATAATACAAAAAGCATATATAAATTCAATTGATTTTAAGGATTTATTCAAGCAAACGAGAGATTGATGAAATCGATAATAAGTTTAAAAAATTAAAAAATATTTCTACCGACTATAATTTATGATTTTCTAAAGATAATTAGATAAATAAATATATTTATATAATATTTAAAATATATATGTATATTATTTCGGGTTTTCGGACAGGTCGGTGGCCAAAGATCAAACCCGACCCGAACCCAAATATTTCCCCAAAAGTCGGGTTTCGGATTTTCGGATTTCGGGTATTGCAAAAATACTTTATTTTCGGTTCGGGTTCGGGTTCGGATTATTCGGGTTTTGCACACCCCTAAACAAAACGGAATGTTAACCAAAATGAAAAATTGGAATAAAGCTAAATAATAAATTTTTGGATAGGGGGTACTTTTAAACTTTTAATAAACATAAAGGGCTAAAAGTGGACATACTATTAGCAAAATGAAGTTCCCACTTCCCACTTCCCACCCCCAAAAATTCAAAATTTTAAAATCTCAAACCAAAAAAGTAACCCCTCTCTTCAAGATGTTCTTCCATATTTGACCCATGTCAACAAATTCCTAATTTGCATGCAAGGAGAAACAATGTTGCCCAAAACCCCAAATCTCTGAATCTTCTGTGTCCGAGGTTTTCGATAGAAGTGACAAACATTCGGCCATGGAAAGTAGTTCAGCTTTAGAAATTGAGAAGAACCAGACGCCTAAATCATGTGCTAGTTGTGATTTTGTTTGGGATAAACCCTTGAATCAACAGGATGATTACGAAATTGAAGTAGATAGAGGAACAGAAATGGCTGCTGACCGGTTATCGCCTGATGTTGATTTTGATTGGGGAGAAAAGCTGACTAGGGTTTCTTCAATGGACGAAGATGACGAAACATCATTCGATCATATGGTTTGTGATTCGAGTTCCAGGTTAATTCCAAGTGGATTTATGAGATCGGATTGTACAGGTTGGTAGTTTGGTTAACTTTCAGTTCACGGATGGGTATACGTTTGAGTTTTGCTCTCTATATGTGCTTGTTTAGTTCAGAAAACAAGTTTTTATGGCTTTTTGGAGGTGAATTTTTTTTCAATTTGAGGGATTTACATGTATTCTGAAGTTATTTTTGGTACTCCCTTGGTGTTAATTAACCTTCTGCAGTTTTATATCTACAGTACTTGTTGTAAAGTTCTAAAATTAATTATAGGTCCTCTAAATTAAGAATCAATTAAGCTGAATTTTGTTCATTTCAACTTAAGGTGGATTATAGATTGGAATGGTTTTTGTTTGGTAGGGTTATTTTATAGATGGCATAACTTGTTTTTAATTAGGAGGGCAAATTTGGAAAAAAACTTGGCTTTTGCACCCCCTAGAAGCTTACTTTCTATGTCATTAAGCCACTACCAAATAATCATGTATAGCTGACCGAATAAGCTGCAAGTCCTATTAAGCTCATTAAGTTGTTAACAAACAGACTCTAATATAGGTATTGGGAAAGTTCTGGTTTCCACAAGCTCATTTGATGTTTACTTTCTCTAAAAGGATTTTCTCCATGAAGATGTATGTAGTTAAAGCAATTGCATTGTGGATAATCTATGCAAAAACTTGTTTATATTGCTATTGTTTGAATTAAAAAGGGGTTATCCTGTTACTGGGGTTTATATACGAGGCTATTAGGGATGAATTATTGATATAGAATATTGGAATTAGTAACCACAAGCTGGAAAGCAAATTATGGCATAATATCTTTCATGTTAGGCCACTGATAGAACCAACAATGCTGCTAAGAATATAACTTTTTTGAATACATATATATATATATATATAGGATTGGGTTCCGGTGAGAAATTGACGTTAACATGAGAAGTGGTTATCAACCGTTGGATGAGAAATGGACGCACATTAGGATGAGATGCACCGAGATACACCAGATCAATTCCCTTCTATGCCGCAATTCATGGGAGGGCATCTGATTAAAAGTGATCAACGATTCACATCCACTTCTCACGTTAACCTCAACTTCTCACTCGATCCTTCGCTTATATATATAGAGAGAGAGGGAGGTTCAGGGGAAAACCTCAAAAAAGTGAAAAATTGAGAAACACCCTGGTAATCATTTATCTGAATGGTATGCACATGTTCATACAAGTACATTGAGTTGTTTTTTTGTGGTTTTTATGCACGTGTGCATTATGCACACGTGCATGTTATAAATTACTTGTATAGACAGATGCATACCGTCCAGATGAACGACTACCAAGTGTTCCCCAACTTTTGATTTTTTTGCAGTTTTCCCGTGAACTTGACCCTATATATATTGCTCATTTCTATTGTTTAGTTTTTGGTTTTGTGCTTGTTTGTTCATGGGTTCTGATCAAAAGTCCTAATTAGTGTAGTGGATTTTGTTTTATATCTTGAACAGTTACGTTATTGTTTCTTCTATTTACGTTATTGTTTCTTTTATTTCTTTTCTACCAGAAGTTGTGCTGTTCGTCAACGCTGGATCAGAAACCATGGTTGAATCAGATTCAAATATAAAGTTTGAGGCTGACAAGTTATTTGAAGGAGGAGATATATTTCAAACGAACGAGCGTATGATTGAGGGTGGCGATTTTTCTTTCATTTATCACACAGCAAGATTAGGGAACTTCCATTATCAGTTCACTAATCTACCGGAGGGTTGTTATTGTATTGACCTTCATTTTGTTGAGATGATAAACACATTTGGTCCGAAAGGGATGAGAGTGTTTAATGTATTCTTGCAGGAAGAGAAGGCAAGTCTCTTTTCTTTTCTTTTCTTTTATTTTCTTTCTTTATGTGAGGATATGTGGAACCACCAAATTTACTCTCCAAAAGAGACCTTGAGCAGAGAAGGGAGGTTCCAACACATATATATATATATATATATATATAGAGAGAGAGAGAGAGAGAGAGAGAGAGAGGTGGGTTCATACGAGAACGCTAACTATTTAAGAAACAAGAAAACAACCGCTATGTACAAAACCATATATGATTCACGTACAAAATCATATATGATTACACGACTTTTCCCGCCACTTTAAGTCGTGGCCAAAGTCGCGCGTGTCCAGTTTTTGCAGTTAATGTAAAATCACATATGATTTTGCACATGATTTGCTGTTTTCTTGTTTTCTTAAATAGTTAGCGTTCTCGTTTGAACCTTCCTCTCTCTCTCTCTCTCTATATATATATATATCTATATATATAGGCAAAGGATCGTGTGACAAGTTGAGGTTAACATGAGAAGCGTGAGAAGTGGATCTGAACCGTTGAGCACTTTTAATCTCATGCCCTCCCATGAATTGCACCTTAGAAGAGAATTGATCCGGTGTATCTCAGTGCATTTTATCTTGGAGCATCTCATCCTAATGTGCGTCCATTTCTCATCCAACGATTGTAACCACTTCTCACGCTAGCCTCAACTTCTCATCGGAACCCAACCCTATATATATATCTATACAGAGGGAGGTTCTGGGAAAACCTCAAAAAAACGAAAAACTAAGGAACACCCTGATGGTCTCTGGACGGTATGCACAGGTGTATACAAGTACTTGAAGCCTTTTTTTGGTTTTTATGAACATGTGCATATACACATGGCATACCGTCTAGATGAATGGTTACCAGGGTGTTCCTTGTTTTTCATTCTTTTGCGGTTTTCCCTTGAACCTAAATCTATATACATATATATAATATATTTATATATAAGAGAGATGGTCCAAGGTCCAAGTCTGGTCTTTTTGGGACACTTAACACTTTATTTTGAAATCTCAATAAGTTATTAGAAAAGAATGCTTCTAACTTTCATGGTTTAACAGGTTCTCTCAGATTTTGACATCTTCTCAGTGGTTGGAGCTAATAAACCTTTGCAATTGGTGGATTTAAGAATCTCTATTAAGAACACGGAGGCTATTATAATTAGATTTGAAGGGATCATTGGTAGCCCGCTGGTTAGTGGTATCTGCATAAGAAGAGCATCTAAACTAGCCGGTAGCTAAAGTTTATCTTTTTCAATAATAATTATAAATTCAACATTGAATCTTGATCTGGGTCTTTTTCTTATGTTGATTCACTCTCAGATTCTGATGTGAAACATGAATTTCTAAGATGCCAAAACTGTGCCACTGAGATAGATGTTCCTTCTGTTCAGGTACAATGCATCTTAAGTTGAATAATTATGGTTCTTAATAGTTCCATTAAGAGGCAACCTCTGAATCGTTAAGAGGTGAATCTTGTTTGGCAAAAAAACGTATGCCTCTTAATGGTTCTAAAACCCTCTGATGATTTTGTATCTTGGGCCTTCCTTAACCATTCAACACCCTAATTTTATTCTAAACAATTCCAAACAACCGTATTTCATTTTGAACTATATCATAAGAGCCTCTTAATAATTCTGACCACTTAATCATTCTGCACCAAACCATTCAGCAACTACCAAACATAATGTTGCTGAATAATGTATGATATTTCGTTATTTGCTGTATATCACAGAGAAAAAGAATGCGAAGGGAGTCAGTAGAAAAGTATGAGAAGAGGATAGAAGAGTTGACTAGTCAATGCCGAAGCAAGACTGAAGAATGTTATCAGGCTTGGATGGCTTTGACTGCTGCAAATGAGCAGTTGGAGAAGGTTCGGATGGAAGTCGACAATAAGTTCTTTCAGACATGCTCTTTTGGTAAACGTCTGATCTAAAACTCGTTTTTCAAATCTTAACACTAAATTTTCTTGTTTTCAACTTCTTTTTATTTCGAATCTTATTCTTATGTTCCTTTTATGCAAAAAGTTTGGAGAATTTTTATATATTTTTTTGCACACTATGCACATGCTGGAGGTCTTCACGGAAACAACCGCTTTACTCGTTAGGGTTGAGGTCCGGTCTGTGTACATGACCCCACCTTCAGGTGGGATATTTGGTTTAAACCGAACAAAATGAAAAACTGAGGAACACCCTGGTAGCCGTTCATCTGGACGGTATACACCTGTGCATGCAAGTAAGAGTAAATTACATTTTTAGTCCCTGTGGTTTGTTGAAAATTTCTATTTTCGTCCTTATGGTTTTGAAATTGCGATTTTAATCCCTATGGTTTATAATTCATCACCTTTTTCGTCCTTATGACTTAAATTCTATTGCTATTTTCATCCTTATGGTTCATAATTTATTTCTATTATAGTCCTTCGTACTTAAAAGTAGTGTTTTGGCCTTAGGGACGAAAATAGAAATTAATTGCAAACCATAGGGACGAAAACCGAAAATTTGAAACCACAGGGACGAAATCTGCAATTTTTAGCAAATCACAGGGACGAAAAACACAATTTACTCTACAAGTAATTTGTAACATGCACACTTGCATATGCACACGATATGCACACGTGCATATGCACACTGCATAAAAACCAAAAAACAACTTAATTTACTAGTATGTAGAGCGTTCCTCAATTTATCATTTTTGAGGGTTTCCCCTGAACCTCCCTCTCTTTTAATACCACCTCTGAAGTCTGAACCTTCTTTTTCGTTTTTCTAATTTTCTTATTTTCCATATATTTCCAATCAGATCAAATCATGGAAAAGCAATCTGAACAGCTGAGGGATATATCTCGTAGGTATGAGCACGATAAGAAGATTTGGGCAGCGGCTATCCAGGAGTTATCAGATAAAATAACTGTAAATTAAAAACCTTTATAAAACTTATCAGCAACTAGTTTTTAACCCTCGTAAATTTCTTATAACAAAATCTTTACGATGATTTACTGTTTAGGAGTTGAAGCAAGACCATTCGCAGCTGTCCCGCGAAGCACACGAATGTGCTGATTCAGTTCCTGATCTAAATCACATGGTTTCTGCGGTTCAGCAATTGGGTGGGTTTTGATTATTCAGCTTATGCTTATCGACTCTCTTTTTGCTTTTAGTTAATATGTTATCATATTTGCAGTTGCACAGTGTGAGGATCTTAAAGTTAAGTACAACGAAGAACAAGTAAAGCGAAGGAAGCTTCATAATCAACTTGAGGATGCAAAAGGTATGCTAACTTTATCCTTTTTGTAACCTATTGAAAGAAACCAAACAAACCCAATATTTTTCACTCGAAAGTAGAGATGGCCAAATGGGCCTGGCCCGGCCCGGGACCGTTTGGGGCGGTTTGGGCCTGCTGGTCCTTAACAGGTTACGATTTTCATCCAAAAACAAGGCCTGGCCCGGGACTGGCCCGGTATTTTATATAAAATTTATTTTTAAATGTATTTTTAAATAAAAACATATTTGTTGGTGTATCTAGTTGACCCAATTATAATAAAATGTACTTTTTTAAACATAAGTATTTTTTTAGTGCATTTGATAGACCCTGTTATAATAAAAATGTATTTGTTAGGGTATTTGATTGACCAAATTCTTTAAACAATATTTTTTATAAGTTGAAATCAGTTTTAAAAAATAATTTTTTTAAGTGGGACGTGTTCTCATAACCGGGCCTTATAAAGCTTAACCGGGTCTTCGTATATGGGTCGGGACCGAGATCGGTTACGAGATCACTATTTGGGACCGGGACCGATTTTTTGGCCATCTCTACACGTATCTTTTACCCAATGAGCAGAGCAGTTATATTGTAAAGACTAACATATTGAAGAAGTTTATATGGATTTCTCACATTAAAACACTATGATATATGAGTAGGGAAAAGCCTGAAAAAAAACCCAATGGACTTTCATAATTTGAGCGATTAATTGCATGGACATTTTTTTTGAGCAAATAAATCGATGCACTTAATAAAATTGAACAAAATGGTACTATCCCTAAACAATTACTGGTAACCTGCTGCGGAGTCTGACCCAACGGACGTTCATATTTTGAGCAATTAAGAGCATCTTCAACGGGTTCTCTATACTCTCTAAAATAGAGAAGCAAAAAGTCAAAATCTCTAAATAAAATTACATTTTACTACAACAAATTCTCTATTTTAGAGATTCCAGCATTAATTATAATATTAAAATATTATATAATTTTATCATCCCAATGCACTTTAATTTTTTATATATAAAATAATGATAGTTCAATCTGATTGGTGGAAAAGAATAAAAAGTAATTTCTCTCACCTCCCATCAAGTTTTAGAGAATTCTCTAAACTTGGAGTTTTCTCTTGTTTTTAACTTTCAATTTTAGAGAAAAAGATAGAGAATCTCTTGGAGCCAAATAGAGAACAAAACCTTCATTTTCTCTATTTTAGAGAATCTGTTGGAGATGCTTGAAGTCCCTAGACATTTCTTTGAACAAATAAATCCATGCACTAGTGAAATTGAACAAATGGTCCTTCTAACCATAAAAATGACTGGTAGCCGGTTATGGTGGTAAACATGGCTTTTAAAGTAAAAAAAAGACCTAAAGACTTATGTTGGTCAAAACGTGAAAAACCTAAATGTTTATGTTGGATTTAAAAGCATTATCACCATTATGTTAGGAACTCATCGAAAGACCATTCATAAAAATCAGAATTCTTCTATGAATGCTTGTTGGTTTTTTCAGACTTTTCCCTAATTTCATACTACTATTGCATACTGATATTTAAAATTTATCTATCATTAGGAAATATAAGAGTTTTTTGCCGGTGCCGTCCACTAAACAAGACAGAAGCTTCGGCTGGGTGTTCAATGGTTGTAGACTTTGGTGCCACTTTGGATGGAGTACTTGGAGTTTTAAGCAATGGTTCCACCAAAAAGACCTTCAAATTTGATAGTGTTTTCACACCAAAAGACAACCAAGGTTATTTTACTAAACTAAGTAATTATGTTTTATGTCAAAAATGCTTGTTCATTTACATCATTACAACCTATGCTGTTAATTGTGGTGCAATAGCGGTTATCGGTCATAAGCAAAATAGCGGTGGAAATTGCGGTTTCGATAATAGCGGCACAATTTAGCGCTATTTCACCGATATTTGTGTAAAATAGCGGTATGCAATACTGATATTCTCACTTGAGCTTCTTTTGAATCTAATGCCTACGTTTTTGTTCTTTTTTGGGATTTTATTTTGACTCAGGCTTCTATTTTGATTTGGGCCCTTATTTTATTTTAACTAATGCAGATAATATGTTAAGTTATGTATGCATATATATATATATATATTACTAGGAGTGTACTCACGCAATGCAGCGCGATACATCTCGATTTTAATGTTTCGTTTTATTTTATTGTCTTTGTCGATTTTATAATATGGTTTTGTGTAGTTTTGAGATAACAATAATGCTTTTCTATAAAAAAATTCATTTAATTTTTAATTATAATTTAATTTAAGTTTAATAATGATATAATTTATTTTATGTTTAATAATGTAATGTTTCTTTTTTTATAAAATAACAATTAAGTATTTTGTTAGAATATAACAATTATGTTTAATAATGAGATGTTTGTCCTGTATTTGATTTCAAACATTCAGCTTTAAAAAGTCGTATTTATGTATCATTTACTTGTAATGTTGAATTTTAAGTAATATGCATTAACAAACAGTACTTGACGCATTAAAATTTGTTTTTAAGATTTTTTTAAATACTTTATTATATAATATAGATATATAATTCTAAGAAATATTATATCAACCGCTATTTTTGGACCTCTATACCACTGCGATAACCGCTATTTCAAATATTAGTCCTGACCGCTATTTTGTATTTTGACAGCTGTAACAACATAGTATTTACAGCACCTTTCTTTCTTAACAACAGATGATGTTTTTGCTCAAGCTTCACCACTTGTTACATCCGTATTGGACGGGTACAATGTATGCATTTTCGCATATGGGCAAACTGGAACCGGAAAGACGTTCACGATGGAGGGTACTTTGGGAAATCGGGGAGTCAATTACAGAACACTTGAGGAGTTGTTCAAAGTTTCTAAAGAAAGGAGCGACACTTTTACGTACAACATATCAGTTAGTGTGCTAGAGGTCTACAATGAACAAATAAGGGATCTTCTCGCAACACCATCTACAACTTCAAAGAAGTAATAGCTATCTATCTATCTTATTTCTTTCTATTGTGTGTGCACATGCAAACATAAAATAGCCTAATTAGCTTCTCTGGTCAAGTGTGTGCAATAATGATATGTGGAATCTCTCTCTAAATAACTCCAAAAGAGGCCTTATAGAGGAGTCCTTTGGTTACATGACCTTATATCTGGTCTTTATGAAATCCATTACCTTCTGACAGGTTTGACTTTTAAGGATGTCACTTCTTAACTGAAGAATGCTACTTCCATATACAAGAATGCCTAAAAACCCGTCAGAAGGTCATGGATTTAAAAAGCTCTTATCAGGAGCTCATTTAGCTAAATAACCGTTTATAGAGAGAGGGAAGATTTCTATCCGGTATGCACATGTGCATAAAGGTAATTGAAAATGTTCCTTGGTTTCTATGTATGTGTGCATTTTACGCACATTTGCGTATAAGACAAATGAATGGTTATTAGGGTGTGACCCCAACCCTATATATATATATATATATATGCATATGCACATTTTCAATTACCTTTATGCACATGTGCATACTGGACAAATGAATGGCTATTGGGATGGTCCTAAGTTTTTTCATTTTTTGTGGTTTTCCCCTAAACCTCCCTGTCTGTCTGTCTCTCTCTCTCTCTATGTGTGTGTGTGTGTGTTTGTGTGTTTAACGGTCCGGTCTTCCTGATCTGGGACGCCACCACATGTTCTTATTTCAATATTCTTTTGGAAACCCAGGTTGGAAATAAAGCAAGCTTCTGAAGGGTTTCATCACATTCCGGGGCTGGTAGAAGCCAAAGTCGAAAACATAAAGGAAGTTTGGGATGTTCTGCAAACTGGGAGCAGTGGTAGAGTCGTTGGATCTAATAATGTGAACGAACATAGCAGCCGTTCTCACTGGTAAACAAGAATCTAGGTGTAAAATAATTTGTCTGTATGCTTCGCTTCTAATGGCTTATTAATTCAGACTTCAGTTTGTGCTTTTAGCATGCTTTCTATTATGGTAAGAGCAAAAAACTTGCTGAATGGTGAGTGCACCAAGAGCAAGCTATGGCTCGTGGATTTGGCTGGTAGCGAAAGGCTTGCAAAGACGGATGCTCAAGGTGATAGGCTCAAGGAGGCTCAAAACATCAATCGTTCCCTTTCTGCCCTTGGTGACGTGATATCTGCTTTAGCAAATAAGACCAATCATATCCCATATAGGTTGCTTTCGTTCGCTAAATCAAAATCGGATTTATAGGATGCCAAAAATGTCTAAGTATCTTAATAGACTGTTTTACTTTATTTTACATTAAGCTCTGTATGGGTTAATTTGTCATGGATAAATTTGTCTGTCTAGATAAATTTGCCAGTCTGATGAACAGAAGAGCAATGGGTTTGAGGGAGTCAAAGAGAGAGTGTTGGATTCTTTGTGGGCATTTCTGGTATTAATTTGTTTGGGGTGGCTTAATGGGGACAAGTGAGGGGTCATGGCTTGTTCCATATAGCCATTTTAGCTTAATGGCTTAATGGTTAAGCTATAAAGAAGCACTCATGTATGGCTGAGTGAATAAGCAACCTCTTAATTTTATTGGACCAAAAGTGTTATGATAAGTTTCTGACGCTTCTGGACATCTTAACAAGTTTTTTACGACACTTTTGAATTAAAGTGCCCTGTTAGTTTTTTTTATGAGAAGTGTCCCATGGATGCATCTTTTTATAGGACACTTGTTTTCATAAGACACTTTTTCAAATAGCGTCATAAAAAAACTAATGGGACGTTTTATTTTAAAAGCGACGACCAAAAAGCGTTGTATAAACTTATTTGTAGCACTTTTACATAGGACGTTGAAGTGTTTGACCCAATAAACTTAAGTCATAAGACACTTTCAAATAGCGTCATAAAAAAACTAATAGGATGCTTTATTTTAATAGTGACCCAAAGTCTTGTTAAGACGACCACAAAGCATTGTATAAACTTATTTGTAGCACTTTTATATAGGACGTTGAAGTGTTTGATCCTATAAACTTAAGTCCTATAAAGCAGTCTATTAGGACACACACTTGGACATTTTTGGCGTTCTATAAACATGATTTTGTTGTAATGTCTGAGAATTTTTCTCATACAAAGATATGCATATCACAAATACTAACCGTCTTCTCCCTTATATCCAGGAATTCTAAGTTGACACACTTACTTCAAGATTCCTTGGGTAAAATTCAGATTTTCGTACGCGTTATTGATATATCTTAATTAATCCAGCTTCAAACTTTCTTGGATTTTATGGGTCTTGCAGGAGGGGACTCGAAAACTTTAATGTTTGTGCAAATTAGTCCCTCAGAGAAGGATTTGAGTGAAACCTTGAGTTCGTTGAACTTTGCAACAAGGGTCAGAGGAGTTGAATTAGGTCCTGCCCGAAAGCAAATCGATACAAACGAGCTTCAAAAACTGAAAACAATGGTAAGTGAATCACCTAGTGGTATCTTCTCTTTGGGTGCGTTTGGTATGCAGACAGGATAGAGCGCAGGACGGAACAGAACTAGACAGAACAACTGTTCAGTGTTTGGTAAGACAGAACTGTCTACTGGACAGGACAGAACAAATAACGTGACCAATTTACCCCTAATAAGTTGTTTATATATTTTGATTAATTATGAAATTTATTAGATTATAATGAAATAAATATTTTTTATAACAAAATATATTATTAGAAAGTTTTCTTCAAGAGGATTAAAGTGACACCAAAATAAAAAGTTTATGTACTTTCTAATTTTTAGTTTCTAACGGTTTCTATATTTTTACTATTAATATTTAATAATTTACATACGTTAATCAAAACATAGAAACCATATAAAAATAATATTATGAGGACAGTAACGTGAAAGTTTAAAAAACATAAAATATAATAAATTAAATTTAAATAATGAATAAAATGTAAAAAGAAGGCGTATTTGATGTTTTAGAAGAGAATTATATTTTATTTTGAGGTTATATTGGTAAACCATAAGTCTGTTCCACCTTGTTCCATGGGGTGGAGGCAGAATAGTCTTGTTCCACTATGTTCTTGTCTGTTCCACATAAAAGTTTTGCCACACGTACACCAGTGATCCGCCACACGTACACCTGTGATCCCTGTTTTGTTCTGTCCTGTCCTGTCCAATATACCAAACGTCACCCTTTATGTTCTATGAATTTTTTAATGCCAAACTAGTTACTATTTGATCTTTATTTTGATCAATTGTTCTGAAGCTTGATAAAGCAAAGCATGAATTACATTTGAAAGATGAATTGTTGAGGAAGTTGGAAGAGAGCTTGCAGAATGTTGACAGCAAAGTTAGAGGAAAAGATCAAATGTATAAAAACCAGTTGGAAAAGATGAAGGAGCTTGAGGGAATAATGGAACTGAAAACAGGATTACATTCTCACTTGGAAAAACAAGTTTCACATCTTTCTGAGAAATTGAAGGGGAAGGAAGATTCGAATAGCACCCTCCAAAATAAGGTAACAAATTCTCTAAGATGGAGATTTTAAGGTTTTTGGACAACTTTTTTGGTCCAAAGGATTCTCTAAAGCTTTCGTTTAAATCGAGAAAGTAGGAGAGAAACGATAAAGATCTCCAAATTTGGAGAACTACGTAAATTTAAATGTTAAAGAGAGAGAAGTGTGTTTTATTATTTCCTCCAAACGGGGGTTTGAATGTGTTATTATTTTATATAGTTTTTTTAAAGTTTCTTGGGATGATAAATTTAAAAGTTAAATTTAAGTTGTTTTTAGGGAGTGTTTAGGATTGCTTATACATGTCAAATGAAAAAAAACTGATAAGTTGGTTCAAATAAGTAAATAAGTTAGATGAGAGTGATTTATCAAAAACTCCTTATTATATAAGCATTTATTTATCTTTTCCATCCAAACACTAAAAACTCTTTATTAATGGTACCATACCGGAATAAGTTAATAAGCACTTTAAATAACCAATCCCAAACACCCCGTAAGTGTCTACATTACGGTTTTAGTTTGTCCCAAAATATGTCCACTTCCGAAAGTAAATGTGTACATTCCCATTTTACCCTTAATTATGAGAGAGAAAATTTCTCTCTATAATTAAGGGAAAAAATTGTCTTTTTGTTAATAAAAAATATAATAATTACACATCTAAAACCGTGTGCCTTTTTCATTGTGGACACTTATTTTAGGACAAAGGGAGCAATATAACTAATGTTGAAATCTCTAAAATAGAGTAGTGTAATGTTTTAAGAGATTTTTCTTTTGCTTTTCTATTTTAGAGAAATTATAGAGATTCTATTAAATATGCTTTTATCGTCTATAACCCAACTACTGTTTGTTAGCATCTTTGAGCTTAATGGGACTCATAGCTTATTCGGTCATCTATACATGACTGTTTGGTAGTTTAATGATATAGAAAGTGGCTTATTCAATAAGCTTTTAGGAGGGAGCTTTATACAGGAAGCCTTCTCTCCCAATTAAAAAACACTCTCATTCCATCTATGAAAAAACCCTCCCAAACAAAAACCTTTCCAATCTATACAGACAGATTAATCCACACAGACAACTTTATTCATACACGACTTAATGGAAAACCAACCAAACAACCCCTAAATTACAGTCTTATTGATGTCAATTTCATTTTTTGTAAAAGGTTAAGGAGCTCGGGAGCAAACTTAGAGCACGAGAGAAGTCTGATGCTACACCATTCCAACAAAAGGTATGTGGTGACATTTATGTGTCATATTTGCTCACACTCTTGCACAAAAAGGCGCTCTACTCTTTAAGGTAGAGGTCTGCATACATCTCACCTCCCTGGGCCCTACTTTCGAGTGAGATTTACTGGGTCAGTTTGGTTTTTGTTTTTTCTAGCATTTGTATTTATTTAAAATAGTATGTATCGAAATGCTGATCAACTCAGAATCTGCACAGCAGGTTAGAGATCTTGAACACAAATTGCAGATACAGGTTCAAGAGTCCAAGTCTTACTCCAACACCCTTCAACAAAAGGTCATTACGAGTTATGACCTCGGAGAAATATTTTAATTAAGAATTTTCAGATACAAAATAAACAAAGTTTTTTTTTTCTTCCAGATTGACCAACTTGAAAGGATGTTGAAAGAACAAGAACAGGATTCGGATTCCGCATTACTCCATCAAAAGGTCAAACTTTTTTCTTTATTGGTTCTATGCCTTCCAATAATCCTGAATTTGTCGTACCTCCCATGATGAATTCAGATGAGTACTCGTGACTAAGGGGGCTGTTTACTAAACACTTACTACCTCTTAGCGGGTAAGAGGAGATGATGGTTTTTTACCAACAATCTTACGGTGCCATTTTGTTGACCGAGAATCTGACCCTGGTTAGGTAACCGAGGGTGGTGACTCTTACCCGGTAAACGCTTACCAGTCTGTGTTGGCAAACGGGTCCTAAGCAATTCCGCCAGAAACCGAAAATCTTGCTTTGTTTTTGCCTTCTTTTCTTTGTGAATTGGATTTCAAAGAGTTTAGAGGAATCTAACTACCAACGCAATGTTGGAGCTATGCTGTTATAATCGGATCGGTGCGATATCGGTCAAGGTCCGATATTCGATATCTCGGATATATCGGTCCAAAAATATCGGTTCATATAATATTTCTTAGAATTATATAATATATATATATATATGCATCCATAAACATATGATATGCATTAATTAAAAACATAGTTCAACATCAAAACATCAACTTAAATAAGGTTTCACAAAACAAAATAGGAAAAGTGTTCATTAACGAAACGAGCTAATCGCTAGCAAGCAATAGGTTCGGCATCCGAGTCAACATCATCTAATACAATACGTTCACTTCATCGTTTATGTTAGCTTCCCAATCTTCCTCTTCTTCCCCTTCAAGAAGTGAGTGAGAAATCAAGAAGACCGGTGGGCTGTGGCTGAAAGAAAGAGCAGGTCAGTTGACCAAGCTCAGAAGAAGTGTACAGCAGCAAGATTAGTAGAAAGAGCAGGTCAGTTAACGTGTGAAGCAGCAACAGCAAGCAATAGACTGGAGAGTGGAACTGTGGAAGTAGTAGTAGAAGAGGAGAAATCGTGAAGTGTAGCAGATGGTTCGTGAAGTTGAGAGAGGAGTAGAAGAGAAGAAATCGTGATTCGTGAATTTGAGAGGAGAAGAAGACTGATCATCAGTAACCTAAGTTTAACGACTAAAAAAGAAGCCCAAGCTCAAAGTGTAATTAAAAAAAAAAGCCCCAAAAAAAGAACTCTAAAAAACCGGTATTTGGACCGATATTTAGATCAAAATATCGCTAAAATATCGGCTAAAATCACCGATATTCTCACGATATTTGACCACCAATATTTTGCCAGTGACCGATATCCGAGATATCGCCGAGATATTGCGATTTTTAACAGCATAGTGTTGGAGCATCTTCAACATCTATGCTATAATTTTTCGATAATAGAATATGAAAAATCAAAATCTCTTAAAAACATTACATCCATCTCTAACAGCTACTTTATTTTAGCAATCCTAACATTAACTATATTAATATAAATTTTTTAATACATGTATTAAACTATTATTTCTCTCTCCTACACATTTAATATAAAATTCTTTTATTGGTGGAAAACAATTATAATATATTTCTCTCTACTATAAAGTTTTAGAGATTTCTCTAAAGTTGGAGATTTTTACAATCTCTCTTCTTTTTTCTATTTTAGCATAGAAGATAGCATAATTGTTGTAGCAAAAAATTGCTAAAATCTCCCTTTTCTCCATTTTAGCATAGCTGTTGAAGATACTCTAACAATATCTTATTTGTAAGAATGGCAGATTAAGGAGCTTGAAGAGAAGGTTAAAGAGCAAGAAAGGCGAATATCCATGCGATCCACGCCCTTTGAAGGCAAACACAGTATCAGTTCAAGAGACGAATTCACAAATGAAGCAGAACAACATATCTTAAAGAGTTCAAATGCCATGTACCTCCAACGGATGTCTAGTTACAATAGGCCAAGTCTGCCAAAGAGAAGTGATTCCCGTGGTGGTGGTGGTGGTGGCGGTGGCGGTGGGGGTGAAATGAAAAGGAAGAGGTTGGCAAGAAATAGCGAAACGGAGAATGTTGTCATACCATTAACTTATGATCACACTGACAACAACGGAAGGAAGTTGGATAAACCTCTACCTAGAGCTCCTCTGCTGACAAGGGTGGTCGATAAACCTACGGTGTCAAGTCGGAGGCCCCTCGCTCATGGCAGAACAACCAATCCAACTCAAGGAATTAAAGAGAGAGAAAACAAAAAAAGGATGTGGTCTTGATGGTCTCATACCAAGTCATACAAGTCTTAGGCCTTTTTTCATTTTAAACTCTTAATCATCACTAGTGTCTCTTAGGTTAGACGTCCGGCTGTTTGTTTTGTTATTATTTTCAGTGCCTCTTATCTCTTAATATAGTCTAGACAAAAAAGTGGTAACTCTATCTCTTAAATCTCCACTTATTTCCGTTCAGTACAATTCTTTCGATTTTAACGTTAGTTTTGGCCAAGATAGACCCCAAATTTGCAAAAACGCAAAAAACGAAGATTGTAGATTTATGCGTTGGCTTTCTATAACATTTTGAATTGCTTAAATTGGGGTGTGTGTAATATACAACCTCGCTTTGCAAATCTGGCAACATTCTTCTTTTGTTTCTTTTTCTCGTTCCGTCCTTCGACTTCGATGCTCATTTTAATTGATGTATTTAAATTGAATTTTAGGGATAAAATAGACAATTATACATATTCATACGTTTGTAGGTTTACAAAAACAAACGATATTGTTGATTGAGATTTCAGCCTTTAGCACCGCCTCTTAAAAGTTAGAAGTGAAATCAGACATCAATTCCTCTTAAAAAAACAAACGTCACCTTAGTGTTAACTTAGTCGGAGATGCAAAAAATGGTTATTGAACATAGTGTGGAAGCTAATTAGTATTCAATCTGATTTTGAGGTACATCTACTGGTTCTATGTGTTCAACTATGACTTAACATGAACTTGATCAATGTTTAGTGACCAATTGAGCCCCTTTGTTTACAACTATTTATTCATGTTCGTTAATTTATTAAATAAACGAACATAAAAGATCATTTATTAAATAAACAAACATAACCGTTTACCTTATGGCCAAACGGTTCATGAACTGTTTGCTAAACGTTCGGTTCGTTTACAACCCTAATCCTACCATTATGTGCTTAAATAAATAGGAGATTTCACACATTTACAAATATCATCGCTTTCCGTCTCTCCCAATGTTGCAACGCTTGAGTTTACGTTACAGTTTTAGTAAAAAAAAATCAAGATTTTGATTGAAAAATGATCTCACAATTTTTTCAAGTCTCAAACTCAAGTCGGTGGTTCTCAAGCCGGGTCTGCAATTTCAGATTACATTACCGAAGTAATTACTAATCATTAATTTGTTTTATTGCAATTTATGTTAATTAATCTTTTGTTTACACTTCTTTATGTTACTAACCATTCATTTTCTTTCATTTATTTTAATTTAGCACTCATTTTCCCTTATTCAAGCACAAGTAATATTTTTTTGTTGGATATGTTATTGGTTTTTCACTTCTTTGTCATACAACAACCTTCCTCTCATATTTCCTTCTAACACAACATCTCTCAATAAAAGATCGAGATAGAGAATGGACTTTTGTTTATAGTCACATTCTTTGTCATTGTGTTGACTTCATACAATTTTTATGTTCTTTTTTTGTAGTAGGTAACACAAGCCGAAACAAGCTCTAAAAATTGCCAAATATGTGGAAGAACATTAAAGCTCTATCACCACGGTACACATATACATCACTAAATGTTTAGATGTAAGTCTTTCATTCAACTATTCCATTAATTTCAATCAATATTTGATTTTCTCTATTTTATAATTTCATGATGTATAATTACCTTAATTCTCATTTCTATATTTTGTTTTCAGGAGCATAACCCACAACGCTAAAAGAATATTTGTGTATTATATTGTTTATTCAAATATTCATTGTTAATCGCAAAGGGGTCACAAATCTACATTTTTATATTCACTTATTGTTGGAAATATATACTAACAGATACTTTTAGTGTTACATTTGAGAAATCGATTTTTATAAGAATATTGTCAACCGATAAATATTATCCAAAGGTTGTTTTCTAAACCTACAAATGATGATGTGGCACACATATAGAGTAGTATTCTCTTAAAGTAATTTTCTCATTGTTTTGATTTTTTTAAAATACCAATAAATTAAAAGACTTTTATACCCTTAAATGAAAATTGTTGTATTTCATTAAAAGAAGGGCCATTTGGTATTTTTCTTTCCAATTTAATTAACTTTAACCCCAAACTATCCAACTTCCTATAAACATTCATTTTAATTTATCCATCTACCCATCTATTGATATCTCAAAAAATAATTAAGTAAGATGACAATAGACAAATAAATTTTTTTAGCTCCAAAATGATAACAAAATTTCTCAAGTTAGATATGTCCTCAAATTTTCTTGACTTTACCTTACCAAAAAGTTTGATGTATTATCTAACACAACGATGGAACTGTATAACATTTCTCATTTTAAGTGCATATTTCATCGTTTGATAGACATAACTATATAATAATTTTTTTTGTTATATTATATTGTTTTTTTTGTACGGAATCGTTTTTTTCTCTTTACATAAGTACATTTATATGGTTGTTAATTGTAATATGTGCAATCTATTTCAGAATGTTTTAATAATTAAGTTGCAAAACAAACATTATAAACTAAAATGTAACACTGGAAAGACTAAGGGGACGTTTGGTTCATTTTAAGAAATGAGAATGAAAATGAAAATGGGAATGCAGAAGAATGGGAGGGAATAGGAATGAACATTCCATTGATACTGTTTGGTTAAACCAATATAATTAATAAAAAATGTTTTATATAATATTTTTAATACAAATATGTGTCGTCCAACATGAAAATAAAAAAAAAATTCATTCAACATCGAGAAGAGAAGGGACGCATGAGAAAAAATGACTGAGCGGGAATAAAATTTCCATTTCCCCCAATTTGGTCACGAATGGAAATTAATGGGTTTGGGGTAATGAACCCATTATATTATATCAAACCAAACAACAATTTTCATTATCATTCCCATTCCTTACCCCTCAACACCCCAACCAAACACCCCCTAATTTTGTGTACAACCCCAATAATTTACATATAAACAATCCGAATAAATGTATTGTCTTATATTAGATCATCAAATTGCATTTTATCTTAACTTAGTACGAATCTTCTAACAATAAATTTTTGCTACAGTCCAACACAAATATATAAATGAAGACGATTAGATATTAACATGACATAATGAAAACATAGAATGCTCAAATCATGAACTGTAGTTAAGTTTATGTTATCCCACGTTGATGAGAGTAGAAAATATTATAAAATATAGTTGTGTATATAAGAGGAGGGCGATGCCTTGAAAATCAATATAAATATAAATATATAATGAAAAACTATAATATATTAAAATGCCACAATGAGAATCTAGCATTCTCAAATCATGAACTGTCGTTGAGTTTGGGTTATTGTAACACCCGGAAATTTATCGAGATAAAAGGTTTCCCTCACGACCCTTAGGGAGTTTGATCTACACTTAGTGAGTGGAAAGTACCTTGCGCGAGAGGCTCAACAGATCGGGAGAAACTCGGGATAAAAACGGATTTCGGGCTTGGGCATGCACGACGCGACTGTAACAACCCAACTCGAAGAATAAAACTTAAACAACATAGATTAAGCAACTCGCCGAAACGGCTCCAAATTACTATCATAAACATAAGAGTACATTTCAAGGTTTGCGGAATCAACCTATTACACAGCTGAGATTCTACAATACCAAGCCTGGCATACAAAAATATATTGACTTCCTTCTAGACCCAAGCTTCACGCTCATGCCTTCTTCTTGCCCTTACTAGAGCCTTCTAATAGTGCTTACCTGAAAATGGTTTAGTTTTTTGAAATGCGAGGGTTAGACAATGAGGTCTAGACAAAAAAATGGTAGACCCTAAATTTGCAAAAACGCAAAAAACGAAGATTTTAACGTTAGTTTTGGCCACAAAACTAATATGGTCTAGACAAAAAAAATGGTAACTCTATCTCTTAAATCTCCACTTATTTCTGTCCAACACAATTCTTTCGATTTTAACGTTAGTTTTGGCCAAGATAGACCCCAAATTTGCAAAAACGCAAAAAACGAAGATTGTAGATTTATGTGGTGGTTTTCTATAACATTTTGAATTGCTTAAATTGGGGTGTGTGAAATATACAGCCTCGCCTTGCAAATCTGGCAGCATTCTTCTTTTGTTTCTTTTTCTCGTTCCGTCCTTCGTCTTCGATGCTCATTTCAATTGATGTATTTAAATTGACTTTTAGGGATAAAATAGGCAATTATACATATTCATACATTTGTAGGTTTAAAAAAACAAACAGTATTGTTGATTGAGATTTCAGACTTTAGCACCACCTTTTAAAAGTTAGAAGTGAAATCAGACATCAATTCCTCATAAAAAAACAAACGTCACCTTAGTGTTAACTTAGGGGTCGTTTACCAAATGATTACCCGGGTAAGCGCTTACTAGTCAAATTTAACACTATTACTTACTTACACCGTAAGATTTTAGTCCGTCAAATCAGTTTCGTTTGCAACAATTCACCCAATAAGCGCTAACCGTGGTAAGAGTCGCCGACATCACTTACCGAGGTAAGACTCATGGTCCTTTCATTCGCTATTACCGGGTAAGATTTTTGGTTCTTGCCATATCAATCCGGTAGATAATGTGACTTGGTAAGCGCTTACCCGGGTAGGTGTTTGGTAAACAGCCCCTTAGTCGGAGATGCAAAAAATGGTTATTGAACATAGTGTGGAAGCTAATTAGTATTAAATCAGATTTTGAGGTACATCTACTGGTTCTATGTGTTCAACTATGACTTGACATGAACTTGATCAATGTTTAGTGACCAATTGAGCCCCTTTGTTTACAACTACTTATTCATGTTCGTTAATTTATTAAATAAACGAACATAAAAGATCATTTATTAAATAAACAAACATAAACGAGTTTCTGGCTAAACGGTTCATGAACTGTTTGCTAAACGTTCGGTTCGTTTACAACCCTAATCCTACCATTATGTGCTTAAATAAAATGGAGATTTCACACATTTACAAATATCATCGCTTTCCGCCTCTCCCAATGTTGCAACGCTTGAGTTTACGTTACAGTTTTAGTAAAAAAATTTCAAGATTTTGATTGAAAAATGATCTCACAATTTTTTCTAAGTCTCAAACTCAAGTAGGTGGTTCTCAAGCCGGGTTTGCAATTTCAGATTACATTACCGAAGTAATTACTTATCATAATTGAAAACTCGTGAGACCCGTGAGACCACAAAAATAACACTAAACCTTCACAACAAAACACTGTGAAGGTATTGTGAAGGTAAACCTTCACAGTGTTTTTATTGTGAAGGTTCGCTGTTTTTCATACCTTCACAATGAATTGTTGTGAAGGTTTAGTGTTATTTTGTGGTCTCATGGTCTCACGAAAACATGTTAGTCTTACGTGAACCCAACCCTATATATACATACATATATATATATATATATATATATACATATATATATACATATATATATACATATATATGTATGTATGTATGTATGTATATATGTATGTATGTATGTATGTATGTATGTATGTATGTATGTATATATGTATGTATGTATGTATGAATGAAGAGAGCATCCAATATGGATCCAACAATATAGTTAACGCGTTCATTCAATAATTGATTTGATTGAGGAATTAAGTGCTTGTCACTCGGTGGAGATTATGTTAGGTATTGAAATAATTACTTTTAGGTTATATTCCATTGTTTGTTTGTTTTTTGTAAAATTTTAAATTATCTCTCAATAAATATTATATCATCTTGAAAATCAATCTTAATTGAAAGCAAAAGTATTTCTATTAAGGAAAAAGTCTGAAAAAACCCAACGAACTATCCGATTTTGAATGGTTAAGTTCTTAAACTATTTTTTTGAACGAAAAAACCATTAAACTTTCTAAAACCGGTTAAATACATCCTTGTGACCTATAAAAACAAGTTAATGTTATACAAATTTGGAAAAAAAGTCTAAAAAAACCCAACAAACTATTTGGTTTTGAATGAATAAGTCCCTGGATTTTTTTAACAAAATAATTTCTAAACTTTTTTTCTAATTTTTTTTTACCAAATATACTCTTGAACATTTTTTAACAAATAAATTCCCAACTTTTTTGAAAAAACAAATTCATGAACTTAAGTTTGAAAAAATAAATCCGAAACTTTTTTTTGAACAAAAAATAAACTAACCCTTTACTGACAACAAATAAAATGAACAAATTAAACAGAGAAAATTATACTATTTTCATTACTAATTCTAAATCATTCAAGAGTTATGCATAAAACATCCATAGATACATACAAAAAACTATATCCATCCGGTCATCCCTTTACAAAGTATACCAAGAAAACACTCATATTTTCACACACACACACACACACACACACACACACACACACACACACACACACACACACACATATATATATATATATATATATATATATAACGCATATCCGTTCACAAATATACCAAAAAATGCCCAAAAGATATACCCGAAGTTATGTTGTTTGCAATAATTATGTGAAAAATGACATAACTTTTGGTATATCCTGTGGGAATTTTTTGGTAAATTTTGAAGGAATGTGCGTTTTTTTATATATTATGTGAAAAATATGAGCGTTTTCTTGAATGATATAGAATTAGTATTGAAAATAGTATAATCATTCTCTATTTAATTTGTTCATTTTATTTGTTGTCAGTAAAAGATTATTTTTGTTCAAAAAAAAGTTTTAGATTTATTTGTTCAAAATTAAGTTTATGAGTATGTTTTTTCAAAAAAAATGGGAACTTATTTGTTAAAAAAAGTTCAAGAATATATCTGGTAAAAACATTAGAAAAAAGTTTAGAAATTATTTTGTTAAAAAAATCCAGGGACTTAATCATTCAAAATCAAATAGTTTGTTGGTTTTTTTAGACTTTTTCCAAATTTGTATATCATTAACCTGTTTTTATAGGTCGCAAGGATGTATTTAACCGGTTTTAGAAAGTTTAAGGGTTTTTTTGTTCAAAAAAATAGTTTAAGGACTTAACCATTCAAAATCGGATAGTTCGTTGGGTTTTTTCAGACTTTTCCCTTCTATTAATAACTAGTCCTAAACACCTATCCGCGGTATAGAAGTGAATAAAACCGGGTGTCCTAAAATCAATATATATATATATATATATATATATATATATAGCCTTAGGTTCAATAGAGAAGTCCAAATATTTAGAGAAATAGAGAAGTGATCTTGGCCATTTATTCGGTCAAGATCGGTTATAATTGGTCAAAAATTGCGGCTTTGACCGGTCAAAAGTTGCGGCCTTGACCGGTCAAAAGTTGCGGCCTTGACCGGTCAAAAGTTGCGGCCTTGACCGGTCAAAAGTTGCGGCCTTGACCGGTCAAAAGTTGCGGCCTTGACCGGTCAAAAGTTGCGGCCTTGACCGGTCAAAAGTTGCGGCTGTTCCAAAAATAGAAGGGCAATTTCGTAACTTTTACAAAAAACACGGGCTGAGTTCATATATGAATCTGTGTGATTCACATATGAACTATACGTTCATATATGAACCTTTGTAATTCACATATGAACTCTTTATAACTAATTCATATATGAATCTTGTGATTCATATATGAACCTTTGTGTTTCATATATAAAACTAATCAACTGTAGGTTCATATATGAATCAGTTGAACCAATTAATTGATTCATATATGAATGAATCTTTGTATTCATATATGAACCTTTGTGATTCATATATGAATTTTTTTAACTAATTCATATATGAACCTTTGTGTTCATATATGAATCTTTGTGATTCATATATGATTTTTTTTAACTACTTCTCATATGAACAAATTAACTGATTCATATATGAATCACAAAGGTTCATATATGAATTAGTTAAAAAGAGTTTATTTGTGAATTACAAAGGTTCATATATGAACGTATAGTTCATATGTGAATCACACAGATTCATATATGAACTCAGCCCGTGTATTTTTTACGAAACTACCCCTCTATCTTGTGCAGACCACGCGAGTAATTATCCGCTGCTTCTCGGTCAAAGTCGCCGATCTTGACCGAATAAATGGCCAAGATCACTTCTCTATTTTTCTAAATATTTGGACTTCTCTATTGAACCCTTCCCTATATATATATATATATAGGGTCAGGTTAAAGGAAAAACCTCAAAAAAATGAAAAACTGAAGAACACCGTAGGAGCCTTTCATCTAGACGGTATGCACTTGTGCATACAGGTTATTTGTAACATGCATTTGTGCATAAAATCAAAAAGTCAACTATTTACCTGTATGCACAAGTGCATACCGTCCAGATGAAGGGCCACCAGGGTGTTCTTCAGTTTTTTTGTTTTTTTGAGGTTTTCCCTTGAACCTCCCTCCCTCTCTCTCTCTCTATATATATATATATATATATATATATATATATAGAGAGAGAGAGAGAGAGAGAGAAAAGAGACTTGAGATCATGTGAGACCAGACTATTTGCGTGAGACTGTGAGACCAAAAAATTAACACTAAACCTTCACAGCAAAAGACTGTGAAGGTACTGTGATGGTAAACCTTCACAGTGTTTTTGCTGTGAAAGTTTGTTGTTTTTTTTACTTTCACAATGAATCACTGTGAAGGTTTAGTGTTAATTTGTTGGTCTCACGTGAATCCAACCCTATATATATATATATATATTCATATGTTCAATTGAGAAATGCTAAGTGTACGAGAAATAGAGAAGTAATCTTAGTCATTCATTCGGTCAAGATCGAATTTGACTGGTCAAAAGTCACGGTTGTTCCAAAAGTAGGACATTTTCGTAACTTTTATAAATACACGGGACTAGTTCATATGTGAACTTGTGTGATTCACCTATGAACTCTTTTTAACCAATTCACATATGAATCTTTGTGATTCATATATGAATTAATTAACTGATTCACATATGAACTAATTAACTGTAGGATCATATGTGAATCAGTTGAACTAATTAACAGATTTACTTATGAACCTTTGTGATTCACATATGAACTAATTAACTGATTCATATATGAACTAGTCCCACGTATTTTACAAAACAACCCCTCTATCTTGTACAGACCACGCGAGGAATTATCCGCTGCTTGCCTGCTTCTCAGTCAAAGCCGCAAATGTTGTCCGAATGAATTACTAAGATTACTTATCTATTTGTCACACACTTAACATTTCCCAATTGAACCTCTCCCTATATATATATATATAGGCTCCGTAAAATGCAAACCTTACATTTGTTGCACACGTTACAAACCAAAATGTGCATATGTGAACAACCAGTATGCATATGTGAACAGTTTGCATATACATATGCATACGTGCAAGAATATACATATAATGGACATACATTTATATGGGATAATGCATATATGAACAATGGTTTCTCTCCATAGACGAGAACAAAGTCCCCACTTTAAAGGGGTATCCTTATGAGTTTTTTGGAGCACAAAATTCCGCTTGATGCTTTGCCAACCAGTCCATCCCAATTACCACGTCAAAACTCCCAATAGCCATGCGAATTAGGTCTACCTCAAAGATTTCGCCACTAATCTCTAGGCAACATGTTTCAAAGATTTCCCGCAAAACACTTGTTCCCCATTTTCTACCTCTATGACTAAAGCATCAGGTAGAGTACTAATAGGCAAAGTCAAGGTTGGGGCCACATGCCCCACAAGATTTGGAGTTACATTGCCATCATATCAGCATGCAAAACCTTCAAGTACGCCTTCATCTTTTCCTTCTCAATTGGGGCCACGTGCCCCACAAGATTTAACTTCTCCATGAAAAGTCGGGTATACTCCATCACCGACAAGTTTCCTTTCTTGATCGATCGAGATTCTTCCTCAATCAAATCCATCTCTTGCTCATTGCAGGATTCTTCTAAGATCTTTCTCTTGAAAGCAGCCTAAGTCATCTTGGCCAATACCGAAGCTTCTAAAGTGGAGGTGTAGACGTTCCACCAAGTTAAGGCTGAACTTCAGAGCATTTGAGAACCAATTTTTACTCTTCGGTTTTCCTCACATTCACAAGCCCTGAAATCTTGCTCGATTTCCTTGATCCAGTTCATGCATGCCACCGGATTATCAAAACCGACAAACTCCGATGGTTTACAGCATAGGAAGGTCTTGTAGGAACAAGTTCTCTCCGCTTGTCTTGTCTCCGTAGTAGCCACTCCATCAGTGCGGTTTTCATCACCGGTTCCCCCGGATCCTACAACAACCACATTTTCTATGATTGTTTCGTGTCGGCGTGAGTTAGTGTCCCTGTCCTCCAAAAGCTTCATGAACAATTCTTGTTGCTTTACCACGGTCTCGTTCATGGCCCGCATTATGTCCATCATTTGAGTTTGAGGAGTTACCTCCGTTAGAACAGGGTTGGTGGAGGCAATATTTGTCCTTGGCACGCGTTCCATTCTCCCACCCAACAAAGGTGGAAGTGGAGGAGGCAAGGCTGCCGCATTTTCATTTGGTTGGTCAGCCGTGGATTCAGTTACGGCGTTACCTTCCGGTGAATATTGAAGTCTACTCTGCGTATTTACCATTTCTGTCTGTCACAATCGACAATAGAGATAAGAAAATAGGCCTACGAAATTACACATAAGGAAACGCAATAGTACAATCATCGATCATCATAATCATACTAAATCAAGCATGCTCACGTAACAATATATTCATAATAGCAGTAGCTAATTGAAATTATGAACATACTACACATAAGAATTCTCGTTACCACTTTCATAATTTACAACAATGTAATTTTCGTCGACTCAGAAAACGTCCCATCTTAATATTTCTACCCAATTTCTCACACTTCATAACTTATTAGTCTCAGCTTAAGTCTAGACATCACACTGGCACACCTAGTTCGCTTAAACTAGAGCTCTGATACCAACTTGTAACACCCTAGAATTTAGTGACATGGTTATTTATTTAACCCTATTTAGACATTTAATTCCAATTTTTGAGCTATTTTTAGTTAACCAATTGAGTCATTTTAGTCAATTTTAGTGGTTATTTAAGGAAATAAAAGTTTAATACTTTTGGGTATTAACTTGGTTAAAATTGCACAAAAATCGTATCAAAAATCTAATTTTATAATTTATGTACTTTTAGGTTGCGGAAGACGGTCGTTTGGAGTATAATATGATTAAGAAGAATGCAGATTGCAACTCTTGGACGAACACGAATACTCCAATTTTTGAAGATCGGGCTTACGATATTTTGGTGGATGACCTTTTGGGCCGGTCGAAGCTACATGGGCCGAAAATCACTTGGACTTGTTTGCAAACTATTGGGCTAAGATACATTAATATTTTTTGGGCTTTAGTATTTTGGATCTTGGGCCCATGGGTAATACTTGGTGTCTAAGTATTTTTGTAGCTATATATATGTATGTTAAGGCATCCATAATTTTATCCATCCATCCATTAGTAGTAGTTAGGAACTTAGGATGATGAACACTTACCATTAGTAGTTAGATAGTAGTAGTGAGCTCTAAGCTCACGGCTCTCATCGACAGTAGCTTTAGCTCACGGCTTGAACCGTTTTGGTTCGGCCTTAGTTTGGTAGTTCAATATATTATTAGTTCCGTTCCAATTCCGACTTTTCTTGTAATCCTTAGTTGTTACTTACTCGTTTGCTACTCTCAAATCTCAAGGTTTTACAATCTCTTTGCTACTTACGGTTTTATTTGCTTTCCATCGATTCTCTTCTCAAACAATCACGGTTTTTAGATAACAAAGTCTCTCGGTTTTAATTACTTTTGCTACATTCTGTTTCAATCTCTCAACAACCATCAGTGTCTCTCCCTTTTAATAACCTACGGTTTTTCTCAACACATGATTTCTATATAATTGGTTCTAATTCAATTTCGTTACTATAATTAACCGGAAGTCCGACTAATCGTTTCGGGTCCCCAATCTCATTTGGTTCATGGTTAATGTCTTTGTTTGAACATCCAATAAATAAAAATCCATTTGTTTGTTAATTTAAGCTTTTTACTATAATTCAAGTGTTAACCGTTAATCTCACAACCCAATCGTTTTCAAGTACTTAAATATTCGTTAGTTAATCTTTGGTCTTTTTAAGTAACCAAATCCATAGCTTACCGATTGAAATTATATTTCAATCGTAACCGGTTGTGGTTTACTTAAAGGTTTCCATTTGCATAATTTTAGAAATTCTCACTTCAATTCCACATTTGAAACAAGATTTCCAATGCAATATTCCAACTCTGTCGTTAACTCTCGCTCTATAATTCATGCTTTTATTTCTCTGTCAATTTACTTACCGCATTTTAATTTCTGCACTTTAATTATTGCAATTTACTTTTTCTGCAATTTACTTTTATCGCTCTTTAAATTACGTAATTTATTTACTGTCATTTATTTTATGCATTTTAATATTCGCTTTATTTTCAAGAGTTTGTTACTTGCATAACGAGTTACGTTTTCTCAAGTAGAATTGTTGTGAATTGTTTTATGCATTGTCCATCTCCTTTATTTACTTTTAAAGTTTGTACATCCTTTATAATTAGAAATCGAACGATGATGGGCTAAGCGTCCTAGTTCGGGTATAAAGTGAAATTGAGACCGAGACCGATAATTAAATAAAGAGGTGTATCGTATGGCATGATTGTCCAACGTTATTTAAACAAATGTTATATTTTGTGGTGGGTCACAGTTAGTCAATTGACAACTGATTCGTTGTATCATAAAATATCGGACTCTTGAGATAACGAAGGAATGCTGTCTCATCTTTTTATATAATTATCTATTTCAACCCAACAGATCTTTATACCATGTGCTTCTCTTTATAATTGATTTTTGTTTAGTTGTTAACCAAACCTCCAACAAAAGATTATATTCGAATTCGCCATCTGAAACTCGCTTTTACGAACTAGACTTTTAAAGAAAAACTTTTCCACGCTTCTCTGTGGGATCGATATTCGATACTTTATACCATTATTACTTGTTTTGAGACGATAATAGATTGAGATGTATACTTGCGTCATGGTCTATTTATAAACGTTTTATTTAAGGCATACCCAAACCTACAACATTTAGACAATAAAATAGGGAAATTCCTGAAAATGGGTAAAATAAAATTTCATATAATAGGCCAACTAAAACCCTTAATGTAACGGGATAGTTTGGACAAAGTTTAAAATAACGAGTATCGAGACATAATACCCAACAACCTACTAATCTAGAAATAAATCAAACTAGATTAACGCGGGTGTCGCTATATCTCCAAACAATCAATCATCTCGAATTCTCAAAAAGCCCGACCCTCCAAGCTCCTAAAGCATGGTCGGAAAATCAATGCGTCAATGACGCACCGCTAGTGGGACCTGAAAACCACAATCACCATACCGCAAGTGTTATACCGAAAGTCTAGTGGGAGAGTATAAATTCATAAGATTTATAAGAATAAGCGATATTGTAAATCAAACCAAAGTTACCGGATCCGTGTGATAAAATTACCACAATTTGTTTATGTCAAAGTATTCTAACTTGAACATAAACACACATGAGAAAGACTCTTGAAATACGGGGGAGACCCGTTACCATCGGGGCAACAAGAACACGTGAATGGAGTCACCCGTGATGTTATTGGATTGCACCTCAAGTCCTGGTTTTAGTTCCCATGCCATCAAGACATCACAACCTCAAACCATCATTTAACGCCTTTATTTCCTACTCTGTCGAGTTACACCTCCAGGACTTATGGGACCTCATTGCATATCCAAGCTAGACGAATTACACCACAAGGACCTCAATGTCCCCTATTGCCAACTCGCTAGTAGCCCAAGATGGCCAACAATTTATAACATAAAGTCATAGAAACTAAGTCCTCATGCATAAGGACTTAGACATTATAACACCATTTTGATCATTATTGCACAATTCATAGTTCCCAAGAATTAAAGCATGCCATTCTCGCTATCTAAATACCACATACATTATGGCTCTACATATATGAATAATTCGAGGAAAGATTTTCCCTCTTAACAAGCCAAATGTTTCCCCAAAAGATCACCCCATTTAACCATACATAAACACTTACCAAGTATAGCATTATCCATTTTTCACAAGATGTAGAAATATCCCTTCATGCCCATTTTAGGTCAAATCATCAATCCAAGTATTTTAGGTCAAAATCCATATAAATATAATTTTAAAGATGATATATTGAGTAAATATGCACACAGAAGCTTAAGTAACCATAGATCATCAAAACCCTAGTTTTAGAACAAAATATACATGCCATTAAATAGAGTAGAGCGCATAAGTAGCATTTAATGAAGATAATCGTGTAGAAGGACTTACCTAGAGGTTTTAGTGAGAAAACCCTAGAAAAGTTGGAACCTTAGGAGGAGAAGATGGAGGACTGAAGTTTTAATCTCTTGAATCTTGCTCTAACTTCTTCAATGAGGAACTAGAAGGTAGGTGGGGTTTAGATCCAAGAATCAAGGTTCATAAATGAGTTTGATTCTTGAAATCAAATGGATGAGAGTATAAGTAGGTGAAAATCGCACCTTGAGTGTATGAAAAACGAGTTTGGGAGTTGTGGGATAAAGTGAGAGAGTAATGAGCTTTAAATGCTTGAAAATCCAAAAATTTTGTCAGACACCTTGCGGACGTCCGACTGGCTACATGCGGACGTCCGACTGGCTACAAGCGGACGCCCGACCCTCGATTTCCCCAAAACTCAACCAGAAATCGTTGTTGCTTTCGCGGATGCAATGCGGACTTCCGCATGACACAGACGTCCGGCTTGAGCTCCAAGCGGACGTCCACTTACACCCAATTTCGATTTCTTCTAAAATGTACACACGTGACCGGTAGTGTACCGCATAAGGTCCAAACGTTACGATAAAACAATTACCTCATTTAATACTCCGCCTTAGCACGTAAGCATACCGAAAGAAAAGAAGAAGGACCTAAGATCGAAAAGTTTAAGATGCAAGTACCGACATAGAGTTGGAGTGCTTACCGCTAAAATTTGGGGTATTACAATCCACCCCTCCTTAGAGAAGATTTCGTCCTCAAAATCTTGTGCTAACGAAGTGGTGAAGGTACCGCCTCCTCATATCCTTCTCCGATTCCCATGTTATGTTCACCCCTCGATGATGCTTCCGTTGCACTTTCACCATCACCACCTATTTATGACGAAGTTTCTTTGTTTCCCTTTCCAAAATGGTTTCCGGTTCTTCTACACACCGATTGTTGTCCACCCGAATTTCCGATAACGAAATGACATTTTCTTCTTCCGCCAAACATTTCCGCAAGTAGCACACATGGAACGTAGGGTGAATCCCACTCATCTCGGGTGGTAGCTCTAACTTGTAGGCTTGAAGCCCCATACGTTCAATAATGGGGAAGGGTCCAAGGAAATGGGGGATAAGCTTCCCACGCTTCCCGAACCTAATGATTCCTTTCCAAGGCAAAACTTTCAGCATTACTCGATCGCCTACTTGAAATTCGACCGTACGTATTTTCTTGTCGGCATAACTCTTTTGACGATCTTGTGCCGCCTTTAAACATTCCCGGATGCTCGTTACCTTGTCTGCCGTTTCTTGCACAATCTACGACCCGACAAATTGCTTCTCGCCGCCTCGAGCCAACAAACGGGTGTTCTACATTTCCGCCCATACAAGACCTCAAATGGTGCCACACCAAGACTTGAATCGTAACTGTTGTTGTAGACGAACTCCACCAGTGGGAGATGAGAGTCCCAATTCCCCCCGAAGTCGATAACACATGATCTCAACATGTCTTATAGAGTTTGAATAGTTCGCTCACTCTGCCCGTCCGTTTGAGGGTGATACGTAGTACTCAACTTCACTTTCGTTCCCAACTCTCTTTGAAAGGCATTCCAGGAGTGAGAAATAAAATGACTATCATGATCGGACACAATAGACAATGGCACCCCATGCCTTGAGACCACCTCATTGGTATATAATCTTGCCAACTTGTCCAACGGCAATGTTTCCTGCACAGCCAAGAAGTGTGCGCTTTTGGCCATTCGATCCACTATCACCCAAATGGTGTCGTGACCCTTCAAGATCCTTGGTAGCTTTGTTACAAAATCCATCGTGATGTGACTCACTTCCATTCCAGTATCTCTAGCGATTGCAAACTATCATAAGGTCGTTGGTGCTCAGCCTTCACTAGAGAACATGTGAGGCACTTTTCCACAAAGCCGACCATGTCTAGCTTCATGACTGGCCACCAATAGTTCAACTTCAAGTCTCTATACATTTTGGTGCTCCTGGGATGTATAGAGTACTTTGATTTGTGGGATTCTTCCATGAGCAATTCTTGGCACCCTCCAGTTTTAGGCACCCAAATTCTCCATTGGAAGAGTTTCAATCCCCTACTATCTTTCGTCAAAAGAAGATGCTGCTTCAACATAGATTTTCCCTTTGAGATTTGCCTCAAGTAATGCTTCGACTTGCGCGGTCTTGATCATGTCCATCAAGCTCGATGATTTCGATTCTTGCCAACGATGTTTGCACTTTCCCTCTATACTCTTTTAAGCTTAAAGCGTCCGCTACTACATTCGCCTTACCCGGATGGTATAGTAGTTCACAATCGTAGTCCTTAAGCAACTACAATCATCTTCGTTGGCGCATATTCAATTCCTTTTGATCGAAAACATACTTTAAACTTTTATGATCGGTGTAGAGTGTGCATTTCGTACCATACAAGTAGTGTCGCCACAACTTCAAAACAAACACGACCGCCGCCAATTCAAGATTGTGAGTTGGGTAATTCTTTTCATACTCCTTAAATTGTTTTGATGCATACGCTATCACCTTGCCTCTTTGCATCAAAACACAACCCAAACCTATCTTGGATGCGTCAGTATAAACAACGAAGTCTTTCGTTCCTTCGAGTAGAGATAAGATTGGGGCTTCACAAAGTTTCCGTTGTAAAGTCCAAAATGCCTTTTCTTGAGCATCGGTCCATACGAATTTCACATTTTAGGTCAAGATGTAGAAATATCCCTTCATGCCCATTTTAGGTCAAATCATAAATCCAAGTATTTTGGGTCAAAATCCATATAAAAATAATTTTAAAGATATATTGAGTAAATATGCACATAGAAGCTCAAGTAACCATAGATCATCACAACCATAGTTTTAGAACAAAACTATACATGCCATTAAATAGAGTAGAGCACATAAGTAACATTTAATGAAGATAATGGTGTAGATGGACTCACCTAGAGGTTTTAGTGAGAAAACCCTAGAAAAGTTGGAACCCTAGGAGGAGAAGATGGAGGAATGAAGCTTTAAGCCCTTGAATCTTGCTCTAACTTCTTCAACGAGGAACTAGAAGGTAGGTAGGGTTTAGATCCAAGAATCAAGGTCCATAAATGAGTTTGATTCTTGAAATCAAATGGATGAGAGCATAAGTAGGTGAAAATTGCACCTTGAGTGTGTGAAAAACAAGTTTGGGAGTTGTGGGATAAAGTGAGAGAGTAATGAGCTTTAAATGCTTGAAAACCCAAAAATTTCGTCAGATACCTTGCGGACATCCTGCTGGCTACAAGCGAACGTCCGACCCTTAATTTCCCCAAAACTCAACCAGAGATCATTGTTGCTTCCGCGGATGCAATACGGACTTCCGCATGACACATACGTCACACTTAAGCTCCAAGCGGCGTCCACTTACACCCAATTTCGATTTTCTTCCAAAAATTTCACACATGACCGAGAGTGTACCACATAAGGTCCAAACGTTACAATAAAACTATTACCACATTTAATACACCACCTTAGCACGTAAGCATACCTGAAGAAAAGAAGAAGAACCTAAGTTCGAAAAGTTTAAGATGCTAGTACCGACATAGAGTTGGAGTGCTTACCGCTAAAATTTGGGGTGTTACAATAATCTTATGATCTCACTGACTCACAAGCACACACCCCCTTATTTTTATGGTCCACTATAAGTGATCAACCTAAATATCACTACAACAAAATCGATTTTAAGTGTTCTAATCAAGGTTCTAAATGGTATAAGGTGTGATGTGACAACAAGGTCAATCGTTAAGTCTTAGGAGCCACGACAAAACCAAGGCTTTTTCAAGGCATGACTTATGGCGGCAAATCTCTAGATCATATATAATTTATATATAAACATATGTTTTGTACTATTACTCAATAAGTCAATAATAATAAACTATTTAAGTTAGGTTATATATATAAATGTGTGTGTGTCTCTCTCTTTATATATATATATATTAAGAGCTAACAATGGCGTGAGACATAGTCCTTGAGCAATGGCGCGCCATGGCGACTTTGCAATGAACCTTTTAGAAAGTGGTTCTATTAGACTATTTTTTAGGATTAAGGGTGTTAGGACCAAAATGTCCTAAGTATGTGAAAATTTTATAAAGTCATCTTAATCCTTGTGTTGTATTTGAAATAGCTCTTGTATGGGCCTTGGGCTTGATGTAATGGGTTTAGGCTATATGCTTGTATGGGCTTAGTATATAATGTTGTAAGTAGCTCATTTGTAAGTGTGCACAAGATGTAGAGCGAGAGAGCTTGAGTTCCTAGATAGAGAAAGTCCTCATAGAGCTTAGAGTGTTCAAATCTAATATGAAGATGACATACATGATTTCATCTCACCACTCCATTGTAATCACCTCTTATGATGAAGATCGATCTTCAGTCTATCACTTCATGTTATTCTACATTTATGGAGTGCTCTTGAATTGTTGATTACAAAGGGTTGTTCACAAAACGCTTACCCGATAAACGCTTACCAAGTCACATTATTTGATCCGATAAACATGGCAAAGACCAATAATCTTACCTGGAAAGAGCGATGACAACGACCAATATTCTTTCCTGGTAAGTGAGGGTGCTGACTCTTACCTAGTTAACGCTTACAAGTAAGCTGTTGCATACGATGCCGATTTTATGAACTAAAATCTTACTTGGTAAAGTAAGTGATAGTGTTGAATCTTACCGGTAAACGATTACCGGTTAAGTGTTTGGTTAAACGACCCCTAAGTCATACGACCTAGCAATACAATGTCCTATACAAAAGTGTCACAATAAGTTTATAGGACGTTTATGGATGCCTTAACAAGTTTTTTATAACATTTTTAAAATAAAGTGTTGTATAAGTTATTTTTTAGGATATTATTTCTAATAAGTATCTTATAAAAAGATGGACATGTCTCAAATTTGTGCTACAAAATAACTAATACAATGCTTTATTTTAAAAAATCATAAAATTTTGTTAAGATACACAAAAGTGTCCTACAAACTTAGTGTAACACTTTTAGAGAGGGCACTTTATTGTTTGGTGCTATAAACTCGAAACAATCTTAACAAACTTTTAGAATATTTTTAAAACAGAGTGTGGTATCAATTATTTTATGTATACATACATCTTACTCTTTCTACATTATACTTATGAATGAGTATATATTGAGTTTGTTTGGTTTTATTTAGTTATTATTTTATTAAAATACTACAACATTATTTTATCTTATATATTTTATTTCTCTTTTTGTCTCGTTTAGTACACATGAGAAAGGATCTGAAACCAATTAGCCAAGCAGGAGAACGAGACATAAGCAGACGTAATCAACACTAACTAATTAACTTAATTATATATTAAGAAATTATTACAAAATTAAGAGATATAATCACCAACTCACCTTTGATATTTGTATTTAATTTAACATTTTCGATTTTTTATTCAAGTTTACAAATATCGAATGTTGAAAAGAGAACTTCACCCTTTGAATTTAAGCGAGTGGAGCGACGTGGTTCTTCTAAGAGTGAAACTGGAACGGGTAGAAGCCTTCTCCCTCTCATCAATAAAAAACAATAGTGAAAATGAGAAATGATCCTTTCTCGTGCAAAAACATGTCATATTTTATCCTTTTTGTTCGGTCATAGGTGTTGGGTATGAGTCTAACATGGTGTCTCACATAGGAAATTGTTGGAAGCTTATGTGAGTTTATAAGTTAAAACTTACATTAGTTATCAAAATGGAGAATTGTCCATGAAAAGAGACTTTTTTGGGCTTTAGGGAGGGAATACTCAATCTTTAATGGCAAGGCCCAATCTTTTAACCATTAAAAGTTTGGTAATACCCGACCATAAAATCGTTTTTAAATTAAATCGAAACAGAGGTCCAAGCGGGTTTCCACGCGACCTAAGCCGCCTTAATACCCGCGCTAGACACCGTGTTGTCGGCCAAACAGGGTCTCCCACGGGTAAACCCGCGCAACACGCATTTTGATGTGCATCAATCCAATTAGAGAGTTGTATCCTCAAGGCGGCGTCCGATCATCAACGCACGATTGGGGGCGAAATTTCGTCTTAGGACACTGCTTAACACAAGCCTCTATCTGAAGATTCACGAGAAGATTCTATTCCACCGTTAAGGTTCTATTTCTGTTACCTTCCTTTGGTTCAATTTCCATTAAATTTCTTTTTATAGAATTTTTTCTTGCATATCGTTGGATTGGTTCTAACAATAGGTTGGTCTAAAGAACAAGAGTCGGCTTTAGAATCTCTTCATGAATATTTCTATTACCATAGGCTATCTAACCAATTTGAGGCATAATATTTACCTATGGAGACTCACACAACAGAAAATTAGGCACCACAATATATATATATATATATATATATATATATATATATAGAGAGAGAGAGAGAGAGAGGGAGGATCAAACGGGAACAATACCTATTTAAAAGAACACGAGAATCAACAAAATCATATTATATGGTTTTACATTAACGCACAAAAAAGCCACGCGGACTTGAAGCCACGGCCAAAGTTGCCCACGTGCCTTTTTTTAGAAGTGTTTATATGGAAAGAGTGTTTCAATAATGGTCAATATTGTTTTCAAAGACCATAAAAACCATATACACTATTGGCAAGGCAACCAAAATTTTAGAAGTGTTTAGATTTAGCTGAACATATAAAGGGGATCCTTGTAGGGGTGTACATAACCCTATAATCTAACCCGATCCCTAATTGACACCAAAGTCTACAAAGCTGGAGACTTTGGTAGAGTTAGGGTTAGTTTGATGGACTTAGTCCAAAATCCATAACTCCTTCCATCGTAGAGGTCCGAAACCATAACACACATGGTTTGAGCCTAATTGTGACTATAAGTAAAAATGAACGATTAATGGGCTATTACTCAAAAGTTTGGGAACTTGAGTATGTAACAGTCGTATTTTTGTGGGTACAACATTTTGATATTGACGTTCTTTTTATGAGGTTTTGGTGGGTTTTAGTGAGAAATGCATTGTGCCATGAAAATAACCGGTGCAAGTAAGTTTGGTTGAGAAAATGGTGTACCGGAACCAACAGAAAGTTGGGCCACTTGTCCCGCCACTTAAAGTTGCGGGCCAGGTCGGGAAACTTTCTTTTATGGAATTTTGAGTTGTTGCACAAGCGCAATTAGCCCTGTGATTTAGGCCACATGAAAGGTTGTGGGAAGCCTCTAGAATATTTGAAGCCCGATTTTTAGGGGTTTTCACCCATTTCTTCCACCATCTTTCGTCCCCTTTCTCTTGGTGATTTTGGCAGTTTGAGGACGTTTTTGGAACAGTTTTGGAGCAAATAAAGAGGAGAACCTTAGAGGTTGAAGATCTATGGTCAGAGACTTTAATATCTTGATGAGGTAAGTGTTAGGGTGTTTTGAGCACCATTTTGGTGATTTTTGTTGATCTAAAGGTCTTGTTCATATTTAGTCTAATTCTAGCCATGAAATGTGACCTTGAGAAATTATTGGAAGGATTTACTTGTGGATTCAAGTCTTTGATGGGATCTGTAGGAAACTTTAAAACAAAAGTTTCAAAGATAGCAACAGAAGCAAAAAGAACTTACAACGATTGTTAACAAAAACTCCCAACAAGGATCTCATGCATTAAATAACTTAGAAAAACAAAAAACACAACCATAAAGTATATAGAACTACAACCTTTGAAACTTGAACTTTGATGTCAGATAGAGAAGAAAATCGCATCCTCCTCTAAAATTGATCCATACCAAGCAACCTCTTTTTTATGAATGCTAATTCCTTGCAACCCCAAAACTTGTGTGGTTTTATTTCTATCTTAGAAATAAAGCACAAGTATTTTTATCCTCACTTTTTAGCTGTCAAAAACTCTTGATAAAAGTTTTTAACACTTAGAAACCCTTTTTTGAGAGAGAGAGAGAGAGAGAGAGAGAGAGAGAGAGAGAGAGATGTGTGTGTCTTCTAATAATAAAAGTTGAACAAAATACACCCTATAAAGGTAGTTAAAGTAAAAGAGAGTGGGAGGTCATGCCTCCCAACAAACTTCTTAGACCATGAGTACCGCTTCCTATCATACCCTCTAAACCCTGATGCCACCTCAGCGCCACATCAGCTTTTCTCTTTCCTACCCTCCTTACCCTAAAGTGGAGTACCGCTTCCTATCATACCCTCTGAACCCTGATGCCACCTCAGCGCCACAACAACTTTTTTAATTCTTTTATTTATACATTTAATTACTTAACAAAATAAAAATATTCATATATTTTTTAATAAATAAAAATAAGATAAATAATAAAAATAAAAATTCATAACATTCATTAAAAATTTAAAAATTACAAAATACAAAACACTAAAAACTAATATTAAAAATTATGTAATTTTCTAATTCTCTCTTTCTTCGCCAAAGTAGCCCTCAAAATATCTCCCGTAAGGTGATCATGCGGGGCTATGAAAAACTCGAAGTCTTTATCAAATCGTTTTTCTAACTCGAGTTGCAACTGTTTTTCTTCGAGTTCAAGTTTTTTCATTTTGTAATCCATTGTATTGTCAGCCCGATGGTTGAACGAGCTTATTTGACTCAACAACTGAGTAACGCTTTCGTCCGGATTCGACCCGGTCGTATTACTCGTTGATGCCCTTTTTGCCTTGTTTCTCCCGATGGGTTACGACGGGATGTAGGTGTGGTGTTTGAATTCATGATGGAAGAAAGTATTGAATTTGAAAGAAATGGAAGAAAGTATTGAATTTGAGATATTTTTTGGTGTGAAAAAATGCAGGTGGTAGATGTTAATATATATAGTGTTAATAATTTGAAAAAAAAATAGCCTTTGGTAAACGGTTATATTTAAAAAAAAATAAAAAAAAATAAAAAATAAAATTAGGACCGAGTTCCCGAACCCACTCTTACCCGCACCCACCGAACCCGCGGTACCCGTACCGTGTACCCGGGCTACCCGCCCCAACCCGATGTGAACCCGGCCGTGGTACCCATGGCGGTACGCACGACCTTATATGTCATTCTTTGTCCCCTTATATTTTATTATTTAATTGTCCTATAATATGTATTTACCAGAAACCTTATATACATGGAAATATACTAACTTTATTTTATATCAAAATATAAAACTTATATATTTAATGTCACACATAACAAATTAAGTGTACATTTAAATCAAAGGAAATAATAATATGTAGGAAATACATATTACACTTAAACACAAGTCAAGATATATATAAAACATATTTTATCATTATAAGAAATTATTATTTCGACTATATAATAATTTACATGACAACTGTTTGGGCTCGATTGTACGATTGAGGTCATTTTGCTTGTATGTGTGTGACTCTTTGGGATCGTGTATCATTATATATATATATATATATATATATATATATGGTTGGGTTCACGTGAGACCAACCTGTTTTCGTGAGACCATGAGCCCAATAAATTAACACTAAACCTTCACAGTGATTCATTGTGAAGGTAAGAAAAATAGCAAACCTTTACAGCAAAAACACTGTGAAGGTTTACCATCACAGTCTTTTGCTGTGAAGGTTTAGTGTTAATTCTTTGGTCTCACGGTCTCATGGAAATAGTCTGGTCTCACATGATCTCAAGTCTATATATATATATTCATGTGTAGTGTCGTGGGCATACATATCCAAAAAAAATCCCACTTGCACATGATACAACACACCACGACAAAGACAATAGTCAACGTCTTGCAACATGCCACCATCTCTAAAGACAAACGACAAAGTTACCCTTATGTGAAATGATCACTATGCTCACGAGCTTCTTATCGTTGTTACAGATTATATTACTATTAACCCTTTGTTTCCGACATCCCATTGAAACACGAGACATGGATTGACTCATTCTCATAGGGTGTTCAACTATTTTGTTTCTCGATGGAGATTCAAAATAATAAAGCAAACGTTATTGAACGAATCAACTTAGTTTGAGCATAGCCATGCATTTTAATCACTTAAGAATCATTGAGGGGCCTAGAGATGCCACTCTCTCATCAGATGAAAGAGAAATTCCATTTTGGCTAAATACTCTTTTAGTATGTATCATATCATGTCTAACGTTGGCCTATATAATTGTATATTAAATTAGCGTTTGACCAAATTAAGATATGACATTCCTCACATGGAAAAACAATATGTATCTTAGTTCTAGGATAATATCTCGTTCTCGAGACTCACTTATGACATAGATCCATGAAGTGATCACGAAAGCGGGTCATATCCAATGTTTGTTCTCTAACAAACACACACGAATTTTAGTTACAACCATTGCCTACTTTCATCATTCATGAAATTCAACCAACCAATTACCATTAGTCATATTTCATAGTTATTCTCATATTTATGATCGATTATGGATTATGCTTATATAGAACACAATAATTGTTGATTAATCATAACTATGTTTTCGCATATCATATTAAAGTAACTGTCGTTTACACATTCCAAAATATCCAAATGCGAAAATACAATCTTATATCCAATCACTCGCAAGTTGAAGGCCAATAGACCTAACATGTGCATCATGTTTTAACTCATGTAAAGGCTTCGTGAATAGATTTGCTAGATTCTGATCTATATGAACTTTGAGAATGCAAACATCTCATTTTTCTACTATTACGCGAATGTAACAGAATCTTCTAAAGATGTGTTTGGTGATGTGATGTCACTTGCTGATATGCATTGGTTATTCAATGCATAAAGTACAATTTTCTTCTCTTTTAGATAGATTATTCTATTTTATCCCAACCTTTGAGTCATTTTTATTACATTATTTTTCCCTTTTTGATTCATGCAGCTAAGTATTTGATTTACCTGTTTTTACTACTTAGGAAGGCTAATTTGATCTTGGTTACAGGTTGTTGTTGCCCACATTACTACGACATTGAATTTTAGAAGATGGAGTGGATTGGTGAAGAAACAACTTTAATTTTGGAGCTAACTAGAACTTCAAATCCAACCGGTTTAGTCAAAGAATAAGATCGGGTGCTCTTTTGATAGTAATAGAATTGTACTTCTCTCTCGTTAAGGTGAAGGCTTTGTATGACACTTTGTACCATAAAGTGTACTTTTGATTTGCTTTTAGATATTTACTTATTTGCCACCTCCTAGTAGTATAAATAGAGGTGCTTAGTTTTGTTTTTAATATCTTCATTCAGTCCTAAACTGATCTGAATTTCTCTTTCTAGTTTATATTTCAAGTTTATGCAAGTAATTACTTTTAACTTCTCAAGTTATTCTTCATCTAGTTCGTAGTTGTAGAATGCTGCAACATTACTAACAACATTGATGTCTTCATTCTATTGCTTTTATTTCCTTGCACTTCCATTCTTATCATTTACTTTCTATACTTTATCTTTTAGTTATGCATTTACTTTCTGTTATTTACATTTCTTACAATTTAGTTTCAAGCATGAGTAGCTAATCTTTATAGCTTGTGTGTGAGATTAAAGGGTGGAGTTTTAAACCAAAGAATGGTGGACATCGTTTCTCAATAATGATGCTCCACCATTTCCTTTTAAGTTTTATAAAGCCAAAATACTCCTTGACGTTTTGATCACTCTGAAAGTGTTAAAGTGCCATGGCATCAGGGATTGAGCCATTGAAATGCACGTCAATTCGAATGACAAAGGAAGTAGACTTGGAAGAGCTATTGATAAAGGAATTTGTCATCTATGTTTTTCAACTTGATTATTCCCGATAAGTTGGTCACTACTTAAGGTATTTAAGTGTAGTGGTGTCAGGAATGGACCACTTAGAACACATCAACTTAAATGATATGGGAATCAACTCGGAAGAGTGGTTTTTAACAAAGGAATTTGTTTATCCATATACTTGGAAGGCTAATTTGATACTATCACTGGACCTGATACAACGACAGGAATGTGTTGATTGAAAGCTAGAACAATAGTATAATGATGAGTGTCCGAAAGGATTTCACGAAAAGTAGATGGTGCAACTAGTTGTTGCTAGATAAATGTTGTAGCATTGCCACAACATTAGTCCGCTGGAATTTGTGTTTAAGCTTCACCCCAAAGTCTTACACCGTTGCTCTCTTTAATATCTGTTTAACTCACCAAGTGACAGTTCCAAACAAACAAAGTCTTCGAATTCGCCATCTGAAGTTAGTCTTTCATCTCGAGATCTTGCAACTATAGATACCTATCCCTGTGGAATACGATACTTGGTTCTTACCATTTTATTACTTGAAAGACGATATTAGACCCCATTGTATACTTGCTTTGAGGTTTAATTTGCACACGTCTATTGGTGAATAAAAAGCACTGTCAAGTTTTTGGCGCCATTGTCGGGGATTGGCACGCTAAAAGTCTATAAAAAGTTTTTTAAAAGATTTATTTTTTCTAACATCGTCTGAATCACACTATAAGTTTGATGTATGCCAAGAATCCAACAAGGAGAATTTTTCGAACTAGATCCTGACATAGAAAGAACCTTTCGTCATAGAAAGAGGATACAAAAAACATCAAATACCATGAATCCTCCCGATATGGATGCACCACTGGGTTTTGAGTATAGACCACCAAGACTACCAGTCTTAGAAATAAGACCACTTCTAAGAAATCAAATGAGGCCACCAATTTTAGAAAACCCTAGAGCACCACCATTCTTTGGAAATCCACCACCGGTTCAAAGAAATCCACTAGAACCACCACCACATAATGAAAATGATGATGAAGAATCTCATGGTGATAATGAGCTCAATGAACCTCTCAATATCATTGATCTTGTAAACTCGAAAGATGGGCGAATCATGGACTCTGCAATCCCTAAATTTAAGTAATTAAACTCAGGGATTGTAAACACAAATGGAAACTTTACACTTTGAAACAAAACCCATCATGTTCCATATGTTTCAAGCTAATGGCCAATTTGCCGGATTACCATCGAAAGATCCACATTCACACTTAAGATCTTTTATGGAGATCACCGATGTTTTTCTGATTCCTGGGGTATCTCCGGAAGCCTTAAGACTCACTTTGTTCCCATTTTCTCTAAGGGACCGGGCAAGGATATGGTTCAATTCATTAGCACCGGTTCTGTACCATCATGGACTGACATGGCTGAAAATGTTTTGCAATATTTTCACCTACCCGGAATGCTAAGTCCATAAATGAAATTTGCATGTTTAAACAAATGGACGATGAAGTAATTCTTGATGCATGGGAAAGGTTTAAGAAATTATTAAAGAAATGCCCTCACCATGGCATTCCCTACTGTACTCAACTCGAGACATTTTACAATTGGCTTGATCCCAATGCCAAACAAATGCTCGATGCGATATCATGAGGGGCATTTACTTCCAATACCTACAATACCAGGTATGAAGTTCTTGAAAAGATTTCAACAAACAATGGACATTGAGCCGATCCAAGGGCACCAACTTAAAAGAAGACTCCTGGAATGCATGATGTAGATGCATATACTGCATTGACAACCCAGCTTGCTTCCATGACCAATATGCTTAAAAACATAACTATTGGTCAAGGAGTACAGCAGACTGCCACTACACCCACTCCAGTTGTCCTCTCAGTGCAATGTGTTTGTTGTAGTGGGGAACACTCTTATGAACATTGTCCTCATAACTCTAAGTCAGTTAACTATGTTCATAACAGAGTTGGTCCCTACTCTAATAATTACAATGCTAGTTGGAAACAACATCCAAACTTTTAATGGAGCCACCCATATTTAAATCACCTGGACCTAAGCAACAAGGAAATTCAAATTTTCAACCTCAGCAGCATGCAAGTAGTTCTCAAAATCACCAAAATCATCAGAATCAAAATTTCCAAAACAACCAACCACATTTTCAAAACAAATCTTTCTCATAAGCTGAATAATCATATTCTTTGAAAGTAATGATGAAAGGATATATGACCCAAACTCAAGCTTCACTCAGAAACTTGGAAACACAAATCAATCAGCTTGCTCTTAAGCAAAGCAACAGGACCGCAACTACTTTGCCAAGTAACACAGAAATCCCAAAATCTTCAGGAAAAGACCATGTAAAAGCTGTGACACTAAGGAGTGGGAAAGTCTTAGATATAAACCTAGACAAAGAGCTTGGGCCAAAGACCAAAACTGATTTTGAAAAGAGCTCAATGTCAAAATCCAATGCTACAACATTACCCACCATTCTTGAAGAACCATCCCACCATCTAGAGGAGTTAGGGCCAAAAACCCTGACCTCTAAGGAAAAGACTGTAGAAGCTGAAGTCAACAAGTCAAAAGTCAGTCTTAGCCACCGAAAGAACTTTGATAGATGTCCAAAAGGGAGAGTTGACCATGAGACTTCAAGACCAAAAAGTCACATTTAATGTCTTCAATTCATTGAAATACCCTGATGATGTGGTAGATTGTTTTAGCTTAAGTGTGATTGAATCCATGTGTAATGAGGAGGGAGTTAGGCAAGCTTGTAGGTTGGAGGAAGAGGATGATGAGGAATTAGATTATGACGAGAAGATGATAGATGATACTAAAGCTTTGCAGGTTGCCAAGCTTGAATCATTGGAACATAATGAGCAAATAACTTTCACACCATCTGTCATTTCACTATCTGACCTGGAGTTGAAACAACCCCCATCTCATTTAAAATATGCTTTTCTAAAAGATGAAAACAAACTTCCTGTAATCATTTCATCCACTCTAGAATTGCATCAAGAAAAGAAACTGGCGGATATGTTGAAGTTACACACAAAAGTCATAGGATGGACCATTGCTAACCTTAAAGGGATTAGTCCCTCTATTTGTCAACATAAGGTCATCCTAGAAGACAAAAAACCTCACATCCATTGAACTACAAAGAAGGCTAAATCCTGTCATGAAAGAAGTAGTGAAAAAGGAAGTGCTAAAATGGCTAGATGCAGGAATCATTTTTCCTATAGCCAGTAGCTTTTGGGTTAGCCCTGTCCAATGTGTCCCAAAGAAGAGAGGGTTTATAGTAGCCGCCAACAAAAAAAATGAACTCATCCCAACTAGGGTAGTTTAAGGAGGGAGAATTTGCATGGACTACCGTAAACTTAACACAGCTACACAAAAGGACCGTTTTCCATTACCATTTGTTGACCAAATGTTAGACAAATTGGCAGGAAAAGAGTACTATTGCTTCTTGGATGGATACTCTGGTTATAATCAAATAGCCATTTCACCCGAGGACCAAGAAAAGACCACCTTCAATTGTCCCTATGGTACTTTTGCCTTTAGGAGAATGCCTTTTGGTCTTTACAATGCTCCTGTAACTTATCAAAGATGCATGATGTCCATATTCTCAGACATGCTTGAAAAATCCACTGAAATCTTTATGGATGATTTTTCTGTGCATGGATCATCTTTTGATAACTGTTTGGAAAATTTGAAAAAAGGCATGGAAAGATGTGAAGAAACTGATTTAGTCCTAAATTGGGAAAAGTGTCATTTCATGGTCGAAGAAGGGATTGTACTTGGACACTTTGTATCGAGAAGAGGAGTTAAGGTAGACAAGGCTAATTAGAAGTTATTGAAAAACTACCTAAACCAACCACTGTGAAAGGAATCAGGAGCTTAGGTCAAAGAAAGGAAAAGATGTTTCATCAAATTTATTATGCAAGTAACACTTTGAATGAAGCACAAATTAACTACAATAACAGAAAAAGAACTCTTGGCTATAGTTTTTGCTTTTGAGAGATTTAGATCATATTTAATGGGGGCAAAAATCATTGTGCATACAGATCTTGCTGCCATTAAATACTTGATCTCTAAAAAGGATGCCAAACCTAGGTTGATTAGGTTGGTTTTGTTGTTGCAAGAGTTTGACCTAGAAATTATGGATAGAAAAGGGGTAGACAACCAAGTAGCAGATCATTTGTCTAGATTAGAAACCCTAGAGGAAAAGAAAGGGGAAGAAGACATCATTAAGACCTTCCAGAATGAGAGAATCTTGATGCTACAGTATTCAAGCATATCGTGGTATGCTGACATAGCCAATTACTTGGCTTGTGGCATCAAGCCTTCTGATTACACTAACCATATGCTTAAGAAGTTTCTCCATGATGGCAAATTTTATCTTTGAGATGATCCTTTTCTGTTTAAAATTGGTGCAGATCAAATTTTAAGAAGATGCATCTCAGAAACTGAAGTGGCAGCAATTCCTACAGCATTGCAACAAATCAACATATGGAGGTCATTTTGGAGGCCAAAGGACAGCAACCAAAGTCTTACAATCTGGTTTATATTGGCCAACCCTTTTCCAAGATGCCCAAAACTTTTCAAAAAGGTGTAATGAATGCCAAAGAAGTGGTTCCATTTGTCAAAAAATTGAAATGCCTTTAAATGGAATCTTGGAAGTGGAGTTGTTTGATGTGTTGGGAATTGATTTCATGGGACCCTTCCTACCATCTAACATTTTTCAATACATTATAGTGACTGTTGTTTGTGTCTCAAAGTGGGTGGAAGTAATTGTCTGTGCTTCCAATGATGCAAACACTGTGGTTAAATTCCTCCAAAAACATATTTTACAAGATTCGGTACCCCCAAGGCACTAATCAGTGATGAGGGTACCAATTTTGTAAACAAAGTGTTACAAGGAGTTCTTGAAAAATACAATGTTAACCACAGAATAGCTACTGCATACCACCCACAAACAAATGGACTGGCTAAGCTCTCTAACAGGGAAATAAAGGGAATTTTAGAAAAGGTGGTAAAACCAAACAAGAAAGATCGGGCTTTGAAATTAGATGATGCTTTATGGGCATACATAAATGCTTTTAAAACACCAATTGTTATGTCTCCATACAAGCTAGTCTTTGGAAAAGCCTGCCACCTTCCTTTAGAGCTTGAGTATAAGGCATACTAGGCCATCAAAGAGCTCAATATGTCCTTAAACGATGCCGAAAACAAAAGAAGATTACAACTTTGTGAAATGGAAGAGCATAGGAACATGTCCTATGAGAATGCCAAACTCTATAAAGAAAAGACCAAAAACAAAAGAATCCAACATTGAGTGTTAAAAGAAGGACAACTGTAACACCCCAATCTTTGGAAGGTGTCGATCTTTTAAGATAAATATGAAAAATAAAATTTTGGATTGAATACTAGATTTTATGGTCTTTTTGGATGGAAAATTCAAATACGAATCCAACGGTCCTTTCTGGAGCGAAAACGGAGCTAAAACGAAGAAGTTATGGCCAAAACGGTGTTCAGTACCTCCTCCGCGACTATGACCCTCGACTATGACATGTGTCAATGTCGCTGGTCAATGTAGCGCCACGGAATAGAAGGTGGTACCAACCCCGCGACTATGACACGTTACTATGCAAAAGGGCATAGTCGTCGGGCATTGTCGCACGGGGGCACCTGACCCATAAAAACGGGATTTTCACCCCTTTTCCTCGTTTCACTTCACCCACTTCGTTTTTCTCTCCCAAGAACCGAAACCCTTCACCCCCAATGTCGATTTTGAGCCTTTTAGACCCCAAGAATCAAGTTTTCAAGTGTTCCTTCTTCATCTATCATGGTTTTGGAAGTTAAAGCAATAATCCTTTCATTTCATCTTCCTCATCAAAGTTTTCTAGGGTTTCATCCAACCTTTTTTCTCCATTTTGAGGATTTAGAGTTTGTGGTTCGTTTTGGTAATTCTAGAGGTGTTTAGTTGGTTTTAAAGTGATGGTTGAGGTAAGCTTCTCTTTTCTTCATCTAAGAAATTAGGGTTTTGGTAATATTGGGGATTTTGATGGTTTATGTTGGGGGAAACGATTCTAAGTGTTTGGGGATGATTATTTATGGTTGAAAACTTGTGGATCTAGGTTTTGGAAGATTTGGCTTGAAGATCCAAGTTTATTCAAAGAAGCTCAAGTTTGGGGAAAATCTAGATTTAGCCTAAATCTAGCAAGGTGAGTTCAACTTGATTTGTGAAAACGTTGTGCATGCCAAAATATTCATTTTAATTTTTTTAAAGTGTTTTACATGAAAATGTGCATTGTTGGGTTATTTGAATGATCTCGATTACTTGGATTATTTTGTTTTATAAAACACAAACCTTTGGGATTTTTGGATAACTTAATAAAATAAGCATTAATGAAAGTGTTTTGATATTTAATGCATAATTGAAGGTTATCCAGTAAAAATACACTTTTAGTGTTTTGTTGGAAATATGCATAATTTTATGTGGTTGTACGTTTTGAAGCATGAAAGTGTGGGTCATTGAGTTTTGGGTCATTTCCGACCTTGTGGGCATTTTAGAAGCTGTAAACCTTTCAGTTTGAGAAAAGATGTAATTTGGGTATTTTGATGGATAAATCTTAAGTATTGTTATTTTAAATGATTTATCTTACGATTGTAAGTCTTTTGATATAAATGGACTTTGATGTATACTTTGGAAAATGACGTGACTTAAATTAAGGATGTGTTGAGTAATTCGTGTCTATGGAGCATGTTTTGCATAAACGTGGGTTACATACGCCTTAATGCATTATTTGACTTTTATGAGTGGTTAATTGGTTTTGGTTGAGCTTATGGCTAGGTTTATGACTTTATTGAGTCGTGAGGACATTTGTCCAGTTTTAATAATGTAATGTAGAGCTTTGGGTGTGAGTCGCATTTACTGCATTTTATTTGGAGAGTACTTGTTTTGAGTGTGTGTGTCATTCAAGTGGAGTCATGTACTTTTAGATTGTAATGCATTGGATCCATAGGCATGTAAGTCAGTCATATTTAATAGTGTGGAGTCTTGATATTCTCACTTTGGGAATTATGCCTGAACTAGCGTTGTTGATGTCTCGTTTCTTTTGTGGAGAGGAACCGTTAAAGGTTGTACTCCAGGACTATGAGTTATTTGGTTTCTATCTCTTTATGCATGAGGAGTGGACTATTGGAACGCATGGTTATATGCGGTAGGCCATTCGGGGCCACTAGCGAGTAGGAAATAAAGGACATTGAAGTCCTTGAGGTGTAACTTGTCTAGAGTGGATAGGCAATATGGTCCCATAAGTCATTGAGGTGTAACTCGACGAAGTAGGCAATAAAGGCATGTATATGGTTTGAGGTTGTGATGTCTTTATGGCACGGGAACTAAAACCGGGACTTAAGGTGTAATCCAATAACATCATAGGTGACCCCACTCACGTGTACTCGTTACCTTGATGGATACAGGTCTCCCCCGTCATCGGAAGGTGTTATTTGGGTATTTGTTTTATCCATGTTTTCGGTAACGTATTATATTTATATGGATTGCTTTCAATATTTTATGGGTTGTGTATTATGCCTCATCCGTATTTGGGATGTTTTGAATAATAGAGATTTATTCATGTTTTTATGATTTTGGAAATCAAATATTGGTTCTTTTCAAGTGAGTTTGGGTTGAGTCCACTTTTGAGAATCGTTTTATATTGGAGCTTTCATCACGGGATTTATGTGCGTTGGAAAATGGGTGGTTTGCATTTAAAGAAATCCTTTTGGAACTCATGATTTAAATAACGTTTTTCTCGTCTTACGAATTATATAACCATGATAAAAACTCTTGAACTCACTAGGCATTAGCCTAACCTTTTTATTTGTCGGCATGTGCAACAGGTTCAGGTTGGGAATAGTTTCAGCGACACTGTGAAGAGATGAGTGCTAGTAGTGTGCTCGAGAAGTAATTTGCTTAGTGAAGTCTTCCGCATTTATTTCGGGATTAGCAACTTGTACTTGGGTTAAGTAACACCCGATATGGATTTAGTCTTTGTAATAAGACTTGGGTTATGAATTGTCTGAGGTTAATTATAGAAGTTAATTTGAGATATTTCCGGTATTGGGTTATAAGAAGAAATTCTATTCTTTTTGGATGTATTATTGAAAATTTTAGTTAGTTGCTCTTCCTAAATTTTGAGGGTGTTACAAGTTGGTATCAGTGCTTAAGTTTGAGAAAATTAGGTTGATTTTGGATACCTAGACTCAAACTAGCGTTCTTTTAAGTGAATGAGAGTGAAATTGTACCACTAGGCACTCTAAGATAGGATATTTTGAGGTTGATGCAGTCACTAGAAACGGGAATTACGTCAAGGGTAGCAAGGATGATCATGTACGGTACGTTCATAATTGCACCTGGCTAGTGTTATGGTGAACCTACAAGTTACATGTGAGTACTTGGACAACTTTGATGTGATGACCGTTGGGGTAGTGAAGAAGTTTCTAAGCGAGTAGTCGTTAGAAGAGGTGATGATTTTAGCATTTGTCACTTGGAGTGACAGTAAGCATGGTGATTGCATTAAGTGGACCGTTTTGGGTCAAAATTGATGGTCGGATTTGAACCATAGGCTTGTTGAATCGCCTTTAATTCAAGGAGAAGTTGTGAGGTTAACCGATGTAACTTTCAATTTTGCCTTAAGATGTTTGAGCCTCCGAATGACGATAGTGTGACCGGAGGAATTGGAGGAGTGTGGTCTTGAGATGTTGAGTGCCGACTAAATTCATGCACAAAAATTTATTTATTCTTTTTAAATAAATTGCATCAATTGTTTTCTTGTGTTTCAAATCGTCATGTGGATTGTGTTACGAAATCTTGGAGAAACGTTTGGCACACACAAGGTTTTGAACCATGCTTTTTAGCATGCATGGAATTATTCTGTTGCAGGAATTTGCAAACTTTGCCGAGGCTTGTTTTACTCCCCGTTGTTGTCCAATGTTACTTTTGGACACTATGACATCCATATTTTAATGTCGTTAATGGTTTTGGACAAGTAACTGCGGCTTACGACTTTAACATGGATCTCCTCTACATATGTTAAAGTTTGGACGGAGAGTTACCTTCCCTTGTTTTGGTGTTTGAGCCTTGTTGAGAAATTTTATTTCATGCGAGTTTTGTTGAAAGGTGTTTCTTTATATCGTATTGCAATAAAAGAGAAATTTTTGGGAATTGCGACATTTTGGTCATAACCTTGCTTTATGCCATTTGATTTTTGGAAGCGAAATGTTTGGCACCATTTCATCGATTGGACGCCTTTGGGTTACATTGAGTTCTTTGGAGTTTTGTTTTACGACGTTGTGTGTCGCGTGAGTGCAACTTTGAAATGTGCGTACTTTAATTATTATGTGCGTTAATTTATGAGTTATATTGGGTGCTTTGTCTCATGCAGGTTTGGTTGAGAAATATTATTTTATGTCGTAATATAACCAAAAGGAATGGTTTTTGGAATTTTGGTGTCGCATAATTTCTCTTTTGAAGATTAGTGTTAGCACATTTCGTTGCAACTTGTTCAGTGTACGGATTGATCTATACGTGGCGTGAGTAATGCATATGAGAGCATCCAGATAGTTAATCTTAACGACTTGCTTTATGCACTTTCGGTTAATTGATTCTTTTATTATCATTTCACACAAATGCATTATATTGATCTAGGGGTGTGCATAACTTGATAGCCACTAATTTTGGATACTTTGATAAATAAATCATGATTGAAAGTGTTTTATTAATTGATTGCATAAATGGAGGTCATTTGGTCAAATATGTTTTAGTACTATGAGGGATTATGCATAGTTTATGATACGGTACGTTTTGAAAATGCGAATGTGTAAGTCGTTGGATTTTTGTCAATCTTGGCTTTATGAACATTTTGGAAATTGTAAACCTTTTTGGTTTTGGAGAAAAGATGTATTTTGAGTATTTTGATGAGTAAATCTTAGGTATCAATATTTTAACGATTTATTTTACGAGTGTAAATCTTTTGGTATAAATGCACCGTGATGGGTGTTCTCGGAAAATGATTTTTCGTAACCTAGAGTTATGTGGAGTTATTTACGCTTTTGAACTTTGATGCGCATTGTTGGTATGGTTCGAAATTTAAAGTTGATTTAAATTCTTTTGAGTATCGACCAAATTACAAACACTTACTGTTTTTTTCGTGGGTTCTGAGAAATTACTTTAATGTGTGTGAGGATTGTCCGGAGATTTTACTTTCATGCCATTATATGACTAAACGAGAAAATTTCAGAATTTGATTTAAAGAATTTCCTCTTTTCAAATTAGTATGGAATATCTATTGCATGTTATGTTATTTCAGAAAAACTACTAAGAGAGTGTTTCAAGTTTGCATGCATATTCTAATTGTAGATTCATTCACGATGTTTTAGCCAATGTTTTCGAATAATGAATGCATATTGATATTTGGCTTTAAACTTGAAACTGACACAAATCATTTCATGTTTTAACGAAGGTGTATATATGGATTGTATCGTTTTCTTTGCAAAATAAACTGACACATGTGATTTTTTTTGTGAATTTCCTTCCATGTCATTTTATGGTTGAAAAGAGAATTTTGAAAATTGATGTCGTTTAAACTTCTCTTTTCGAAGTTTCGTACAGACATGTTGTTGCACACTATTTTAATGCAGAAAATTACTTTACGTACATGACATAAATAAATCCATGCTAGGACCATAGTGGTTCATTTTAAAAGTTTGTTGAGCATATCTTTGCATTTGTTAGTAACTCGATTAATGATCACATAATTTCCAAAATGAGTTATTGTGGGTCGAGATTTTTACACGTACGATTAATTGTTATGAAAACCTTCGTGTTGAAAGGTCTTATAAAAATTTCAATTGGCATAATTGTTGAGTCTATCACTTAAAAACCTTGAACTCATTAGACTTTGGGATGGTTAAGCAACCACGATTAAGAGTGAGGGCGTGTATAATCTTTCCGTGAAAGGTTGGGTTTTCTGACGCGTGATGGTATCGTAAAACGAATGGTGTTGTTCGCAAGATCGACGTATCTTCTTTTGGTAACTAAGGGTGATGCTCGCGGTATCTTCTGTTAGTGTTGGTGATAACCGGCCTTTTCGGCAACCTTGCTTGGGTTTTGGTCAGTTTTACGGAAAGGATGTGTAGGACCTTTAGACACAGTGCAGATAACCATGGTTTTGTGGGTATGCTCGACGAATGAAACACATGTATGGAGTTCTGCAGTGGTTCGATATTTGGTCATTTGATTAAGTGTCAACCTTTTAATTTTTGAGGCCAACAAACGTTAGTGTATTTGGAGTGTTGTAGTCCACTCTTAAGGGATAATCGTATCGCTTGTAGTGGTTTTAAGAAATTCAAATTGTGATAAGTGGATTTAGGGGGATGATTTTTCATTGGGTGGTAAGAGAATCTGTCCATTGGATGATTGATAATGGGACATATTCTGGGGGTTGTATAACCTTCGGGACAAGAATGACCATTCATTTTGGAGTGTAAGGACCGTCGTTAACATTAAAAGGGCAGTTCATTAGCGGGAACAGTTGAATTTGAGAATTTTGTTGGCTTCGGTAGTGATTGAACCTTAGATTTGGTTGGAGAATTTTTTTTAAAGGCGTCTAGATTTTGACTAGTTGGGGATCGGGATTTGCTGTTGGAAAAGTATGGATCACCTAAGGTTGGGAGGCAGCTGTTTGGGCAAAATTTCACCAGTCTCGACCACGACCAAAACTCTAAAGACATTTACTTTATTTCACTTATAAACAGAGTCAAAACGTAAACCCTTTGTCCTTTGACCAAAGCTGAAATCTTACGTACCTCTCGACCTCGACCGTCGTGTGGAAACACACGACCTCGGCCAACTAACATACGATTCTTCTGTTATGTTTTCCTCATTTAATGCAGGTCAAACGACATTTATGGCCAATGAACGAAACCGACGGAGCAGTTATGAACATTAAACAACACAGACCGTTGCGACCGTTACTAGAGGAATTTATGGAGTCATTAAAGTCACGAAGATTATAAATACGAAGACAAAGTCACCATTAGGGGGGGGGGGGATCATCGAATTCTAGAATCACACTGCGTACTCAAGAACATCCGAAGCAAATAACTTCCTCTCAAGAGATCGCTCTCGACGCACGACTTACACTCTCGACCAACAGTCTTAACACATGACACACTAGTTTTACATTCGATACACTTGTTATTTTTACATTTCAAGTCATTGGTATTGTAATCACTGTATCCCCGACACCTGAAACAAAGGACATCGCCCCTGTTTGGCGATCATAGTGCAGCGACGACTTCCACAGTCATCCGCGGGTTTTTTCCTCGTTGAGGTTTTTCCCACGTCACCAAAATCTTTGTCTCTTTTACATTTTCTGTCTTTAACGCACTGTTTTGTCGAACGATTCTTTTCTTTAGTTGTTAAGCTCCACAATCAACCTTAAGTTATCCTTCTGGACGATTTTTGGCATTAATAGTTTGGCGCCCACCGTGGGGCCCCATCTAGAGAAAATATTCGACAAACGTGCGCCTTACTAACAGTTTCTTGTAGTGCCCTCTGTTTTCTGTTTTAGGAAAATGGCAGCCCCTGGAAATCCAGAGCAAGTCATTGCCCAGATGTACCAGGATTTGGAAGTTGCACGAAATCAAATCAATGCCATGGCTGAGCAGAGTCGAAGAGCAGTTGAAGAAATCGTCCGACTGAGAAATCCCTTCGGACCGCAGAACGGTCCAAGGCAATTCGTCCAAAATCCAGGTCAAGGATCGTTCGGTCAGAATCCAGGATCCGCTCCGTTCGTCCATAACCCTGGTTCGGCTCCGTTCGTCCGTAATCCAGGACCAGGTCCATTCATGCAGAATCAGCAGCCAGGTCTGTTCCCGCAGAACCAGCAGCCAGGATCGTTCAACCCAAATCCCCAGTTCGGGACGGTTCCTCCTCAGTATATAAGGCCGCCACCCATGCAGAATGGATCGCAGCCATTTCAGAATGGATCACAGCCGTTTCAGAATGGATCGCAGCCATTTCAGAATGGATCACAGCCGTTTCAGAATGGATCGCAGCCTTATATGAGGGACTTGGTTTTCGGATGGGTCATCCGGATACCCATCCGGTCCGGAAACCTATCCGGAGAGATGGGTGTCCGGAGACCTGTCCGGACACTTTGTGATTGCTGACAGAAATTACCCTGTACTTTCACACTTTCAAGAAAAATAGGACTGTTCGGATGTTGAACGAACCTTCTCTCGCTCCCCCTCAAACTGAGCATAGGGAAGGTTTTGCTCCCCCTCAGAGGTTTCAATTGTGCACTGGAGAGACCGACACAAAACAAAAAAACTTGTCGACATTTAAAGAAAAATTGTGTCGCTCCCCCTCAAATGATGAGCATCCAGTTAGATGCTCCCCCTCAGAATGTGCGCGTAGAGTGAAATGCACACGGGAGTATCCACACACACAAAAAACTTTTCATCAGTAAACAAAATTGTGTGTGACGCTCCCCCTCAACAGTAGAGTAAACTTACCTGAGACCGGGTCGTGCTCCCCCGAACGTCTATGCGCTTTGTCATCGTTCCTAAATCTCACGTCTCCGCCATATTGTTCCTTGTAGTTCGTGAGAAGCTCCCTCCTTCCGGTCATGTGTGTGGAGCATTCAGTGTCTAAGTACCACACATGACCGTCCTGCAAAACAAATTTAGCGGACCTTGGGTACCCATATTTGCCTGGGTCCCGGAGGGTTAGATTTGACACCATTCGTAGGAACTTGCTTTGATGCAGGTTGCCTCTTAGGTGTAGGTTTAACCTCAGTAGGAGTAACCCGTTTTGAAGTGGGTTTCCTATCTCGCTGTAGTTTAACCTCTGATTGGGAACCCCGTTGTAAATGATGTTTCTTTTTGTTTTTACGGGGTTTGCGTTTGGGTGTATGATTATATATGTGATATGACCCAAACCAATCATTATTATTAATATCATCAAAGTCATTCCATCCACAACTAGAACAACACAAACAATCATGCGACAATTGAATAAATTGCGGAATGGAATAAATTTTCATCGGAAAATTAACATCTCTTTTAACAAAATCATTCCTATGATTCCAAGCAGAATCGTTTTTGTTCATTCTAGGGTAAAAGACAGTATTGAAAGACTTTGATGCAGCGTTCTCAACAGATTCCTTGGCTAGCCACTTTTGGCTACCCTTTTTAGCGCGACCATTTCTATCCGAACCAACAGGAAAACACGGTCAGTGACTTTGGAGGACGCATTAGTTTTGGTAGGCAATCGCTCGGTCTTTTGCCTCGGTTGTGATTGGTTTTGAGAAACTGGTTTAGATTTGGAAATCTTAATCACAGCTGGGGTCTTCGTGTTAGAACAAGCACCCTTTTCAAAGTTGACCGGTCGATTCACCACTGGTGATAGAAAATCAGTATGACTCGGAAGAGGTTTATCGAAAGGGAACGACTCAAACTCTCCATCAGAATTACCTTCGGAGTTCATGTATTCAGAAAAATCTATCTCCGGAGTTTCAGGACTTGGATTAGTTGAGGAAGGCGAGGAACACTTTGTGCTTGTGTGCTTTGGGGAATTTGGTGCGGAAGCTAAGAAAAAATCAGAGTTCAAATTCCTTAAAACACTCTCGTCTTGAGAATCTTGACCGTCTTGTGAAGTAGAAATCTTTCCTATGAAAGCTTTGCACGAAGACGTATCAGATGAACTCGAGGAAAGTTCGGGTGAAGTCTTCTTTTCAGATTGGAGTTGGTCAATCTGCTCTTGGAGCTGACCATTTCTCGTATACTCTTGCATCGCATCTGTTGCCAAGACAGCTAGTTTTGATGTGAGTTTGGTGATTTCTCCCCGAAGGATTTCCTGTCCTTCATCAGACACAACTTCGGCTTTGACCGGTTGTAGATTCTCAACTTTTGCAATTAATGCTTGCTTTTCCATTTGAAAAACTGATCTTTGTTTCTCGAGTGACTCCTCTAACTCGACTATCTTTGCTTCCAAGATGAGAGGGGGAACATAGAGCTTGAACTCGTCCGTCTCAGTCTTGGTTGCGGTTGCTTGGACCTCATCCTTTTTGGAGGAATCCTTGGGCTTTGCAACCTTGTAGCAGTCGAAGTAGTCATTTGAGAGATACTTCTTGTTCTTTTGATAAGAATAATTTAAAGGCTCATAACAAAATGGAAGTTGTATTTTGGACGTGTGTGCTCGCTTGTATTCCTCGGTTTCCTCTTCCTTTTCAGGTTCAAGAGGACCAGTCCATTGTATGGCATATTCCGGGTATTTCTTGTCTAAACCAAGACATCCAAAGTCATATAGTGTAGGAGTTTTGTAAATACCCTTTTTCAAATAGCGTGGGTTATCGTATCCGATTCCCGATTCTTTGTTAAAGTACGTGAACTCCTTGGGTTTATTCATAAAGATGGTTTGATCAGTTTGACCCCTTTTGTGGAGTTTTGTTTCAAGATCGGTGATTTTGTTAACAAACTCCTTGTGCTGAATTTGAAGAGCAGAACATTGATAAACAATTTATGCTTTCTCATTCAGATACTGATCAAACTGAGACTGAAGTTCAGTTAACTTGGCCCTTAAGTCCTTAGGTGCTAATGAGAGATTTTTGCATTTGTCTTTTAGATTAGCATTTTCAGACTTATATTTTTCAGTTATTCTCTTTTGAACATCTAGCTTTTCGGTTAAAGATCTAATCTCAAGCAGTTGTTCTTTAGAGGTGGCCTTAAAGGAATCTGCCTGTTCGGTAAGAGATTGCATCTGATTCAAGAAATCTTGTTGGATAGAGTCACATAACTGACTTGACGTTGCCTTTTCTTCATCGGCTGGAGAGTGATATCCCATGAAAGCATTGGCACCATCATAATCGCTTTCATATTCAGAACGACCCAACCAGTAGTCGTTTTCCACAAACATAGCTTCTCCAGCTTCCTTCTGCTCAACCAATGCGAGTTTTGCCTTGTAGTAGTGGGAATTCTTTACAACAGGCTTTTTACAATATTTAGCGAAGTGACCAAGCTTTCCGCAGTTGTAACAGGTCACTGGTTCATCTTTCCTCTTACTTTCAACTTTCTTCGTCTTCTCCTTCTTCTCAGACTTATCTTGCTCATCAGCTTTCTTCTTTCCTTCATACTTGTCCTGATGATCATGGCGCTTGTTGGAGGAGGTGGAGTAGCGCTGATTATTGGACGATGGCTTCTTATAAAACTTTTGTTGTTGGAAAGATTTGGTAAGCAGGGCTATCGCTTTCTTGAAATCAGAGACTTCATCATCAGAATCACTGTCTTTCTTTTCTTCAGGTTCTGACTCAGAGGAGCTTTGCTTTTGAGCACGTTTGGAGTGACGACCCGAAGATTTCCCTTGTTTAGAGGACATGAGTGCAATAGGATCAGAAGCTTGCTTGGTTGCATCTTTCTTTTCTTTCAGAATGTTGGTCCCGAAGGCCTATACAAGTTTGTAGAAGGGGGGGGGGGGGTTGAATACAAACACACAGATTTTACTTTTCTAAATTGTTTATTGATAAATCATTAACAATTTACAGCTTGTTGCGGAAACAAGATTAAGGATAAACCTAAATCTAAACAAGTTGGAACACTAAGGTTTCTTGCACTAAGAGAGATAAGGAAATTACTAATAATAACCTATCTTGAGATAAGAGATTGAACTTGTCCAGAGTTAGCAAGTTACTTCAAATGAAGTGGGTTCATCTCTTTATATACTGCATGCATTTAATGCAAGTCAGTATACACTTTACACGTGTCATCAGCTGGTTGGTTTCATGTCATTGACCTTTGTTGACAACCTTAGTAGCCACATGGATGAACAGTGTAGTATCAGAGTGGTTGTACGATTTCAGACAGTCGGAGGTTCTATTCTGACATTTCGTATGGAGTCGTGCAAGGGGGGTTAAGACAAAAGTACTTTGTACGGAGGACTTCATGATCAACTTTCGTTGATTCAGAGCATTATCATTATCTATTCAGCGAATGATAAAGTTCAGCGATAGCTGAAGTCTTGTACTTGATACTTCACGTTGAGTGGACAAATCTGAGTCTTCGCTGATCCGCATCAGTTCATTAGGAGACTTGTCGCTGGTTCTTGAGCTTGATCTTCGACTTCAGCGTAGAACCTATGTTGACGTGAAACTTGTCTTCAGGGATCATAAGTAAACAACTAACTTATCAGCAATCATCATAATGACTGAACAGACTCAGAGCATTAATGGTGAACAGTTTTCGCTGAGTGTTTAATTTAAAGAGCGAGAGTTCCTATCAGCGGTACTGTAAGATCTTAGTACTTATCAGCGATAGTGAAACTCTGATACATATTGTTTACTTACAATTTTCACTAAGTATATAAGAGAGGGTCATTATCAAATCACTGAGGGTTTGGATCAACAATCTCCCCCTATTTGATTATGACATAGCAACAAAGAAAATTGCTATTTAATGAAAACATAAGGATAAAAAGAACTCATAAAATATTTGTCCATTTTACTGTTTTCTGGGATCTTTTCAGTACTGATGGAGTAAAGTACATTTGCTGAAATCTTTCTTTAAAACTTTGAATCAGGTTACAAAGAGAAATGGAAAGATTACAAGTACAAGCGAAATAAATTACAAGTACACAAGAATAACTGATACAATAGAGAAAATAGGCGATCATATCAGTTTGTAAAGGGTTCTTCCTTAATGAGAAGTTCATCAAGGGTCATTGATGTGGTGGGAATCATCCAGTCAGGAACGGTTACACCTTGTTTTCTTTTGATCAGCGCTTCTTCAAAAATCAAGGGTTTCAGATGTCGTCCCTGAGGGTCATTCCTGAAGTCACACCAGTAGATGAGATCTCTCAGCTGTTCGATGGGAGTGATGTGAAGTTCAGAGATGCGTTGAAAATGCTTTCCACCATCGTAGTCATGGAAAAATATCCCGTAGGGTTCGCTTATGACTTTGCCAGGGATGAAAGTCTCACCAGGAGGAATAGATGTGTCAAGCATGGAAAGATCAGGATCAGGACCAAGGATTTCAGCACGTGAAAAACCAATACCTGTTTCATTTCGTATGACAGGGCCATCAGTTGAAGATTTAGATTTCTTCTTCTTCGCTGAGGCCTTTCTCTTCTGACTTTCGAGAGGAGGAGGAGGAGGAATATCCACACAGGAGTAGACTAAGTCGATTTGTTTGTTGATCAGCTTTTCAACATGTTCCTTGTACTTCGACTGAGACTTCTGGATGGCTAACCTGATCTCCAACCATTCAGAGAGACTGCACTTCGTTATGGCTTCAGCATAGAATTTTTCGTACTTCTTATCTTCTCTGAATATCTCGACTTCAGCGATTGAAACAAGGGTTGTTCTTCCAGAGATGAATACCTTGTTGATTTTGGCAGGAGAGAGTCTGTAGTTGACCTTTTCTTTGCACCAGGCTAAAGTGGACTTAGACACAGTTCTCTTTTCTTCAGTTATCTTCTTGGCGTTTTCCCAGAGCTGACGTTGAACATCAATTGGAACTCTTTTCAGCTTGGGGTCTTTTATTGATCGTTTAGAAAGCTGGATGGCGTATTCTCTGTCCTTTTCTTCAGCTTCCTTTCTTTCAGCGATTAATCTTTCAGCTCTGAGGTGATCATTGTATTCCTTTTTGGAAATTCTGAACTTTGGAGGAACTGAAGGAAGTTGATCACACCTCAGAATGATTCGCTGATCCTCGAATCGCTTTATTATCTCCTCTCTTCTTTTCTGATCCTCTTCACTTAGCTTTTGAGGAGCTAAGGAAGGTCTGTGTCTGTGCGAGAGTAGCTATTCTTCTGGTTCATCAGTCTCAGAGTTCAAATCTAAGACTGGGATTATTTCTTCAGCAGCAGCTGGTATTATTGGTGAAGTCGCAGTTGTGGAGCCTTCAGCGATATCCTCAAACAGGGGAGAGGACTAGCTGAAACACAGCGATCTTACAAGTAAGAACTTGGGTAGAATCAGAGAGAGAGAATTGGTTCAAGTGTTTAGGCTTGGGTAGTAGAACTGATAGTGTATGATAGAGGAGGGATGGAGTGAGAGATGTTTAGTGTACCTGACAAACCGGCTTTTCAAGCAAGATCGTCAGATTGTCATCTTCAGCGACGCTTTTGCCTTTGCCTTTCTCAGCTCCAGAGCCTGAGGGATTTGTCTTTGTCCGCTCCCCTGAAGGTTCATTTATCGAGATTCCCTTAAGATCTTTGATCTTCGGAGCAGGTTTGACGATAAAGAAGTCATCGTCATCTTCGTCATCATCATCATCATTCTTTGGAGAAGAGGATGGTTCATTATCAGGGATGTCGACGGCTTCATCATCTTCTGCTTCGGATTCGGTTTTATCAGCTTCTTCTTCGAGTTGCTCCCCCTCAGATACAGAGGCGAGCTTCTCGGTTTCTTCAGGGTTTTCATCTCCCTGAGGTCCAGCGGTGGTTTCTTCAGCATCCTTCTCTCCCCTGATAGATTCATCATGGGAAAGGTCTTCAGCGCTCTTGGAGAGATCTTCAGCGCTCTTCTCCCCCTCTTTCTCATGATGAGTGGGGGAGGAATGGGTAGATTCAGCAGCGTTGGTAGGTTCTCTGTCTTCTTGGCCAGAGAAACCTATCAAATCTTCAATCTTTGCTATTCTGTCTTGAAGGCCAGAAATAGCAGGATTGATCTTCTCCAGCTCAGTGCGATCCGCCGCTGTGAAATTGTCAGATGCAGGGACAGGGGCAGGAGCAGGAGTATTTGCTTTGTGTAGGAGCTGCTCGATCATCGTTTTCATCGAACTAACGTCGGTCTTTACAGAGCCTAAGTCAGTCTTTACAGTAGACATATCTCCCTCTAGTTGTCCAACCGATGTCTTCAGCGTTGTGACCTCGCTGGACATGGATGAAACTGAATTTTTGAGTCTTCAGTCTTTACTGTAGTCTGTGTAGATGTCAGCGAGCACCTTGGTGAAGTCGCTGAGAGTGTTATCAACTTGCTTCAAGTCATCTGTGGAAGCCTTCTTCTCCACCACCGTTGTCAGCTTGTTCAGATTCTCTCCAGCGTTTGTTACAGCTGTAGAGTTATTAGAAAGAGTAGTGGTGAGATCTGTCAGCGTTGTCTCCACAACTTTCAGAGAGGCGTTGATGTCTCCCAAATTAGGACCTGTAACATATAAGAACTTGTGAACACAGGAAATCTCAGAAGTTTGGGGTTTAGTGACAGTGTTTATGGGTTGGTGTGTACCTGCAGGAGGATTGGTGAATTCATCAAAATCACGGGTTCCTGAGTAAAGTTCCATATCGTCAGCGAGAGTACGTGGACGTATGGACAGCTCTGCAGGTCCTACTTCCGTCGTTCCTTTAGCTTCTGGAGGAATGACAGGTGCTTCAGTGATTATTGGAGTTGTGTCCAAATGAGTGGAGGGAGAAGCGAAGGATAAGAATGGAGGTTGGGTTCTGAGTTCAGCGTTGGATTCGCTGAGAAACACTTCATCAGTCTTTTGAGAGACTGAAGGAGGTTGGGTAGGTTCCAAGTTTGTAACCTCAGCGTTTAGAGACGCTGAAGTTGGGATGGAATGGATGGGTTGTTCAGGTGTGGCAGAGCGTACCATTGAACGTTCCTTCAGCTCTGCAGAAAGAGCTGAGGAGTCTTCAGCATGAAATTGCTGGGGTTGCTCCTTTGTTTTCTTGATCCTTTTAGAACCAAGTGGGGTAGATGATTGTTTCCTTTTCTTAGAAGGAGAGGATTTTGTGGCCAATGTATCAGCGATGGGTATTGTCGCTGAGGGAGCCACAGAAGTAGAAGAAGAAGGGTTGAGAAGAGTTAAAAGGGTAGAAAGACGTACCTCATTTTCAACTGGTTTGAAGTCAAGTACCTTAGGGCCAACCTGAGAGAGTTTCAGGTCACCCTCTTGCGGGTAGCTGTCCTTCAGGCCATATTGGAAGATGGCGCTGATGAATCGGGGGTAAGGAACCCATGGAGGTCTGTCAGCGGCAGAGTCTACTCTTTGCACCAAGTCATCATAGATAAGAGATGCCCAGTCAATGTGTAGACCTTTCAGCAGAGCGTATCCCATTGCTTGCTGAGGTTGAGCGGCTTGGTCAGAGGAGCCGGTCTTGGCAGTCATGCAGCTGATTAAGTGAGCGAAGATGAAGTTCATCTCGCTGGGCATTTTCGACTTCTTTAGCAGGGTCAGCTTCTTCTCGGGCTTCTTGTCTCTGCCAATTTCCCATACATAGCCCATTGCATCGAAAAATGCAATAAGAGCTTCTTTGTCAGCGAGTTTCTTATGGTCAGGGAAAGGAACAAAAGGCTTTTCTTTTGTAGCGTTGGGAAAGTTCAGAGCTTTGCGAATGATGGCAGGGGTGATCTTCATGGTGCCATATTCGATATCGCAGAGGATGCAATCGATTGTTTTGGAGGGGTCTTTGGCTGAAGGTAGTTGAGAGTGTCTGGCTGAGTACCAGAATTGTGAGAGCAAAAGCTGATGTGCAGGAGGTGTTATGGTCAGGGCTGTGGAGATGCAGCAATTTTTTAGGAATTTCACAGCATCATCTAGATGTGTGACTTGCTTTCGAGGAGGAAACTCGAGAAGCGCATAGAGGTTGTTCACCTTAGTCCAATCCAGTTTGTCAAGGGCAAACTTGACTTGAGGAGCCTTGAGGATGTCCACTTCCTCCGAATCAGCGGAGATGTTCTCAGCGGTAGCAGGAATGTCAGACGATGCCATTTCTCTGTATTATCAGTTCAACCAAAGATGTTAACAAATAAGAATTATCTTAATGTGGAAAGATTTTCCATTAAGATGGTTCAAATTTTATCCATTTCATTCAGACACAAATGTCTTAATGAAGATTAGGGTTTTTCTTGATTTTAAGAAACGAAATGTAAAACCCATTTATTCTTGTTATCCAGTTTTCTATGAAGAAATAGATTTTGGAAACGAATGAAGAACAAGTTTAAGATTTTTGCATTTAAACTTGAAGAACAACCATGAAATGGTTGTGTTCATAAAACCATGAAGAAAATGATTTCATTTTAAGAAGTTCTTTTGTTTGATCTTGTTAAAACAAGGAAAAGATCGGAAACAAGTTATACGCATTTGGTAAAAAATAAGAACATATTAACCTTGATGTTTGATGAAGAAGATGATGAACAGTTCTTGAAGGTTTTGAGAGCACAAATGCAACAGTGAGTTCTTTCTTGCGGAGGAAGATTGATCGCGTAAAAGAAAAAAATATAAACAAAGAATTTGTTTATATAGAGATTTTAGAAAGAGAAAATATTGAGCGGGAAAAGATTTTCATCATGACACGGACACGTGTTTGCATTTGATTGGCGAGTAAACGAAACGTGCAAACGTGTGTCAGAAAGAAGAACGTGCCCGGGTTTATCCGTTGCAATGACGTCACAACTGTCCTTTCATATTCTTGGTTGTCTCTGAGGTTTTGAAAAACTCAGGGATACTTTTGAAAACATGAAGCACTGAATAGAAATTTCAGTGAAGGTTTTAAGAATTTTCAAAATATCGCTGTTAAGGAAGAGATATTCAGCGATGCATTCTGTTTTGAAATCTTGCATTTTCATGCGATTGTCAGAGAGAGAAAACATACCTTGATATCAGCTTAACCAAGTTTTATTCAGAGAGAAGATGATTGAATAGGTTATACGAGTTGATTTTATCCTATTGCTGATTAATGTGAACCACTGGAGATTTTATCCTTCAAAGTTCAGCATTCCAAGCTCGCTGATGAGAAAGTTGAATCTTGTCTCATCAAGAGGTTTGGTAAATAAATCAGCTAACTGATAATCAGTTGGGATAAAATGAAGTTCTATATCACCATTCATCACATGATCTCTGATAAAATGATATCTGATTTCTATGTGTTTGGTCTTTGAATGTAGTACTGGATTGTTTGCTATAGCGATGGCACTTGTGCCGTCGCAATAGATTGGAATTTTGGAGAGCTGAAGATCATAGTCTAGTAGCTGATTTCTCATCCACAAGACTTGAGAACAACAGCTTCCAGCAGCTACATATTCAGCTTCAGCTGTGGAAGTGGATACTGAGTTTTGCTTCTTACTTGTCCAACTTACCAGCTTTCCACCCAAGAGCTGACATCCTCCTGTGGTGCTTTTCCTATCCATTCTGCAACCTGCAAAATCAATATTTGAATAGGCGGTTAGATCGAATCCTGAATCTTTGGGATACCAAAGACCTAGATTCGCTGTACCCTTAAGATATCGAAAAATTCGCTTTACAACTTTCATATGAGATATCTTAGGTTCAGCTTGATATCGTGCACACAAGCATGTTGCAAACATAATATCGGGTCGGCTAGCTGTAAGATACAATAGTGAGCCGATCATCCCACCGTACAGCGTGACATTTACAGGAACACCCTTAGTTTCCTTATCAAGTGTCAGTGGCGGTGCCATAGGGGTTTTCATAGCTGAACTATGAGTTAAATCAAATTTCTTCAGCATATCTTTAACATACTTTCCCTGATTGATAAAAGTTCCTTTTTTAGTTTGCTTAATCTGAAGACCAAGGAAATATGTTAGTTCACCCATCATGCTCATTTTATACTCATCTTTCATTCTATCAGCGAAACGAGTACAAAGCTCAGGGTTAGTAGAACCAAATATAATGTCATCAACATATATTTGAACTAGAATGATATGACCTTTTACTTTTCTAAAAAATAGAGTTTTGTCAATCTTACCTCGCTCAAATTTTTCAATATGGAGATAAGTAGAAAGAGTTTCATACCATGCACGAGGAGCTTGCTTCAAGCCATAAAGTGCCTTATCCAGTTTATAAACATAACCTGGACGCTTAGAATCTGAGAATCCTGGAGGTTGTTCCACATACACTTCTTCATTCAGCTTTCCATTCAGAAACGCTGACTTAACATCCATCTGATGTACTTTGAAGTTTTTGTGTACAACATATGCTAAGAATAGACGAATAGATTCAAGTCTTGCTACTGGAGAAAATGTTTCGTCATAATCTATACCTTCCTATTGTCTGTATCCCTGAGCAACAAGACGAGCTTTGTTGCGGGTTACAGTACCATGTTCGTCCAACTTGTTTCGATAGACCCATTTAGTGCCTATTACTGTTTTATCAGTTGGTCTCCGAACAAGTTTCCAAACTTTGTTTCTTTCGAATTCAGTCAGCTCTTCTTGCATTGCGCTGACCCAGTTTGGATCTTTGAGGGCATCATCTATTTTCTTTGGTTCAGTTAGAGAAATAAAGTTAACAAATAAACAAATATTACCTGCACTTCGTCGAGTCTGAACACCAGCGTTTGGATCACCAAGAATTTGATCAATTGGGTGATTTACGGTCCATCGCTGAGCCGGAGCATAAGTCGCTGACTCATCTTGAACTGGAGGAGCTGAAGATGAGGCTTCAGCTACTTCTGGAGTTTCAGCTAAGAGAGGAATACTTGCATTTGTCATTTCATTTACTGATTGCTGAGAGATAGATGGAATGTCTGAGGCATTTGGTTCAGTGGTAGGTATAGTGTTTATAGGAACAACTGAGACCCAAGAAGTTTCAGCTTCATTATTCTGCATATTTGGAATGATAGGAGGACTATCATCTTCTACTGGATGAGCATGAGGAGTGGGCATAACTTCTGAATCACCAAGATGAGAAAACATCCATTGATTCAGTTCTTCAGTATCAGCGGACGGTTTAGAGTTCGCTGAACGGGATTCGTCAAACGTGACGTGAATAGTTTCTTCTACAGTTTGTCTTCTACGATTGAAGACTCTGAAGGCTTTGGAAACTGAGGAGTATCCAAGAAAGATTCCATCATCATCCTTGGGATCAAACTTTCCAAGAGCATCTCTGTTGTTCAGTATGAAACACTGACATCCAAAGATGTGAAGAAAGCTGATTGAAGGCTTTCTCCCATGAAAGAGTTCATAGGCTGTCTTTTTGAATCTTTTAACTATCAGCGACCTGTTTTGCGTAAAACAAGCAGTGTTGACAGCTTCTGCCCAAAACTGAGTAGGCAGGTGAGAATCGCTGAGTATTGAACGTGCAGCTTCAATAATTGTTCTATTTCTTCTTTCAGCGACTCCATTTTGTTGCGGTGTTCTCACTGAAGAGAAGTTGTGAGAAATACCCTTACTCTCAAGGAAGGAATCAAGAGAACTGTTTTTGAATTCAGTCCCATGATCACTCCTTATTGAGTGAACGGTCAGATTGTTCATGGTTTCCATCTTCCGAACAAAGGTGATGAGTTCTTCAGGGGTGTCACTCTTAGAACGGAGAAACATTACCCAAGTGAAGCGAGAGAATTCATCAACTATGACCAGCGTATATTTCTTTCCAGCGATGGATTGTTTGTTAACAGGGCCAAACAAATCCATATGGAGTAGTTGTAGAGGAGATGACACTGAAGAAACTTGCTTTGATTTAAAGCTTGCTTTGGTCTGCTTCCCTTTTTCACACGCTGAACATAAAGACTCTTTGGCGTATGAATGCTGAGGTAGACCAGTGACTAACTCTTTTGAAGAAAGAGTGTTCAGTGTCTTGAAATTTAGATGAGATAGCCTCTTATGCCAAAGCGAGTTGACATCAGATGAGGCCTTTGAGAAGAAACAGGAGTTCTCAGTGGTTGTTGAGTCCATGTTTATTACATAAACATTTTCCAAACGATAACCGCTGAGAGCTATCTTCTCCTTTTTGTCAGCGACAAAGCAGGATTCCTTAGTAAAGATTACTTTGTTATCCATGTCGCAAAGCTGACTGATGCTTAGAAGATTATGCTTCAGCCCTTCAACATATGCAACTCTTCTGAAGGAGGTTGTACCATTTGAAAGTACACCATACCCTCGGGTATGTCCTTTTCCATTTCCACCGAAAGTCACAGAGGGACCCTTCTCTTCCTTGTATTCAGCGAGCAGGCTTTTCTTTCCAGTCATGTGTCTAGAGCATCCGCTATCGAGATACCAGATACCCTTCTTAACCTGAAATACAAAGGAAGATTAGTTTTTCTTGGGAACCCACTTAACCATGTGTACACGTTTGTCAATGGAAGTAGTTGGAATGGAAGATTCAGCAGTCTTCGCAGCATTTGAAGATTCAGCTTTGTCTTTCTTCACTTTGGTTAATTTCTTAACCTCAGTGGTAGGATTCACCTTGACCTGATTTTCACCAGGGTTGGTCTTCTTTGCTTTGGGGGCAATCTTCACCTTAGCTATCTTTTCAGCTTTGGTGGTTGTGGGGCACTTACTAGCAATATGATCGGTAAGTCCACAGTGATAACATTTCCTATAACTAAAAATAGTTCTAGGACCATTTGAATGCTGAGCTTTTGATTTCGAATTAGAAGTACCAGCACCAAGTAAGCTGATGGCTTTTGAAATGGGAGGAACATTCAGTTCTTCAGATTTCTTACCAGAGACATCCACTCTGATTCTAGGAGTAGATCGCTGAATAGATCCACGCTGAGTAGATCCAGAGATCTGATTCCTTGATCTAGAGGAATGAATCACTAAAGCTTTAGAAGCATTCAGCTTAGGTACTAAGGTACCCTTCTGAGGATTCTGGTAAATAACAATTCCTTTACCTTTATCTTTAGAGACAGAGGTAGGTTTTGAATGAACCATTTTCTCCTTGCCTTTTGAGGAGGTAGGAGTTTCCTCAGGGATTGGTGTATTGGACGAGGAGCACTGAGAAGATGAAGTATCAGCGACTGAGGATACGAACGTTCCAAATTTAAGCATTGAACGCTCAGTGGTTGGTTTTGGAGTATCATATTTGTAACCCAAACCACGTTTATCACTCAGGGGAATCTGAGACTTTATTATCTCAGTGATCTTTGTTGAAGAATTACACCATCCTTCAACAGTAGCTTTTTCAGCTTTTAATGCAGCGATAGCTTCTGCTCGTTCGATTTTGACTAGCTGATTTAAATATACTTGATCTTTAAAGTCTTCTTCAATTTTAGAAAGCTTTTCTATTTGAAGGTGGCATTTTTAAGCTTTTAAGCGAGATCAAGGTTTTTGTTTTCAACCACTGTTTTGCCGTTCATGGCTTCGTATAAACTTCTAGTCAAGAGATCGATCTTACGGAGACTATCAGCTTCATCAATATTTGCAATATTGGTAAAGAAGGAAGGTGATACCTGAATAGCAGAGGTTGAAGTGGAGGGAATGTCTGAACTTTCTTCCTCTTCTTCAATCTTGGCCATAAGACATAGATTTGCTTCATCATCTTCAGAGTCAGATGATGATGCTTCTTCGTCAGAAGCAGCCCAATCATAGTTAGCCATCAGGCCTTTATTCTTCTTCTTAAAGCTTTTCAGCTTAGCATATTTTTCTTTCAGCTTTGAATATTTGTCATCTTTATTCCTTGGAACAAAGGGTTTCTTTGTAAAAGCTGAGGGTCTAGAAACTTTCTTAGACCTGCACTCGTTAGCGAAATGTCCTGTCTTTTCGCAGTTAAAACAAGTAGCAGTAGCCTTATCAACAAAAGCTGATGATCTAGGCTTGTCAGTTATGGAAAGAGGTTTGTTCTTTCTAAACATTTTCTTTTTGGCAAATCTCCTGAACTTTTTAGTTAGGAGAGCCAAAGATTCATCATCATCTGAATAATCAGAATCTGATGACCTTTCAGAGTTACTTTCTAACTCAGTGATGGCGACCGAGGGTCGCTGAGTAGAAGGTTCCTCTGAGATTAAAGCAACAGGGGTGCTTTTGGAATCTTTTACAAGATTCTTCTTAAGATGGCTCGATTGCTCATGATTCAGCAACGTGCCATATAAGGTTGAAAGGGTCATTGATTTTAGATCCTTTGACAGCTTGAGACACATAGAATAATTGTCCCAGCTTTCAGGTAAACATTCTAGAAACTTTGTCAGTACTTCAAAGTTAGAATATTCCTTACCAACAATTTTCAGATCTATAATTAAACAATTAAAACGTTGGTGAACTTCAGAGAGAGATTCATTCTTACCAGAAATGAAGCTTTCGTATTGTCTTACCAGGTTGATTTTTCTTGAGTCCTGGACTTCAGACGTTCCTTCATACTGAACACATATTGTGTCCCACATGGCTTTTGATGTTTTCAGGTTCATGACGGAATGGTAGACTTCGTCAGGAAGAGCCATGGATAGTATGGATCTGGCTTTTGTATCTATAGCCACTTTCTTCTTATCTTCGTCAGTCCATTGAAAGATTTCCTTAGGGACCATCCTTTCTGGAATAGCAGGTCTATTCTCAGCGGCTGGAACAGCAGCATCATTTCTTACAGGGATGAATGGACCATTCTCGAGATAGTAAGGCATAGTAGGGTCTACACATTCTAAGAAGAGTGTCATCCTATTTTTCCATAAGTTGAAGTTATCTCTGGAAAATCTAGGGGGTTTAGCAAGAGAACCATTGTCTATATAATTTGTGTTTGTGTTGGTGGCCATTTTCAGATAATAGCAAGGAAGAGAAATATCTTAGATTAGATCTTGTTTATGAGATTAAACAAATCCGCTCTGATACCACTTGTTGGTCCCGAAGGCCTATACAAGTTTGTAGAGGGGGGGGGGGTTGAATACAAACACACAGATTTTACTTTTCTAAATTGTTTATTGATAAATCATTAACAATTTACAGCTTGTTGCGGAAACAAGATTAAGGATAAACCTAAATCTAAACAAGTTGGAACACTAAGGTTTCTTGCACTAAGAGAGATAAGGAAATTACTAATAATAACCTATCTTGAGATAAGAGATTGAACTTGTCCAGAGTTAGCAAGTTACTTCAAATGAAGTGGGTTCATCTCTTTATATACTGCATGCATTTAATGCAAGTCAGTATACACTTTACACGTGTCATCAGCTGGTTGGTTGCATGTCATTGACCTTTGTTGACAACCTTAGTAGCCGCATGGATGAACAGTATAGTATCAGAGTGGTTGTACGATTTCAGACAGCCGGAGGTTCTATTCTGACATTTCGTACGGAGTCGTGCAAGGGGGGTTAAGACAAAAGTACTTTGTACGGAGGACTTCATGATCAACTTTCGTTGATTCAGAGCATTATCATTATCTATTCAGCGAATGATAAAGTTCAGCGATAGCTGAAGTCTTGTACTTGATACTTCACATTGAGTGGACAAATCTGAGTATTCGCTGATCCACATCAGTTCATTAGGAGACTTGTCGCTGGTTCTTGAGCTTGATCTTCGACTTCAGCGTAGAACCTATGTTGACGTGAAACTTGTCTTCAGGGATCATAAGTAAACAACTAACTTATCAGCGATCATCATAATGACTGAACAGACTCAGAGCATTAATGGTGAACAGTGTTCACTGAGTGTTTAATTTAAAGAGCGAGAGTTCCTATCAGCGGTACTGTAAGATCTTAGTACTTATCAGCGATAGTGAAACTCTGATACATATTGTTTACTTACAATTTTCACTAAGTATATAAGAGAGGGTCATTATCAAATCACTGAGGGTTTGGATCAACACAGAATTTCCATCACTTCATCTTCGTCTTGAAGAAGCATCTCATACAGCTCGTGAATACCGACCTTCTCCATTAAGTGGTTGTGCTTGACATGAGATGCAAACACTTTCCACTCAGGCAGAAGATTGTTAAGGAACTTCAGAGCATTTTCAGTGTTGGAACAATTAATCTTGTTCTTGTGGAGCTCGTTAAGAAGAGAACAGAATCGTTCATAAGTTTGAGATAGGGATTCACCGGTGCGCTGTTTGAAACTGTCAAACTTCGTTATTGGACTATTAATTTTCAGCTGATTCCCGACTTCACTTCCACGCATCATCTTCTCCACTTGATCCCACATACCCTTAGTTGTGTCTTTGTAGCTGTCGATTGCCGTATAGATTGCATTGGGGAGGGCTTGAACAAGATATCTCTTTGCATGCTTTTCTCCTTCAATCATGCCTCTTTCATCGTCAGTCATGTCGGCTAACGTCTTTTTCTTGCGACGAGCTCCAGCAGTTGCAGTTGCTGGTATCTCCTTCATGGGATCTGGAATAGGCCCATTTTCTAACGCTCGCCAAATGTACTCGAAGTTGCCCTTCGATTCGATGAAGATTTTAAACCTATCGCGCCACTGGCTTGTAATGTCCCAAAAGTTACAATAAATTTGAAATTTTAAAAATAACGTTTTATTTAAAATAAAACCATAAGTATTTAAATCCAATCAAACGTTTATCCAAATCTCGTTAAGTTAAATAACCGAATCAATTAACACAGCGGAAAAATGTAAATAGTATAAACATAATGTCTCAAAGTAAAAATGATAAAAGTCTTCTCAACGCGCCAGTGTGTACCATCACGCCTTACTGCCACTCGTACCTGAAACAGTAATTTATAGGGAAAGAGTAAGCACGAAGCTTAGTGAATTCAAACACATACGCAACATAGCAATCATATACACACCACCCCTATCAGCAGATAGACAAATACAAACATTACATGCCAGTTTAAGAACATATCTTAAACAAACAAACTCATGCAAGACACCTATGCATATATCCATCGGTCTCCCCGAATTCATACAACACTTGTGCACGCATCCCTCGGTCTTCCCGAGTTCATACAACACCCGTGTACGTATTCCTCGGTCTCCCTGAGTCCTCGGTCTCCCCGAGTTTTATACAACACTGAAAGTATTATACTAGACATTAATTCAGCCTAGTACTACACACAACAATTCAGCTAACACACAAGTTACCACAATGCACATATAACCCCTATCCTACGCAGTGAGAGAACTCACCTCGAAAAGCAAAGCTGAGCTCCACGAACAGCGACAAGAACCCGCCAACTCCAACTCACTTCTTTTCACCTAAAGAAGTGTTACAAAGTGTCAAAGTGAAGTCCTAACCCGAAATTACAACTACAAGTCTAAACGTGCATTTTCCAGCTTTTGGTCCAGATTTGCAGGTCTGTTCGTGACCTGTTTAACCCCCCTTAAACCAATCAAACCAGAAATATAATTCCATGGTCTGAAAGTTCTATGTCTTAGGTTTCCAGGAACATATCGCACGCGTTCATACGAGGTCCCTGCTATTTTATATGAATTTCCTAAGACCGACTATCCAAACTGTGAATTTCGGACCAGTCTGCACTAATTGTCAATTTGGTCCTAGCTAGAAGCCGAATTGATTTTTCCGCAAAACATATGAAACTCAGTAGACACAATTTGGGAAAATTGTGCACTGGTTTCACCTCAACCCGAGCTTCCTAGAATAAACTACGGATTTTACAAAACAGCGGCAGATTAGGCGTTTTTCACATAAAATGATAACGTTGATTTCGGTTTAAGGTTTCATGCTTTAGGTTTAAGGCTTAGGCAACTAGTGGCTGAACTAACCAAGCACCACCCACTGCCATCTCAGGCAGTGGTGGCCGGCGGCGGCGTGGGGGCGGCAGCCACCACGTACGGTGGTGGTGGTTTGGCAACAAACCCCCGGCGCGGCGAAAAGAACGATCCAACCAACAAAACCCGGGCCACACGCACCCACCCACGTCCTAATAGCAGCCCAACCTGCACGTCACAGCCACCGGAATGGTGGCGCATGGCGGCGGCACACCGACGGCAGCCATGGCTGCGGCGACGGTGGTGGCTTCGCCGTGATAGGATGACGACGACTGGGAAAACAAGAAGAAGAAGCCTTACCTCTCGAGAAAAATGTAGCCGCAAACACACGAGATCCTGACTCCTTCGCGTCCCGATCGTCGGCTCCCTCTCTCTCTCTCCCTCTCTCGCTACTCCTCCCCTCGCCGGCAGCAACCAGCGGCGGCGGCGCTGGTGGTTTGGGCGGTGGTTGGCGGTGACGTTGGGGTGCTTCGGCGATGGCAGCAAAAAAAAGAGGAAGGGAGGTGCTAGGGTTTGTGGTTTGTTGTTTGCGTGAGAAGAAAACGAGAGGGAAGAGGGGGTCGGTTCCTTATGGGCTGATCCCCATGCAAGCCATTTATCAAAGTTTCACTTTTAGCCCCTAGACTTCCAAAGCAATTCCATTTCTACCCAAATGAGTTAGGATTTAACAAATGAATCAACTTTCACAAAACTAATTCGTTTTAGGTCTTTGCCGCCTAATCCCGTTAAAAAAAACATTAAGAGAAAATTAAATTAATAACTTAAATCATACCCTGATACGGGCTTTACATGGCTGTACTCACCTTGATAGAGGAAAGGTGGTTTGGTGTCGGTACCGAATGCAAGAGCGTCACGCGAAGACATCTTTGGTTGCACAGGAATGATCGTCAGACGAGGTGATCGATTCAAAGTTATAACCTAAGGCAAGGCACTACGAGTGATATCCTAAAGCAGGTTCTACGACTGATATGAACTAGGAACAGGTAAGAAGAATAAGACGTCTGATCTGGAAGTGTCCGGATCAGATTAAGTGAAAAACAGTTAAAACTCAGAAGTTTCCGGATAACACAAAGAGTCCGGACAAACTATAGTTTCCGGATAACAAGAGGTTACCGGAAGACAATAGTTTCCGGATGGAAAAATAAACACAATAACTTACCGGGTGCAAGGAGTTTCCGGACGATAAAAATTAACACAGACTTACCGGATACAAAGGATTCCGGATAAGATGCTTTCCGGATGGAATGGGTTTCCGGAAGAAATTAAATTTACCAGATACCTTGAGTTGTCCGGATAAAATGATTTACCGGACACTTTGGGTTTCCGGAAAATTTACCCGGAAAGATTAAGAAACAGAGAACTTACCCGGAAAATGAGTGGTGTCCGGAAAGAATTAAGGAACTTCCGGAAAGTGCTGCGACTATCCGGAAAGTGCGGCTGGAGTGATGAAATCGATTAGGAATCGATTAGGGTTGCTTAAAAACGTTCCTGAAAGATTAGAAACACTTCCAAACACAAAAATAACATTACCCAAATCAATTTTGAAGCAAAAACAACAAGTTTTGATGGTTAAAAATATGATTTTTCTCAAGAACACACTCAAAGCTTTTGATCTTAATTTGCTTAAAAACACACTCAAACGATCGAATTAGAGTACGAAAATTTGCAGAATCACTAATAACAATGATACTAACAATACCCAATAAATGAAATCGATCAATTCTAACAGAATCAAAAAGTAGAATGTCACTCAAGAACACAGCCGTATTGTTCAGAAAACTTACCAGAAATCGAATTGAACACTTTAAATCGATGTAGTCCGTCTACTCTGATACCAATTGAGAGTCTCAGATCCGTGCAACGAACAATGAAATCAATAGATAATAACAATGATTATGACTTAAACTCGTCATCCATATAATGCTTTCAATGAGAGAGTTTACAATACAGAGTAGGAAAGCAAATGAACAACTTGTCCTAAAAAACAAAGGCAAGCAAACTATATATATAACGGGCCCATGGTTAACAAGCCCATGACCCGTTCACTAACTAAGCTCAAATTAAACAAATTACAAAGTAAACCCTTGAACTTTAATACAACCAAATATTGACCCTAACAGTTTCAAAATGGGTCGCAGCCATATTTCGTCCCTTTCAACAGGGACGCCAATGGCTCGTCATATGGTAATGACACCAGTTCAGGTATTGATCCCCTAGCAGGTGCTAATCCCGATCCTAACGACCCCGTTGCCCATCGATTAAAGATGCTAGAAGATCAAAATGAGCGTGTCCTGTCCCTACTCGCTAAGCTACCCGGGGCCGCCGTGCCCGTCGACGTCGAGCCTCATTCAGGGTATCAAGCGTCGTCTTTCGTCGATAAGATTGCGACCGTCGATGTCCCAAAGAAATTCAACATCCCTGCCTTCACGCCCAAGTATTCAGAGGTAACCGACCCAACGGAGCACATCGCGCAGTATAAGCAGCTCATGTGGACGGTCTCGATCCCACACATGTATCAAGAAGTATGCATGTGCAAGAGCTTTGGGGCGACTCTCACTGTTCCTGCCCTCTAATGGTTGATCAATCTCAAACCTAAATCCATCGGGTCGTTCGCAGAGTTGGTCAATCAATTCTCCCAGCAGTTCGCCAGCAGTCGCAAGATGGAGAAGCAGACCAGGGACCTGTATTATGTCGTACAAAAAGCTAATGAGTCTATTCGAAGCTACTTCAATAGGTTCAATGCAGAAATGATTAGTGTCCGCAACTGTGACGTCAAGACCGCAATCGAAGCTTATAAACGTGGTCTGGACGACAGTTCAGGTTTATACACTGATCTGACCAAGTATCCTCCAGAAAATTTTGAAGACGTCCGAGCTCGAACCCTAGCGTATATGAGGGTAGAGGATGACGCTGCCTTTCGTCGCAAGCATACCGACGACAAGAGGCCGTTAGGTGTAAAGAAGCCAGAGTTCAAGACAAAGGCAATATCCAGGCCAGAGCCTGTTTGGGTAAAAAATCACACCCTCGACCGACCTGGGAAACACCCTCGACATAAACCATGGACATTGATTACCCCCGATCGACAAGGATAATACCCGTTATTATCATATCCCCGACATACGCTAATAACCACGATAATTGCTTATTGAAAGACATCTGGTGTCAATAGTTACTCAAGACAGTGTCTTTACATCTAACGATCGCACATCGCCAGTCACACGTCACTAGTCTTGTGTCGCTAGTTATGACTCGTCGATCTTACGTCGACAGTCTTCTGCCATCGATGTTATATTGCTCTGGCTCTGCGACAACATCGTCCTGACATCCTGGTCTTACGACCTAGTGGTCTTACGATTATACTATCCGTTAAACATCCGTTTCTTCTGTTTATCAATGCAGGTCTTGACCACGACCAGAAAAGGTAAGACACTTGTTATGAACCATATCTTGTATTAAGATAAGGTCCCGACAAAGACCCAGAAAACATCTGTCATCCCTCCCGAAAGGTAGGTCGAGAGTTCATCGCGACACTCGACCTCGATGTCGCCCGCTCCGCACGACCGTCACATATAGACCATGCGACCTCAACCAAGCTAACACATAATATAACTGTTACGTTTGTTAAGTGGTTAATGCAGGAGTCAAAGTCATTAATGGGCAACGGCTATAACCGACGAAGTCATTAACAAGCATTTAATCCCACATTGAAGACAGCGACCGTTACAACAATTCATCAAAGTCTTTAATGATGTAGTTAAAGCTCCCGAAGACTATAAAAGATCAAGCTCAAGCCTCATTTCGGGGACATCCGCTATCGAATCCAAGAAATCATTTACCGAACACCGAACATCCGATTCACATCGAATATCTGGCGATCAACAACTGAGGCAATATTCAAGAATACCTGAAGTGAAGATCCATTATTCTAAGTATCGCTCTCGACGCACAACAACAGCTCTCGACCAGCAGTTCACACTTTGTATTCACACGACAAACACCTGTTTTAGACTTTAAACACTTGTACTTTACATTTCAAAGCATTTTCTTCACTTGTATTGTAATCTCTGTACGATCGACACCAGTACCGAAGGACATCGCCCCTGATTGGCGACCATAGTGCAGCGACGACACCCCTTGTCGTCCGCAGGTTTTTTCCTCGTTTGAGGTTTTTCCTGCGTCATCATATCCCTTGTCTCATTTATTTTTATCTTCGTCGCACGCTTTGTCGAGAGGTTCCTTTCTTTAGTTGTTAAGTCCACATCGACCTTAAGTTGTCCCTTTGGTGCGATTTTTGGCATTAACAGTTTGGCGCCATCCGTGGGACCCCATCTAGAGAAAATCCTCGACGAAATGTGCACCTTACTAACAGTTTCTTGGAGTTTCCTCTACTTTCATCGCAGGAAAATGACGGATAAGGGAAACCCAGAACGAACCGCTATCCCGGTGACTGGAGGATTCAAAAATGCTCAAGGCACTCTCGAATCAATCAATGATTATCGCATGGAAGAAGTCATCCCAGATCAAAGCAAACCTGAGCAAAAAGTCCTCATCGGATCATCCCTCGATCTCAACCTCCGAGAAAAGCTAATATCTTTTTTGCAGGAATATGTTGTTCCCGATATCATCTCACACAAGTTCAATGTCGACCCATCGTTCAAGCCTGTCAAACAGAAGCGAACAAATCTTCAAGATCCTGTGATTCAACTTCAATCGGAATCAAATGCGGCTCGAAGCCAGATTCAAACCTTAAAAAAATGCTCCGTCAAAATATCGCATGGATCGCATCGTCCGAAGGGCTCGGGGGCTCGGAACGCCCGTCACAAAATAGAAAACACCATATTTCAATTTCAAAAGTCCTTGGAGAAAAAGGCGCTTATCGACTCCAAGTTACCCGCTTGGATGGAATATGGTATAAACAACTCTATATATATATACTCTAAGTATATTTTCCTCGTTTAATTATTTTGATCTAATATATGATCGTTGATTTAAGCATCAAAGGATCATTGGTCAAAACCAACGACCACCCCGATTTTTTCAATGCAGGCTCGCAAGATTATATAAATACAGGTCTTACGATTTACATCGTAAGAAACGAAGTCTCTACGACTTGAAACGCAGGTTACAATTTATTGTCGTCGATAAAAGATGACTCACAGTTTTAATCTTGTGATCGCCTGTTATGGCAAGCGCAGGTTGCAGTTTATTGTCGTCGATAAAAGACGACTCACATTTTTTAAATCTTATGATCGCCAGTTACGGCAAACGTAGGTTACGATTTATAGCCGTCGATAAGAGACGAATCGTATTTTAAATCTTATGATCACCAGTTGTGGCAAAAGTAAGTGGCAATTTGTAGTCGTCGACAAAAGACGAGTCACCCCTTTTTAATCTTATGATCGCTAGTCATGACATATGTCGTCAATAAAGACGACTTGTACATTGAATCTCGCAATCACCAGTCATGGTTCCAAGTGACCAGAATACTCAAGCCGACGCTTTAGCAAACCTTGCGTCTGCTTTGCTCGAACCAATACTCGACAGCATTCCAATGACCTATCTTGCGACGTCGTCCATCAAAAATGACGATGACATCCAGATGGAAGACCAAGAAGATAATTGGTCAAACGACATCCGAAATTGTCTACGACAATGGATCCCAGTTCGTAAGCCACTCGACAGTTCTGTGAAGACCGCGACATCAAGCTGACGACCCCGACACCCAGAGGCAAGCGGTCGAGCGACAAGAACGTCACATCTAAAGTCTTTCAAGAAGGAGGCTACGTCCTCCATCGAGTGTTCCAAAGCACTTAATGCAGGTAAACTTTCCACCAAGTGGGAAGATCCTTATCATACCTCAGTAGTCGTGGGTAAAAGTGCCTATCGGCTCCAAACCCTCGATGATCGAGATATTCTACGCAGCTAGAATGCAACGCATCTGTAAAGGATCGCACGACATTAGTTACTAAAGTCTATTATATGACTTAAGTCTCGCAGGATCGAACGATATATAAGTCTATCGTACGATCTTAACCTCGCAAGGTCGCACGACATAAGTAATCAGGTCTATGACTTGACCATTCCATCACAGGAACACATGATTCAAAGTTCATCGTATGATTAAATCACACGATCATAAGGTCTAGCGACCTCACAATCTAAGTTCTTCAACTTAGAAAAACTTCATGTTCTGAATGAATGCTGTAATCGCATGCGCTTATGTTTACTTATACGATTCAGGAATATAAAAGTCTTATGACTTACGTTCTAGTCGTTGTATTACAATGGATGCCCAAGTCGCACGACTTCTTGTTCATTTTTGTACTTAATGAATTTTTACAGTCGACATTACATCTGTCCATGACATGTATGAATCAGGTTCAATAGAAAGGTAAACTTTTTACCGACTATCGCTAAAGCGAAACTTACAACTAGCTAAAAATGCTAGACACAACGTATCATAGGTCTCTAGCGACCGTATCGGCTGTAAAAGCCAGATCAAAGGTCTTTAACGACCAAATCGGCTCGAGCGCCAGAACATATGTCTCTAAACGACCGTATCGGCTGTGAACGCCAGACCACAGGACCACATCGACCGAGAACGCCAACCCGGCGACATGGACCCCTGTCTCCTCGATAGGAAAGCGTTCCCTGAAAAAATGGGAGCAAATATTTCCTCAGATGAGGAAACAACGTCGTCCCGTCTAGGATAACAACAACGTCGTCACGTCTAGGACACCATCGGCCGATGACCCGTCCCCCTTGTCGGCAAATGCTGGGGACAACACCTTAGACACTAGCTTCGTCACTGTCGCCGGAAGCGCTGAACTTGCTGGTGTTGCGTCCATCGCGCCAGAACGGCTGGATGACACCCTTGCCTCTTTAGGCGTAACAACTCTCGACGAAACGTCAGCCCGCGAAGACGATTCCTTCATGACTACCGTCCTTGTCTTCTTCAAGATTCCTAACCCAGCTGTCGGGGCATTCTTTCTCCTTTCCCGGCCTCGAAGGGCAAGAGCAACTTGCGTCGCCTTCTTTGGTTGACCAAGTCAGTTTTCCTCTGATGATCTTAGCAAAAATAACACGTCTCCGTAGAGACACATGTTTTGGTACGAGATCTGAAATTCAAATAGCTTTGAAATTCAAATCCCGGGGGGCTAACTGTTTGGGTAAAAAATCACACCCTCGACCGACCTGGGAAACACCCTCGACATAACCCATGGACATTGATTACCCCCGATCGACAAGGATAATACCTGTTATTATCATATCCCCGACATACGCTAATAACCACGATAATTGCTTATTGAAAGACATCTGGTGTCAATAGTTACTCAAGACAGTGTCTTTAGATCTAACGATCGCACATCACCAGTCACACTTTACTAGTCTTGTGTCGCTAGTTATGACTCGTCGATCTTACATCGACAGTCTTCTGCCATCGGTGTTATATTGCTCTGGCTCTGCGACAACATCGTCCTGACATCCTGTTCTTACGACCTAGTGGTCTTACGACCTAGTCTTACGACCTAGTCTTACGACCTAGTCTTACGATTATACTATCCGTTAAACATCCGTTTCTTCTGTTTATCAATGCAGGTCTTGACCACGACCAGAAAAGGTAAGACACTTGTTATGAACCATATCTTGTATTAAGATAAGGTCCCGACAAAGACCCAGAAAACATCTGTCGTCCCTCCCAAAAGGTAAGTCAAGAGTTCATCGCGACACTCGACCTCGACGTCGCCCGCTCCGCACGACCGTCGCATATAGACCATGCGACCTCAACCAAGTTAACACATAATATAACTGTTACGTTTGTTAAGTGGTTAATGCAGGAGTCAAAGTCATTAATGGGCAACGACTATATTCGACGAAGTCATTAACAAGCATTTAATCCCACATTGAAGACAACGACCGTTACAACAAGTCATCAAAGCCTTTAATGATGTAGTTAAAGCTCCCGAAGACTATAAAAGATCAAGCTCAAGCCTCATTTCGGGGACATCTGCTATCGAATCCAAGAAATAATCTACCGAACACCGAACATCCGATTCACATCGAATATCTGGCGATCAACAACCGAGACAATATTCAAGAATACCTAAAGTGGAGATCCATTATTCTAAGTATCGCTCTCGACGCACAACAACAGCTCTCGACCAGCAGTTCACACTTTGTATTCACACGACAAACACCTGTTTTACACTTTAAACACTTGTACTTTACATTTCGAAGCATTTTCTTCACTTGTATTGTAATCTCTGTACGATCGACACCAGTACCGAAGGACATCGCCCCTGATTGGCGACCATAGTGCAGCGACGACACCCCTTGTCGTCCGCAGTTTTTTTCCTCGTTTGAGGTTTTGCCTGCGTCATCAAATCCCTTGTCTCATTTATTTTTATCTTCGTCGCACGCTTTTTCGAGAGGTTCCTTTCTTTAGTTGTTAAGTCCACATCGACCTTAAGTTGTCCCTTTGGTGCGATTTTTGGAATTAACAGAGCCCACGCGCCAAATCTCCAACGTACGATTCAAAACAAAAGCCGAAGCCAAGACCGCGACCAAATTTCCTCAGTACCCCAAGATATCCTCATATGGATTCAAAGGGACCACTAAGGATTTGGTCGAAGCTCTGAAGACCGCCCAGGCGACCATCCAGTGGCCAAAGAAATCCGATCAGGACGATGCCAAGAAAGATAAGTCGAAGTGGTGCGACTTCCATATCGACCATGGTCATGTGACAGATGATTGCATAGCTCTCAAAAAGGAGCTAGAGTATCATGTCCCGAAAGGAAATCTCAAAGATATCATCGATGACGTCGTTAATCCAGGTAACGACGTTCGACCGCCAACCCCCGAGCATGCAAAGGTCGTCAATTGCATAACTGGTGGTTCCGACGTGTGCGGTGTGACTTATTCCGCAACCAAACGTCACGCCAACCAAGCACCTGATGACCGACCTATCCCTCGTTCATCAAGACCCAAAGGAGATCTGGAGTTGGAAGCTATGAAGATCGTGTTCGACTAAGACGACCTCGGTGACTCGTATCAGAAGAATCATGATGGGTTGATCATTCAACTCACGATTGGTAATTGTTTAACCCAACGAGTATTGGTCGACGGAGGCAGTTCAACGAACGTCATTTTCCTTGACACCATCAAGGCCATGGGAATCTATCGATTGGAAATCAGCCGACGCTCGACAACCTTGGTCGGTTTCAATGGAGAAACGACGAGCACATTTGGAGAGATCATCTTGCCCGTCTATGCAGGAGGAATCAACAAGCAGACCAAGTTCAGTGTTATTGACTACTCGTCGGCCTATAACGTCATCTTAGGCCGACCATGGATCCATCAAATGAAAGCAGTCTCCTCAACGTACCATCAGACCATGAAGTTCCCTACACCGTGGGGAATCTAAGAGATCAAAAGTGAGCCGAAAGTTGCTCGTGACTGCTATAAGACCACCCTGAAACCGCGAAAGTAGGCCATCTTGCAGTTACAGGTTGATAAAAGCATCCTAGATCAAAACAAGCACGACCGGAAAGTCTCGACAGGTTCGTCTCTCGACCCATACTCTAAAAACAGACTAATATCTTATTTACAGGAACATATTGATTGTTTTTGCCTGGTCGCACGAAGAGATAGACGTGTCTACTGTGGCGATTCACGACAACATATCCTAGATTTCGTATATCATCTTAAAGTCGCCACATGGGGGCAAGATGGTATCAATAATCAAGACGTCCCACATAGCGGGGATGCGACACATCAGAAAAGGCATGTCTTCTAAGTTCTTTTCTATTTTCTCATACGAGTTTTTACCACAACGATTACTGACTTAAGCATCGGAGGGTCGTTGGCTAGCCAATGACCAACCTCTGACATTGTTTCATTGCAGATCGCATGACATAAGATTGCAAAGTCTACTACATGAACTTTAATCTCGTAAAGTCGCATTACATAAGTGTTCAGGTCTATGACTTGAATATTCTATCACAGGGGCATACGATTCAAGTTTCGTCGTACGATCTAGTCGTACGATCGTCTGGTCTAGCGATCCATGATCTAAGTTTCTTAGCTTAGACAAATTACGTGTTCTGAATAAATGCTTTGATCGCATGAACTTATGTTTGCCAATATAATCTTAAAGTATGAAAATCCTATGACTTATGTGCGAGTCTTGGTAATTACAATAGATGCCTAAGTCGCACGATTCCCTATTTGTTCCATACTTAACGGGTTTTCACAGCTGATATTATATCTATCTACGACATGTGTAAGTCGACATCGTACATGAGTTCGTTGAAAAAGCAAAATTTCATTCATAAACGAACGATTACATCTAAAAATAACTCGACCACCAACGGTCGAGCATTAAAAACTAAACAAACAAAATTCTCTAAGGATTAGAAGGAGCGTCAGCAGCAACCTTGCCCGAAGCTTCGCCCTAGAGGCCCTCGTCCGCAACCTCTTCTTCCTCAACCTCCTTCTCATCGTCGGAGTCGAGATCCCTGTCGGTCCCGACCTTGGCTAAGAAGAAGGCCATCTCATCAGTCGCGGACGCAAGGGGGTTCTTCCCCGACAAATGTTGCCGCATAATCGCCGCCCGAGCTGTTAGACGAGCAAGGGCAAAGGTAGACGCAACCTCATCTTTGAGCTCCCTCACCTCCTTCTCCAAGACCGCCACCTTGGACTTGGACTCCTCAACCTCTTTCTCCTTCATGTCCAAGGACGTTTGCATCCTGTCCAGCTCCTCTCTCTGATCTGCAATCACAAAGAAGGATTCCTTAAGACGAGAGTTCACGTCGTCCCTCGCGTGTCCGATAGCTTCCAACTCATTTAGGGCATCGTCAAGATGCACTGACATGTCCTCGACACGCGCCAGGGAGGACTTCTCCCTTGCCAATGCCACATCCTCTCTTTTAATGGCGGAGGACACTAGACCCTCGATCTTCATCGTCTTGGCCTGCAGGGCCAATGAAGACTGAAACGTCTGAAATACATATGAAAACTCGTTAGTAAAAACATACGACAACGACAATGACAACGACAACGACACCGACAATGATAACAAAAACGAAAAACAAAGTCTTGAAAGATAGACTTACCATAAACGCCATTCCAGCGACATAAGCCCCCGAGCTCTCGATAGAGCACCCGTTGAAACGCTCCCTGAAAGAGGGGAGCTGAAATTTATCCAAATAAGGGAACAAACTCGTCTCGTCCAGGACATTGTCCGTCATGAAATCCGTTGGCAACGTAAAGTTCACCATCGTTTCCTCTCCCGTCCGCGCACCCTTGCTCTTGTCGGCCGACGCGGGGCCTGACGCGGCAGCAGGAGACCCCATCGATTTCGCCGGATGCGCAGGATCGACGGGTGTCGTGTCGACTGTGTCGGAAGTCTTCTCAACAGATGCGGTCGACACCTTCGCCTTCTCAGGCGAGACGACTGTCGATGAGCCGCCCATCTTCAAAGACGGTTCCCTCCAGACGAACGTCCTCGTCCTCTTGAGGACTCCCAACCCAGTTGTCGGAGCCTCTTTTCTCTTAAAGACCCCCGACCCAGCTATCGAGGCTTCCTTCCTTCTTTCCCTCGCCTGGCGAGCCAATTCGGCTTGAGCCACCCTCTTAGCCATCACATACGACATTTTCGGCTGCGGCTGTTGGGATTCCTGTTGGGATTCTTGTTGAGATTCTCCTATGAAACGAAGAAAAAAGGACAATCAGGCGACTGAAACGATGGAAGAAGCATGTCGAACAAAGAAAGGTACACTTACCAGTCATCTCTACGACTCTACCACTATCGACTCTTCCTCCCTCCTTCTCTCCTCAGTCTCCTCTTCTTCTTTCTCTTCCTCCCTCCATCTCTCCTCAGTCTCTTCTTCTTCTTTCTCTTCCTCCTCTCGATCCCTTTGTAGCCTGTCGCTCAGAAAAATCGTGTCGTCATCCTCGTCAACCAAGTGACGTGTGACAAACGACTGTTCGTCAGGACTAATCTCCAAGAACTTCTCGATTTTAGTCTCAGAATCGTCGTCGGGCTTTACGGCGTCAAAACTAATATCTGAAAAGACAGAGAAAGAAGGTCAGTCGAAAAACAAAGCAATACAGACAACATAAAAAATGCTCGACCAGAGCCAAAATCTTACCCGCCATGTTCCATCCGGACCTAATCCAATCGCTGTCAGGGTCTAGTGTCGCTACCCGCACGAAGACGTACCTGGTCTTCCATTTGCGGTCGTTGACCGCAGTTTTCTGGACCAAGGTACGATCGCCCTTATGCTTTGAAAATAAGCTGTAGCGACGATATATGTCCGGCTTGACCTGGTAAGCGGTCAAGAGATCTTTTACGTTCGTCCGCGACTCCCAGTGTGAAGTAAGTCGCTCGATAACCTAAATTACACGCCAGATTTGGGGCATCAATTGCCCTAGCGACAGGTCGAACTCACATATAAACGCCTTAGCTAAAGGCGAATATGGCCAGTGGAATCCAATCTTGAAAGGGTACTCATATATTACGACATACCCCGCAGGGCACATCTCAGGCCGAATCTGACCGGCTTTGCTCACTGCGATCCCCGCAGGGATTCTCTCTAGATTCCTAAAGCTATCAAGATCATCTTGATCTTGAATGGCGCTCCTAGGTTCCGTCGACATCGATAAACCGGTTAACAAGATTTGACGCTCTAAAAAGCCCTAGATATCCCAGTTCTTCCTAGGTTTTCTAGCGATTGACTTACGACGCATACAAAGACTGGAAAGTCGTACCTTTTATAGGCGCTCTAAACCTCGAATCTCTAACAAGTCGAAGATCTCTCGCAAGTTTGGAAAAGATTCGGCGACGAATATCAAGCAAATCAAAGAAAATCTCTCTTAAAATCTCTCTGAAATCGTAAAAGGAAAAGATCCGTCGAAGGTCTCTATTTATGAAAATAGTCGTGTCAGGTCGAGCCTCTCGATATTCGACACGTGTCCTCACCTTTTCGAATGATCGACAGATCGTCGACACCTGGCAAATACAGCTGTTATGCACGATCACGCGTCAGCATGACGTCACGACCTTATCCCCTTTTTCGACTTCCCATTCAGTTAGAATTAGACCGATCCAGTTCCAAGGCAGCTGAAAAGGTTTTTTACACGTGTCACAACCCTAGACGTCCGACTAACATTCAAAATTCAAAATTTGAAATTGCTTTCTCATTTTAAATTTTGGGGGCAAACTGTTTGGGAAAAATTTCACCAGTCTCGACCACGACCAAAACTCTAAAGACATTTACTTTATTTCACTTATAAACAGAGTCAAAACGTAAACCCTTTGACCTTTGACCAAAGCTGAAATCTTACGTACCTCTCGACCTCGACCGTCATGTGGAAACACACGACCTCGGCCAACTAACATACGATTCTTCTGTTATGTTTTCGTCATTTAATGCAGGTTAAACGACATTTATGGCCAACGGACGAAACCGACAGAGCAATTATGAACATTAAACAACACAGACCGTTGCGACCGTTACTAGAGGAATTTATGGAGTCATTAAAGTCACGAAGATTATAAATACGAAGACAAAGTCACCATTAAGGGGGGATCATCGAATTCTAGAATCACACTGCGTACTCAAGAACATCCGAAGCAAAGAACTTCCTCTCAAGAGATCGCTCTCGACGCACGACTTACACTCTTGACCAACAGTCTTAGCACACGACACACTAGTTTTACATTCGATACACTTGTTATTTTTACATTTCAAGTCATTGGTATTGTAATCACTGTATCCCCGACACCTGAAACAAAGGACATCGCCCTGTTTGGCGATCATAGTGCAGCGACGGCTTCCACAGTCGTCCGCGGGTTTTTTCCTCGTTGAGGTTTTTCCCGCGTCACCAAAATCTTTGTCTCTTTTACATTTTCTGTCTTTAACGCACTGTTTTGTCGAACGATTCCTTTCTTTAGTTGTTAAGCTCCACAATCAACCTTAAGTTATCCATCTGGACGACTTTTGGCATTAACAACAGCCAAGGTCTAGTGATTAGAAACTACTCTTATAAGGTAAGCGTTCACTTGAACGTATGGGAACTAAATTTCGAGGACGAAATCTCTTTTAAGGCTGGGAGGATTGTAACACCCCAATATTTGAAAGGTGTCGATCTTTTAAGATAAATATGAAAATTAGAATTTTGGATTGAATTCTAGATTTTATGGTCTTGTTGGATGGAGAATCCAAATACGAATCCAACGGTCCTTTCCGGAGCGAAATCGAAGCTAAAACGAAGAAGTTATGGCCAAAACGGTGTTCGGTTCCTCCTCCGCGACTATGACACGTGTCAATGTCACTGGTCAATGTAGCGCCACGGAACAGAAGGTGGTTCGTTTTGGTAACTCTAGAGGTGTTTAGTTGGTTTTAAAGTGATGGTTGAGGTAAACTTCTCTTTTCTTCATCTAATAAATTAGGGTTTTGGTATTACTGGGGATTTTGATGGTTTATGTTGGGGGAAACAATTCTAAGTATTTGGGGATGATTATTTACGGTTTAAAACTTGTGGATCTAGGTTTTGGAAGATTTGGCTTGAAGATCCAAGTTTATTCAAAGAAGCTCAAGTTTGGGGAAAATCTAGATTTAACCTAAATCTAGCAAAGTGAGTTCAAGTTGATTTGTAAAAACATCGTACATGCCAAAATGTTCATTTTAAAATGTTTTTAAGTGTTTTACATGAAATTGTGCATTGTTGGGTTATTTGAATGATCTTGATTACTTGGGGTATTTTGTTTTATAAAACACCAACCTTTGGGATTTTTGGATAACTTAATAAAATAAGAATTAATGAAAGTGTTTTGATATTTAATGCATAATTGAAGGTTATCTAGTAAAAATACACTTTTAGTGTTTTGTTGGAAATATGCAATAATTTTATGTGGTGGTACGTTTTGAAGCATGAAAGTGTGGGTCATTGAGTTTTGGGTCATTTCCGACCTTATGAGCATTTTAGAAGCTGTAAACCTTTCGGTTTGAGAAAAGATGTAATTTGGGTATTTTGATGGATAAATCTTAAGTATTGTTATTTTAAATGATTTATCTTACGATTGTAAGTCTTTTGATATAAATGCACTTTGATGTATACTTTGGAAAATGAGGTGACTTAAATTAAGGATGTGTTGAGTAATACATGTCTATGGAGCATGTTTCGCATAAACGTGGGTTACATACGCCTTAATGCATTATTTGACTTTATGAGTGGTTAATTGGTTTTGGTTGAGCTTATGGCTTGGTTTATGACTTTATTGAGTCGTGAGGACATTTGTCCAGTTTTAATAATGTAATGTGGAGCTTTGGGTGTGAGTCACATTTACTGCATTTTATTCGGAGAGTACATGTTTTGAGTGTGTGTGTGTGTGTCATTCAAGTGGAGTCATGTACTTTTAGATTGTAATGCATTGGATCCATAGGCATGTAAGTCAGTCATATTTAATAGTGACGAGTCTTGATATTCTCACTTCGGGATTTATGCCTGAACTGGCGTTGTTGATGTCTCGTTTCTTTTATGGAGATGAACCGTTAAGGGTTGTACTTCGGGACTATGAGTTATTTGGTGTCTATCTCTTTGTGTACGAGGAGTGGACTATTGGAACGCATGGTTATATGCGGTATGCCGTTCGGGGCCACTAGTGAGTAGGAAATAAAGGACATTGAAGTCCTTGAGGTGTAACTCGTCTAGATTGGATAGGCAATATGGTCCCATAAGACCTTGAGGTGTAACTCGACGGAGTAGACAATAAAGGCATGTATATGGTTTGAGGTTGTGATGTCTTTATGGCATGAGAACTAAAACCGGGACTTGAGGTGTAATCCAATAACATCATAGGTGACCCCACTCATGTGTTCTCGTCACCTTGATAAATACGGGTCTCCGTCGTCATCGGAAGGTGTTGTTTGGGTATTTGTTTTATCCATGTTTTCGGTGACGTATTATATTTATATGGATTGCTTTCCATATTTTATGGGCTATGTATTATGCCTCATCTGTATTTGGGATGTTTTGAATAATAGAGATTTATTCATGTTTTTATGATTTTGGAAATCAAATATTGGTTCTTTTCAAGTGAGTTTGGGTTGAGTCAACTTTTAAGAATCGTTTTATATTGGAGCTTTCGTCACGGGATTTGTGTGCGTTGGAAAATGGGTGGTTTGCATTTAAAGAAATCATTTTTGGAACTCATGATTTAAATTGCACCTTTCTCGTCTTACGAATTATATAATCATGATAAAAACTCTTGAACTAACTAGGCGTTAGCCTAACCTTTTTATTTATCGGCATTTGCAACAGGTTCAGGTTGGGAATAGTTCTAGCGACACTGTGAAGAGATGAGTGCTAGTAGTGTGCTCGAGAAGTGATTTGCTTAGTGAAGTCTTCCGCATTTATTTCGGGATTAGCAACTTGTACTTGGGTTAAGTAACACCCGATATGGATTTAGTCTTTGTAGTAAGACTTGGGCTAGGAATTGTCTGAGGTTAATTATAGAACTTAATTTGAGATATTTCCGGTATTGGTTTATAAGAAGAAATTTTATTCTTTTTGGATGTATAATTGAAAATTTTAGTTAGTTGCTCCTCCCAAAATTTGAGGGTGTTACAACAACAGGTTCTTGTGTTCAGTTCCAGATTAAGATTGTTTCCAGGAAAACTCATGATTAGATGGTCTCGTCCTTATACCATTCACAAAGTCTACCCCTATGGGGTCGTATACTTGTTAAACCCTGAAAACAACAATTTGTTCAAAGTGAATGGCAAGAGAGTGAAACTCTACCATGATGCTGTAGCAATCCCAAAGCAATGCTCTGTTTATTTGGCTACAACCTGCTTAAAGCTTCATCATAATCCATGGATTCTTTGTAGTCCATAAATGTTTGTAAACATTCCTTTCTTTAAATTATAGTTTTAGTATCAAAAGCTTTGTTGGATTTATTTTTTGTCTTGCATCAATTTGCAATCAAGGAAAGAAACCTCTGGATGCTACATCATTTCTCCAGCATCCAAACCCTAGTTTTATTTTGAGCGGTAAAATTTAAAAAAGGTGGTTTGCATAAAATGGTATAGGAAAAAGGATGGTACAAGTGAGAGGAACCTTCTGTCAGTTTCATCATAACATGAAGCCCGCAATTTGTTCCAACCATTTTGCTTTTTAAAAGCGAATGTTCTTTCACCAAATACCATCATCTCAAATGTACTATATTTTTTAAAAATATGTACTTTCTCTTGACCCACCAGTTGTAACCGACATTAAAAGAGATAAGATCAAACAAAAAGTGGTTTTTAACCTTGTCCTAACTGACCCTTTATCTCCCTACAAGGAAACCACCCAAAACCTACTTTTGTCTCTCTCCTCTAAACCGCCTGAAACCACCCTTGTGCTCCAAACTACCGGAGAAATCCAAGAGAAATCGATGGCATGAGTCAAGCGTCCGGAGATTAGTGGTGATGATGATGAAAACCTCCCCACTCGTCGAAGCCTGCTAAGAAGGGCCATGGTTCGACCACCATCGAATTTTGGCTAACCAGAGACTGACCCTATAGCTTCCACCACCCAAATAGACGACCAATTTGTGGTTAAAACTCACACCATCGAACAAAAACCCCTCTGTTCCCGACACTCGCACCCCATTGTCGAGCAAAACCCCATTATCGAACAAAACCCCCTGTGTTCGAGTCCAATAAAACCCTGGTGAAGAAACTTCGACCAAACCTTCTATTGGGGAGTCTTCAAACCCCTCCAATCCTCAAGCAACCACTCCCGAGGGTTGCTCCTCTGGTCATTACCTATCTGTGGCTTATCACACCACCGAACCTACCAAGATTGCACCTTTAGTCGATTCCGATATGGCCGACTCTATGATTGAACCCTCTATTGTTGAACCATTGGTGGTTGAGCCTTCTATAGAGACAAATGAAAAAGGTCCTCAATCAGAGAAACCCCCTATACAAGAAGAAGAGGCATCTACCTCCGTCAAACTAAGCAAAGGCCAGGAGAAGGCCAGAAAGGCTCTGCCAGACCTCAATATTGATGCTGAACAAGAGGTATTTTCTGAGCTTGATGTCTTGGTAGAGGATTATTTCATCTTTGATGATGAACAAGAGTGAAATATCTTGCACACAACGTTATAACCCATAAGTTATATATTTACCATGGTTATTTGATGAACCACAAAATCTCTCTAATGTTCAACCAAACACAGTTTTGGATGAACTAGATTGGGGTGAAATGGACCCCTTGAAGATGGCAGACCGGTTTTGGAACAAGTTTGGTGTGGAAACTGTTTGGGCAAAATTTCACCAGTCTCGACCACGACCAAGGTAAGTAAAAGCACTCACTTCTGTTACTTCTGATAAGGTAAAATCATAGCACTTTATCCCCCGACTAAAGTTAAGATCAAAAGTTATTTACCTCACGACACTCGACCACGATGTCGTACGTTTCACACGATCGTCGCATAGAGCCATGCGACCTCGAGTAGCTAACGCGTGATACAACTGTTACGTTTGTTTAGTGTTTATTGCAGGAGTCAACGTCATTAATGGACAACGGCTATAACTGATGAAAGCCATTAACAGCACTAAAGACGACGTCCGTTACGACATCTATCAAAGTATTTAATGGGCCAATTAAAGCGCCCGAAGACTATAAATTCCAAGCTCAATCCTCAGTTCAAGGGACATCGAACAACAGACACAAACACTCGAACTCGAAAGAACACTTGAAGCACATAAATCGCTCTCAGAAGAATCGCTCTCGACGCACGACATCAGCGCACGACACACAGTTTAAACACACGACGCACATTGTTTTTACATTCGAAACACTTGTTACTTTACATTTCGAAGTCTTTCCTTCATTTGTATTGTAATCTCTGTACGATCGACGCCAGAAATACAAGGATATCGCCCCTGTTTGGCGACCATAGTGCAGCGACGACTTCCACAGTCGTCCGCGGGTTTTTTCCTCGTTGATGTTTTTCCCGCGTCACCAAATTCTCTGTCTCATTTACATTTTCGTCTTTGTCGCACGCTTTGTCAAAAGATTCTTTTCTTTAGTTGTTAAAGTCCACATCGACCTTAAGTTGTACTTTGGTGCGATTTTTGGCATTAACAGTTTGGCGCCATCCGTGGGACCCCATCTAGAGAAAATCTTCGCCAAACGTGCATCCTACTAACGGTTTCTTGTAGTCTTCTCTATTCCCTGTTTTAGGAAAATGGCAGCACCTGGAAATCAAGAGCATGTCATTGCCCAGATGTATCCGGAATTAGAGGTCGCGCGGAATCAAATCAATGCCATGGCCGAGCAGAGTCGCAGAGCAGCCGAGGAGATCGCACGGCTGAGAATCCCTTTGGTCCTCAGCATGGTCCAAGGCTGTTCGTTCAGAATCCAGGCCAAGGATCGTTTGGTCAAAATGGTCCTAAACCATTTGCGCATAATTCAGGTCCAGGATCAGGTCCATTCGCTCAGAATCAGCATCCAGGTCCGTTCGCTCAGAATCAACATCCAGGTCCGTTCATGCAGAACCAGCAGCCGGGGCCGTTCAACCCAAATCCCCAGTTCGGGACAGTTCCTCCTTAGTATATAAGGCCACCACCCATGCAGAATGGATCGCAGCCATTTCAGAATGGGTTGCAGCCATTTCAGTATGGGTCGCAGCCGTTTCAGAATGGATCGCAGCCATATTTTGTCCCTTTCAACGGGGACGCCAATGGCTCGTCGCATGGCAATGGCATCAGTTCAAGAGTCAATCCGCAGACAGGTATGCATCCTGATCCTAATGATCCCGTCGCCCAGCGACTGAAGATGCTAGAAGATCAGAATGAGCGCGTCTTGTCTTTGCTCGCCAAGCTGCCTGGGGCAGCCATGCCCATCGACGTCGAGCCTCAATCAGGATTTCAGGTGTCGCCCTTCATCGATGAGATCGCGACCATTGAGGTCCCAAAGAAATACAACGTCCCCGCCTTCACACCCAAATATTCGGGAGTGACCGATCCAACAGAGCAGTTCGCGCAATATAAGCAGCTCATGTGGACGATCTCAATCCCGCATATGTATTAGGAGGTCTATATGTGCAAGAGCTTCGGTGCGACTCTCACTGGTCCTACCCTCCAATGGTTGATCAATCTTAAACCCAAGTCCATCGGGTCGTTCGCCGAGTTGGTCAACCAATTCTCTCAGCAATTCGCCAGCAGTCGCAAGATGGAGAAGCAGACCAGTGATCTGTATTATGTCGTGCAGAAGACCAATGAGTCTATTCGAAGTTATTTCAATAGATTCAATGCGGAGATGATCAGTGTTCGCAATTGTGACGTCAAGACCGCAATTGAAGCTTATAAGCGTGGTCTGGACGATAGTTCGGGCTTATACATTGATCTGACCAAGTATCCCCCAGAAAATTTCGAAGACGCCCGAGCTCGAACCCTAGCGTATATGAGGGTAGAAGACGACGCTGCCTTTCGTCGCAAGCATACCGACGACAAAAGGTCATTGGGTGTAAAGAAGCCAGAGTTCAAAACAAAAGCAATTTCTATGGTAGAGCCCGCGCGCCAGATTTCAAATGTCCGATTCAAGACGAAAGCAGAAGCCAAGACCGTGATCAAATTTCCTCAGTACCCCAAGATATCCTCTTACGGATTCAAAGGGTCCACTAAAGATTTGGTTGAAGCTTTGAAGACCACTCAAGAGACCATCCGATGGCCAAAGAAATCCGATCAGGACGATGTTAAGAAAGATAAGTCAAAATGGTGCGACTTTCATGTCGACCATGGTCACGCGACAGATGATTGCATAGCTCTCAAAAAGGAACTAGCATATCATGTCCCGAAAGGAAATCTCAAAGATATCATCGATGATGTCGTTACTTCAGCTAGCGATCATCGACTGCCGACCCCAGAGCACGCAAAGGTCGTCAATTGCATCACTGGTGGTTCCGACGTGTGTGGTCTGACGTATTCCGCGGCCAAACGTCACGCCAATCAAGCACCTGACGATCGGCCTATTCCGCGTTCATCGAGACCAAAAGGAGATTTGGAATTGGAAGCTATGAAGATCATATTCGACCAAGACGACCTCGGTGACTCGTATCAAAAGCACCATGATGGGTTGATCATTCAACTCACGATTGGTAATTGTTTAACTCGACGAGTCTTGGTTGATGGGGGCAGTTCAGCGACCGTCATTTTCCTTAACACCATCAAAGCTATGGGAATCGATCGCTCAGAAATCACCCGACCATCGACGACCTTAGTTGGTTTCAATAGAGAAGCGACGAGCACCTATGGAGAGATCATCTTGCCGCTCTATGCCGGAGGAATCAACAAGCAGACCAAGTTCAGCGTCATCGATTGTGCGTCGACCTATAACATCATTTTAGGTCGACCATGGATCCATGAAATGAAAGCCGTTCCCTCGATGTATCATCAGACTCTGAAGTTCCCTACGCCGTGGGGAGTTCAAGAAATCAAAAGTGAGCCAAAAGTTGTTCGTGACTGCTATAAGACAACCCTAAAGCCGTGAAAGTAAGTTGTCCGACGGTCGCATGTCGAAGGTTAAGCATGACCGTAGGGTCTCGACAGGTTCGTCCTTCTATCCGTAATCTTAAAACTTATGCCTCTCCTACAGGATATGCTGACTATTTTTGCCCTGTCGCACGAAAACATGGTCGACATAGGCGTAGACGTTGTTTCTCGAGATTTCAGTGTCGATCCGTCATTTACAACCTACTCTCTCCTGAAAAGAATAGAATAATAAATGACAGGGGGCAAATCCTCCGTTAAATAAAGAAGAACTCGAAAAGGTACGACTCCTAATTCTCTTCTTTCATACGATTTTCTATCACAAACGATTACTGACTTAAGCATCGGAGGGTCGTTGGTTAGCCAACGACCAACCTTTAACATTGTTTTTTTGCAGAATCGCACGCCGATAATCGCTAAGTCTAAAACGACTTTAGTTTCGCAAAGTTGCACAACGTAAACGATCAGGTCTACGACTTGATCATCTTTCCACAGGGACACACGATTCGCAGTTCTTCGCACGACTTAGTCGTACGATCGCAAAGTCTAACGATTTTGCACTCTAAGTTCCTTAACTTTGAAAGATTTTCACCCTCTAAATGTATGCTTTGATCGCATGTGTTTATGTTTGTATACACGATTTAGAAGTCTTACGGCTTATGTTCTAAGTGTTGTGTTGAAATGGATGCCTAAGTCGCATGATTTACTGTGCAAATTCCATTGTATTTATTTACAAAATGTGCAAGACATGAGTTCAAAAGAAATTTAAATTTCATTCCCTGAATAATCCATCGTTTACATTCAAAATAACTCGACCACCAACGGTCGAGCAGCAGGAACTAAAATAAACAAAGGTATTTTCTAAGGCAAGGGAGGAGTATCGATCACATCCTTGCACGATGCCTCGCCCTGGAGATCTTCACCCGCCACTTCTTCCTCAACATCTTTCTCATCGTCAGAATAAAGGTCCCTCGCAGATCCGACGTCCTTCAAGTAAACGACGAGCTCCCCCGACGCCGAAGCAAGAGGGTCCTTCCCCAACATGTGTCGCCTCATAATCGCTTCCCTAGCGGTCAGACGAGCTATAGCAAAAACGGATTTACCCTCATCCTTAAGAACCTGCACTTCTCTCTCCAGACTCTCTACCTTGGACTTAGAATCCTCAGCTTCCTTTGTAATCGCAGCCAAGGATTCCTTAACTTTGTCCATCTCCTCCCTCTGATCGGCAACCATGGATAGAGACTGTGTCAAGCGATGATTGGCCTCGTCCTTTGCACGTCCGATGGCCTCTAGATGTTTCAGGGCGTCATCAAGACGTTTTGACAGAGCCTCTTCATGCTCTGCGGCGACCTTCGCCCTATCCAACGCCGTGTCTCTCATCTCATGGGCAGCGGACACTAAATCCTTGATTTTTTCCGTCTTAGCATGCAAAGCCAAGGAGGCTTGAAACGGCTGTAGAAACATAGACCAAGCATCGTTACTAGACATGCGACAACGTAAACAAAACACGTCTTGAAAGATAGACTTACCATGAACGCCAGACCGGCAACATGGGCCCCCGTCTCCTCGATAGGAAAACCCTCAAAACGCTCCCTGACGCCGCGTTCTCGAGTTTTAGAAGGAAAGAAAAGAAGAGAAAGGGAAGAGAAAGAAAAGAAAGGAAAGGAAAAGGGAGGAAATAAATATTTGTATTTGTGTTCTTGAGATTGAAGGAAAAGAAAGGAAGGAAGTGGAAAGAAAATAAATTTTCATGTTCTTGAGTAGGAGAGAAAGGAAAGGAAAGATGTTACTTTTACTAATATACCCTCATTTATTTCATAATGAAATGTAATTAATGGGTATATGTGTAATTTTATAAATATTTTTAATTCTTTTTATTTCATTTCTTTTCTTTCCTTCCGTTTCCTCCCACATTTGGGCGGAAAGTTTTGAGAGGAAAATTAGCAATATTTTCCTTCCCCTTCCTTTCTTTTCCCTCTTTAAAAAAACTCGAGAACACAACATTTTTTATTTTCCTCCTACTTTCCTCCCCTTTCCGTTCCTTTCCTTCGTAAAACAAACTCGAGAACACAGCGTGAAAGACGGGAGTAGATATTTCCCCAAATGAGGAAAGAGATTCGTCCCATCTAGGACATTCTCAATCATAAAGTCCGACGGCAACGTGAAATTAACCGTCGTGACCTTAGCCCCTCCCGTCGGATGATCCTTGCCCTTGTCGGCCGACGAAGGGTCCGACGTGGCAGACGGGGACTTCGCTGTTTCCGCCGGAGGCGCAGAACTGATAGGTGTCGCAACAATCGCATCGGAAGACGTCTTCCTGGGCGATGCGACTGTTGGTTCCTGTTTTGCTTGACAATGATGATTCTATCTAATAGTTCAAACAAGATATAATGCGGAAGCGTTTTTAACGAACTAAAAGATATAATAAGGTAGAAGAACACACAATATCAAATACGTAAAGTGTAAATAACACAGATAAATAGCTCAATAACCCACTGTATATTGATATTAATAGAACACCAAGAACACCGATGATATAACAAGAATTCTGTTCTAATGGTGTGTGTGTTGTCCAAAACTTAATAGAAGAACTAAACATGAGTCTTCTATTTATACTACTTCTAAAGGGGACAAGTTCTGGACAACAAGGACTGAAGGTACATAGACACTATTCAGGTACTGTTGCAGGTACAACGTTAATTAAATGCGGCGGCTTCTACTAAGGCTAAGACCCATCAGAGTTTGACACGTGGAGTTGTCAGGTCACGCCTTGTATGAATGATCTTCAGGATCTTCGTACAGCAGAAATCGTGAGAAGCACGATTGTCCTTGTATAGAGCTCTAGTCTTTTATACCACAGAGGCTCTGTCAAGTGTGATAGAGGCTCTGTGGCCTTGTCCGCATTGAAGAGTCTTCTAGCGATTCTTTACTTCGGTCTTCTCGGTTACTCGGCAGAGCCTTTGTTGAAGACTTCTATGCTTTGGTCTTCTCGGTGACTCGACAGAGCCTATATTGAAGACTTCTATACTTAGCCTATTTTTCAATACTTCTATAAACAGAAAGATTGGAGCTAACAATCCCCCCTAAGTATTAAAAAATAAAAATTGAAAAGTGCAAGGTTTTCTAGGCTAAGTACATAACAAGAGGTGAAATAAAATACCTCAAAAGATTTTACTTTTCTTTCATACAGAATTATGCCAAAGGCACTTACATTTGATTACATTTTGAAAGGAAAGATTTGCAGAGGTTGGTAGAGGATATCAGACGTTGGCGTCTTTGAAGTCGTTGAAACTTCTGTTGTCGAATCCTAATTCTCTAAGCTCTTGATAGAAACTGATGCAGAGGGTTCTGAAGTTGATTACTTGGTCGATGACCTCTATCAGTCTATCTGCGAGAGCTTGATTCATGAGCTCCGTTCCTCTATGCTCCACGAGGCTTGCTCTGAACTCTGTCAAAGTATTTGTTGCATACTTCTGACAGTCCATCTCTACGAACAGTCTAGACTTCCCAGAAGGATCTTGATAAACTAACCCAACTCTTGGAGATGTAATGATCGAGTTTGGTATGGCAGAGGATGGGCAGTCATTTTCTGGTGGTCGGAGATTTAGGTTTCTTACTCCGAGATCTCGTCCTAATTGGAAGTCGACAAGGATGTATTGCGTAAGTTTTTCTCGCATGGCTTTCCTGATCACCCTGTATGCCCTTCGAATTGCATCTGTAGTGAAGTTCTCTTTCGTCCATTTGAGAAGGGACTTAGATTTCTCAGATCAGCATCTGAGAATTGGGTCACGGTTCTGTCCTCCCTTTTGACCTTATAGATGTTGTAGGAAACCTTAGGAGTGGTTCTGGTTTGAGAAAACTTACAGTATATGACCTTGTCGATTTTGGACTCTGAGAAGACTTGGTGTTTTGGCTTGGGTGTTGTTCTTGTGAAGGTATTTTCGAGGTCAGCATGGAAGTTGGGATCTTGAATGGTTGGTGGCAGAAGATCTCTGGCACTTCTGTTGTACAGATATCTATATACCACCTCTTCCATCTGTTGTGGAGGTGCACCGGGTGGAGGCATGGGCAGAGATGGCTATGGCACTTTTTGAATCACAGAAGATGGGTATTTTGTATATGTTGTGGCCATAGTCCTTTAGCTGAGTTTTCATCCCTAGAACTTGGGAGCAACATCTAGCAGCAACAACATATTCAGCTTCTGCTGTAGATGTGGACACACAGTTTTGCTTCTTCGAAGTCCAGCTGACTAGTTTATCTCCCAGGAATTGACAGCTCCCAGAGGTGCTTTTTCGATCAAGCTTGCATCCTCCATAATCTGAATCTGTGTATGCCTTAAGACCAAAGCCAGAGTTCTTCGGATACCAGAACCCAAGATGTTTGGTCCCTTTAAGGTATCTGAAGATCCTCTTTACAGCAATATAGTGGGATTCCTTTGGGTTAGCTTGATATCTTGCACAGAGGCATGTGGCATAAATTATATCAGGCCTACTTGCTGTTAAGTATAATAGATACCCAATCATACCTTTGTAGAGCTTGCACTCTACAGATGTGCCATTTGGATCTGAGAATAATTTATTTCCAGTGGCCATTGGGGTCTTCATTACAGAGGCATCAGAGAGACTGCATTTTGAAAGTATGTCGGAGACATATTTAGCTTGATTTATAAAAATTCTCTCTAATGATTGTTTTACTTGAGTCCAAGGAAAAAGTTTAATTCTCCCATCATACTCATTTCAAACTCACTCTGCATGAGTTTTTCAAAATCTTTGCATTGTTGTGCATTTGTAGACCCAAAAATAATGTCATCCACATAAATTTGTACAAGCAGAATCTCATCACCTTTTCGTTTGTAAAACAAAGTAGTATCGGTTATACCTCTGTCGAATTCATTATTGAGAAGAAAGGTTGAAAGTCTTTCGTACCATGCTCTTGGAGCTTGTTTCAGTCCATACAGAGCTTTGTCGAGGTAGTACACGTATTTTGGGTACTTGGAACTTTCAAACCCTGGTGGCTGCTGGACATATACTTCTTCTTGGATTTCACCATTCAGAAAAGCAGATTTTACATCCATTTGAAAAACTTTGAAGCCTCTGTGGGCTGCGAAGGCTAAGAAAATTCTTATTGCTTCGAGCCGTGTGACATGGGCAAAAGTTTCATCGTAATCAATGCCTTCTTCTTGGGGATATCCCTTGGCCACTAATCTCGCGTTGTTTCTAATGACCACCCCATCCTCGTCCTTCTTGTTTCTGAAGACCTATTTTGTCCCTATTGCTTGTTTTCCTCGTGGCAGAGGTACTAGGGTCCATACTTTATTTCTCTCAAACTGTAGAAGCTCTTCTTGCATAGCATCTACCAAGTTTGGATCATCTAGGGCTTCAGAGATTCTTTTTGGCTCGATCACACTGATGAAATTTGTAAAGAAACAAAAATTAGCAGTGGCTGATCTTGTCTTGACCTTTTCAGAAGGGTCGCCGATTATAAGGCTTGGAGGATGGCTTTTCGTCCATTGTGTTGTTCTTGGAAGATGGTCATTTGAGTCATCAAGATGAACCTCTGTAGTTGCACACTGTGGTTCTGGTGCAACCTCTGTTGTAGATGGCACTTCTGTGATTGTGCTTAGTATTTCAGCTTGTGGGACTATAGGGATTGAAGTTGGAATTTAATCCTCTGAGGAAGTGGAGACTGAGTCTTCGTTTTCCTCTGGTATTGATTCCTCTGTAGTCGCCGGAGTAGGTATTTCAGGAGCCTCTGTGGTTGAGTCCTTGGTTGTATTATCTTCAGCTTCTGTTCGCTCCCCCTCAGCATGTGCATCTATATGATTCACAGAAGAGGATGAAGTATTTAATGGACAAGTTAGAGTTATACCTGACTCAGTCTGGTTTGCAGAAGAGGTTTCTCCAGAGGCTCTGACGGCTCCAGCAGAGGGATCAATTTCATCATGGAACATCTCTTCAAATAGAAGATTTAAGTCTTCTTCTCTTGTCTTTGAGATGCCAGAGGATTCCTTCTTTTGAAAAGAGTCGTCAAAAGACACATTGATGCTTTCTACAATGGTTCGTGACCGCAAAAGGTACACTCTGTAGGCCTTAGAGGTGGCAGAGTATCCAATGAACTTGCCTTCATTTGCTTTCACCTCAAACTTTCCTCTTGCTTCTCTATCATTTAAGACAAAGCACTTGCATCCAAATATATGAAAGAACTTGATGTTTGGTTGCCTTTTGTTGATCAAATGATACGGGGTCTTGATGTGCCTCTTTACAATGGTTGATCGATTTTGGGTGTAGCAAGCGGTTGATACTGCTTCTGCCCAAAAAGACATTGGTAATCCAGATGCTGTCAGCATAGTTCTTGCAGCCTCCACAAGCGTGCGGTTCTTTCGTTCAACCACGCCATTCTGTTGTGGGGTGCATGTAGCAGAGAAGTTCTGTGATATGCCTTCTTCTGTAAGATAGGCTTCAATGACAGAGTTTTTGAATTCTGTGCCATTGTCGCTTCTTAGTTTCTGAATCCTGCACTCATACAGAACTTGGATTCTTTTCATTAAATTTATCAGAATGTTTGGAACATCTGATTTCTTTCTGATAAATTCAACCCATGTAAATCTTGAATATTCATCGATCAAAACAAGTATATATTTCTTGCCACCTAGGCTTTGTGTAGCGATTGGACCGCAGCGGTCAACATGAAGCATGTACAGAGGCATAGGGCAAGATACATCAGTCTTGCCTTTATGGGAAGCTCTTTTGAGTTTTCCCATTTCGCAAGCAGAGCACAAATGATCTTTATTAAGTTAAACATTTGGCAGACCTTTGACTAGATCAAGTTTAACAAGCTTATCTAGAGTATAGAAGTTTAGGTGGCAGAACCTGTTATGCCATAACCAGGCTTCTTCGCTTTTACAAGCAACAAGGCAGAGCTTGTCTTCCTTGTTCTTGGCACAGAAGTTCATGAGGTAAAGATCGCCTCTTCGTTCGGCTCGCAGAAGTTCGACTCCTGTGTTGTAACATCCCCAGTCCACCGTACACGATATTGTCCGCTTTGCGCATACCCTCTGCATAACAGCATGCCGGTACCGCTCACGGTTTTGTTCCTGCCCGCATACGCATACGCGGGACGCACCCAGACCGCACCTTGTGACAGGCAAAAGGTCTCATGCAAGGAAGGTATCCATCCACCCTTATAAGGAGGACTTCGTTCCCCCTCCTAGCCGATGTGGGATCTCACAATCCACCCACCTAAGTGGGATCAGCGTCCTCGCTGACACATCGACCCGGTGACCGTCTCTGATACCATTCTGTAACATCCCCAGTCCACCGTACACGATATTGTCCGCTTTGCGCATACCCTCTACATAACAGCATGCCGGTACCGCTCACGGTTTTGTTCCTGCCCGCACACGCATACGCGGGATGCACCCAGACCGCACCTTGTGACAGGCAAAAGGCCTCATGCAAGGAAGGTATCCATCCACCCTTATAAGGAGGACTTCGTTCCCCCTCCTAGCCGATGTGGGATCTCACATGTGTCCTCACCTTGTAGAGAGTAGAAGGTTCTTTTGAACATTACGTCGAAACCCGTATCGCAGAGTTGGCTTACACTGAGAAGATTGTGCTTTAGGCCATCCACATATGCAACTTTGCATACGGTTATGTTTTCCTTCTTGATGACTTCGTAGCCTTTTATATACCCCTTCTTGTTGTCACCGAAGGTGACAGATCCTCCATCGAATTTATCTTAATAGAAGGATAGTAGACCTCTGTCGCCAGTCATGTGCCCCGAGCATCCGGAGTCAAGATACTAGATTGGCACATACTGCTTCTACAAGACAATCAGAGAGTTTTAGGTACCCATATCCAAATGGGTCCAGCTTTGTTAGGGGTCTTCAAGTTTGCCTTAGCATTCTTGGGTTTGGTTTTATCTTCTTTTGAAGAGCCATTTTTTTTCTTCTTACCCTTGAATTTAGCATTCTTTTTGGGTACAGAGATGAAACATTGTGGACTTGAGAAGTGTTGATTTAATCGATACATGAGATCAAAACAATGACAATAATGAATGTGCGAAGAGATTTGCTTGAACTTTTCATTGAAAACATTAAATGGGGGCACAGAGGCATTACATTCTATCCTAACATTTGACTTCCTATTACAAGAAGACCTATGTAGGATAGTTTGTTGTTTGCAAAATCCTTTGTTGAGAGTAGCCTTCTGTAGACCCCTTCTGTGGTGAACTTCTGCAGGTTTCACTGTCACAGAAGAAAAAGAATTGTTATTTTCAGCCCATTTACCCTTATGTTAACATGTTAGTTTTTCTTTAATAGGCCTTAAGGGTTTTGAAGTCTTTGAACTTGTTGAATTTTGAGAGGACGTTTTCTTTTGTTTTTTGATTTTCTCAAGCTCAAGAGAGGTTTTGTCTTGTATACACATGTCCAAGAAATCTGGACAGATAGGAACTCTTGTGATTTTCCCCTTGGGAGGAATAGTTCTGTTAAGAACTCCAGAGGGTAGTTTAAAATCCTCTGAGTCACAAGGTACTATCTCTGACTTAGAGTCAGTCTCAAATTCATCAGAGGATGAATCGTCCTCATATACAGAGGTTGAGTCACTTAGTTCTCTTTCGACGGAGGCTGGACTTTCAGAGCATGTGCCATACTCGCTTTCTTCCTTTCTTTCATGGATATCTTCTAAGGTAACAGAAGTTTTCATCAAGGTTTCCTCAGAGAGATTTTGGCCATTATTGAAAGTACTGGGGTATTCATAAAAGTTGTTTTCACCGATTTCCAATAATTCCTTTTTAGAAATATGAGTTAGTTTTTCTTCTGTTGAAGCAGGCAAGAACTCAGGTGCCTCTGCCGATAGTTTCTTCTCAGAATCTATAATGCAGACAAAGGCAACCTGGGATTGAGTCTCGGGTTCACCAAACTTAAAGATTCCTATCTGATCTTGTGTTTTCAGATATTTCTTAGGTTTGGAGGCTCTTTTGACAGAGGCTGATGATGGTAGATCTGTGTTTTCAAACTACACATTTACCATCTTCAGAGGTTTCCTTCTGTGAGGTTCACCAGAGACTTTTCACCTTTTGCTTATAGAGAGTAAATTTGGAAAACCGGGTTTTCTTGTACTTCCAATATGAAATAGAGATGACAGAGACTTGTTTCTTTTGTTTCCGGTGTATGGATCTATATCACAGAAGCCAATTCCCTGTCTCCCTATTTGTGTATTAATTTTCTCGTACACCTTCTGTGCATCTTGATATTTCTTAATTAACATATCTCTTCTGAGTAAATCTTGACAAATGACTTCTCTTTCCTTTTGAAAATAATTTTTAAGAGCTAGAATATTCATTCTGTCTTTCTCAATGTCCATAAGTTCTTTAGATTTTGCTTTTAAGGCAGAGTTAAGTTCAGAAATCTTTTCTTTCAAAGGATTTAGGTGTTTTGTCCAGTTTGTTTCAATTTCTTCCTTTTCTTGAAAGATTTTAGCCTTTTCTTGAGTGAGAAGTCTAGCTTCTCTCTCAAAGAAGGTAAGCTTCTTCTGAACACTTTCGCAGGTCTTTTTAAGTTCTGTGTATTCAATGTTCAGTTTAAGCAAATCAGTTTCTGCATGATTAGTGTAAGAGTCAGAAGTGGATACCTCACTATCGGAGTCGGAGCTGACCTTTGCCATGCCACAGAACAGGGCATTCTTCTTTTCTCCTTCGTCAGAGGATGTATCTGATTGCCAGTTTTCTTGATTTACCATGAGTGACTTCTGAGCATAATATTCTGCTTTCTTTTTGTAGAAAGCATAATCCCTCTGAGGGCGGTTTGATTTGCTCCTGCATTCATTGGCGTAGTGGCCTGGCTTACCGCAATTGTAACATCCTTGGTTATGTGGAGCGTTGCCAGCTTTGTCGTCTGACCTCTGTCGGTCACCACCCCTATCATTCCTTTCATTCGCCCTCTTTTGGTCGACACCTCTGTCGTTCTTGTCATTTGACCCTTCTCTTCCACGATCATCTCTTCCGTAGCGTTCATTACCAGACTTGTTCTGATATCCTCTGTTGAATTCCCTTGTCAAAAGTGCTAACGATTTAGCTATAGAGGCCATAGTTGCCTCCTCTTCTTCCACCACCTCCTCCTCTTCACTATCAACGATCAAGATTTTCTTGTTCTTTTCTGTCTTTTCTTCCACAGCTTTCTCCTTCTTCGGCTTCTCTTTTGCTTCTGTAGCCTTACTAACCAGCGCAAGAGGTGCACTGATTTGAGCTTTTGCTTGTGCAATCTGAGGCTCTTGGGCTGCCAACGTTCCATAGAGATCTGACAGAGTCCAGGAGTCTAAGTCCTTATTTGTTTGCAGAGACATAGACAACTGGAGCCATTCTTTATTGAGACTCTTTAGGAACATGACATTGTTCTCCTCAGAAGTTCTGTGGATTCCGATCTTCTTGCACTTGTTGATTAGAGAGTTGAACCGATCATATGTTGTCTGCAGAGTTTCGGTCGGCAGAGCTTTGAATGCGTAGTATTCATTGATGCATTGGGCTATGCGGTTCTTCTGAGTTTTGGCCCCACCTTCCAGTTGTTTTTCTAGTTCCTTCCACATATCGTATGCAGATTCACACGCATCTAGGGATTGGAAGAGGTCATTTGGGATGGCCATAATCAGAAGTCTCTTAGTCTTCTGAGCAACTTCATATTTTGCCCAATCAGGGTCTGACCAGTTGTCTTTGGTCTTTGGTTTCTCGTGCTCAGGGATTTCTGGAGTGTCGTCTGTGGCAGGTACACGGGGTACTGTGATCATTGGTACGAAAGGAGGATTGTTGATATAGTAGACGAGTTCTTTGTCAGTACCCTCGAAGAAGTGAATCATTCGTATCTTCCACTGAGGGTACTCATCTCGGAGTAGTGTGGGTGGCTTGGTTAAAGAACCAACGGTGAAGAAGTTGTTTGTGTTTGTCATTTTGAAAGAGGTTGAGAAATCCAGAAATTAGGGTATGCACAGTAAACTTTCAGAAGATGAAGTGGATGTTTCGAATGGTGTTTATAAGCTTAAAACCTTTGAACAATGCACTAAAATGGAGATTTAACCGTAGTAACAGACTGTAAGTTTACCAAAGTCGAACAGGTCGAGAATGGCAGAAAAACATAGACTGTTTTGAAATAAGTGAAGAACAGGTTAAAATTACTCCAGGTTTCTACCAAAAATCATTGTAAGTGAGGATCTCTTGATATAGAAAATCAAGAACCGCTCTGATACCAATTGTTGGTTCCTGTTTTGCTTGACAATGATGATTCTATCTAATAGTTCAAACAAGATATAATGCGGAAGTGTTTTTAACGAACTAAAAGATATAATAAGGTAGAAGAACACACAATATCAAATACGTAAAGTGTAAATAACACAGATAAATAGCTCAATAACCCACTGTATATTGATATGAATAGAACACCAAGAACACCGATGATATAACAAGAATTCTGTTCTAATGGTGTGTGTGTTGTCCAAAACTTAATAGAAGAACTCAACATGAGTCTTCTATTTATACTACTTCTAAAGGGGACAAGTTCTGGACAACAAGGACTGAAGGTACAAAGACACTATTCAGGTACTATTGCAGGTACAACGTTAATTAAATGCGCCGACTTCTACTATAGCTAAGACCCATCAGAGTTTGACACGTGGAGTTGTCAGGTCACGCCTTGTACGAATGATCTTCAGGATCTTCGTACAGCAGAAACCATGAGAAGCACGATTGTCCTTGTATAGAGCTCTAGTCTTTTATACCACAGAGGCTCTGTCAAGTGTGACAGAGGCTCTGTGGCCTTGTCCGCATTGAAGAGTCTTTTGGCGATTCTTTACTTCGGTCTTCTCGGTTACTCGGCAGAGCCTCTGTCGAAGACTTCTATGCTTCGGTCTTCTCGGTGACTCGGCAGAGCCTCTGTTGAAGACTTCTATACTTAGCATATTTTTCAATACTTCTATAAACAGAAAGATTGGAGCTAACAGCGACCTTCGCCTTCTCAGGCGTAACAACTCTAGACGAGTCGTGAACCCCCGAAGACGATTCCCTTGGGATCGTTGTCCTCGCCTTCTTCGGAACCTCAGGGCCACTGGACAAGCTCCTTAGCCTCCTTTCCTTGCCCTTGCGAGCAAGCTCAAGCTCAGCTGCAATTTTAGCAGAGACGGTCGACACCTTGGGTCGTGATTCCCCTGGAAACCAGAAAAAAGAAGAAATGTTATAAAAGAAGAAGATTCAACAGAAAGAAAAAGTGCACTTACCAGTCATCTCTCTTTCTTCCTTCGGCTCCTCTTCTTCCTCCTTACGTTTCTCCTCTTGATTCTCTCCCAAGTAGACCACGTCTTCGTCCTCGTCCACCAAATGTCATGTGACGAACGACCGCTCGTCGGCAATGTACGCCAGAAATTTGTCGATTTTGGCCTGAGAGTTGGCGTAAGGCTTCACGTCCTCAAACTTTATGGTTGTCGACATATAAGAAGCAAGTTAAACAGCAAGCAGAAAACGCGGACGACATACGTCAATGAAATAGCAAAGCTCACCCGACGTATTCCAGCCGGTCCTAATCCAATCGCTCTCAGAGTCAAGGGTCGACTTACGCACAAATATATACCGAGTCTTCCATTTACGATCGTTCACAGCGGTCCCTAGGACCAAAGAACGATCGCCCTTATACCTAAAATATAAGCTACAGCGATGACACCCATCCTTCTTGGCTTGATAAGCCAAAAGGAGGTCGCGTACGTTCATGGGAGACTCCCATTTCTTAGTGAGACGCTCTATCACTTGTACGACTCACCAAAACTGGGGCATTAATTGGCTTGGTGCTAAGTCGAATTCTAACATAAAGGCTTTAGCAAGAGGCGAGTAAGGCCATTCGAAACCTATTTTAAAAGGGTATTCGTATATTACGATATTCCCCTCGGGACACTCGTTTGATCGAATCTGACCTGAGCAGATCAATTCAACCCACGCAGGGTCTTTAGCAAAGCTTCTAAAATCATCAAGGTCCGACTGTTCTTGAACAGTACTCTCGGGATTCATCGACATTCTGAAAAAACTTAAGAAATCGAAGAAATCGTACCTTATATTTATAGGTGCTCTAAACCTCAGAAAATCCTAATTGAGTCGAAGATTCTTGCAGGATCGGAAAAACAACAAGGAAATCAAGGGGAAATCTCTGTGTAAAACTTTTCGAAATCGTAAACCAAAATAGACCCATCGTGGTCTCTATTTATAAAAAACGATCATATCAGGTCGAATCCCATGATGGTCGACACGCGTCCCGTCTTTTCGTATAACCACGCAGATCGCTGACACCTGGCCATGACAGCTGCTAAGCACTATCGAACGTCAGCATGACGTCTCGATCCTATCTCCTCTTCGACTTCCCTCTCTAGTTTGAATTGAACCAGTCTAGTCCCAAAGTAACTAGAGTACCTTTCGACACGTGTCATAGTTTTATGCGTCCGACTGACAAAATTTAAAATTTGAATTTAGCATTCTACTTTCAAATTTTGGGGGCAAACTGTTTGGGCAAAATTTCACCAGTCTCGACCACGACCAAGGTAAGTAAAAGCACTCACTTCTGTTACTTCTGATAAGGTAAAATCATAGCACTTTATCCCCCGACTAAAGTTAAGATCAAAAGTTATTTACCTCACGACACTTGACCACGATGTCGTACGTTTCACATGATCGTCGCATAGAGCCATGCGACCTCGACTAGCTAACGCGTGATACAACTGTTACGTTTGTTTAGTGTTTATTGCAGGAGTCAACCTCATTAATGGACAACGGCTATAACTGATGAAAGCCATTAACAACACTAAAGACGACGTCCGTTACGACAGCTATCGAAGTATTTAATGAGCTAATTAAAGCGCCCGAAGACTATAAATTCCAAGCTCAATCCTCAGTTCAAGGGACATCGAACAACAGACACAAACACTCTAACTCGAAAGAACACTTGAAGCACATAAATCGCTCTCAGAAGAATCGCTCTCGACGCACGACATCAGCGCACGACACACAGTTTAAACACACGACGCACATTGTTTTTACATTCGAAACACTTGTTACTTTACATTTCGAAGTGTTTCCTTCATTTGTATTGTAATCTCTGTACGATCGACGCCAGAAACACAAGGATATCGCCCCTGTTTGGCGACCATAGTGTAGCGACGACTTCCACAGTCGTCCGCGGGTTTTTTCCTCGTTGACGTTTTTCCCGCGTCACCAAATTCTCTGTCTCATTTACATTTTCGTCTTTGTCGCACGCTTTGTCAAAAGATTCTTTTCTTTAGTTGTTAAAGTCCACATCGACCTTAAGTTGTACTTTGGTGCGATTTTTGGCATTAACAGAAACCACAAAGACCATTGATGTTGTATCATCCAAACAACATCAACAGAATGAAATAGAGAACCCTAATGTGGAAACACCTAACCAATCTAGAGGGGAGGCAGCCTCAGTTCCATAAAAAAGAAAGGCCTCAGATTATGTGGATATCACATATAGTAACCCTGCAGGTTCCAGCCCTCCAAAGAAGAAAGGAACACAGGGGAGGCAAAAGACTATTGCATCTAAACCCCAAGAGCAAATAAACCAAAGCCTTTACATGGAAGTCCAATGCTGGAGCATCCACACAGCAACCTGAGGCAAGCACATCTAGGCCACACATCATTCCTAGGCCTGATAAACCAAATGATGGGTTCAGTTATCAAAAGGCCAAGACGTTATTTGACAAATTGAAGAAGAAGGGTGCACTAATGGATAAGGGTTTTGACTCAAAGAGCTTGCAAGAGTTTGACTTTATCAAGAAGGTGGTTGAAGAGCAAGGTTGGGCAAACTTCTGTAGTGTAAGTCATTCTTAAAACCTGACTCTCATTAGAGAGTTTTATTTTGAGCTCCCTTTATGCAATTCCACTGTGGTGACTGTAAGAGGTTTGGGCCTCACTTTCACAAATGAGGCCATTAACAGTCTTTTAGGCATTACCACACCTACCACCACAGAGTATGACACTATCCTGAATATTTTGATTGATTTAAAAAGATTCCCTCTGATGACTGTTTGACTTGGAGTCCTAGGAAGAAGTTTAATTCTCCCATCATACTCATCTCAAACTCACTCTGCATGAGTTTCTCAAAATCAATGTAATAATTTGCATTAGTAGAGCCAAAAATAATGTCGTCCACATATATTTGGACAAGTAGAATCTCATCACCTTCTCTTTTATAGAACAAAGTTGTATCGGTAGTACCTCTTTCGAATTCATTATCAAAGAGAAAGGTTGAAAGGCGTTCATACCATGCTCTTGGGGGCCTGTTTGAGTCCATACAGAGCGTTATCTAGATAGTAGACATGGTCTGGGTACTTAGCACTTTCGAACCCTGGTGGTTGTTGGACATATACTTCTTCTTGAATCTGTCCGTTTAGAAAGGCAGATTTGACGTCCATTTGAAATACCTTGAAACCTCGATGGGCTGCGAAAGCTAAGAAGATTCTTATTGCTTCGAGCCATGTGACAGGGGCAAAGGTCTCATCGTAGTAAATCCCTTCTGCCTGACAGTATCCCTTAGCCACCAGTCTTGCCTTGTTTCTGATGACCACTCCATCCTCATCCTTCTTGTTTCTGAAGACCCATTTAGTCCCTATAGCTGTTTTCCCTCTTGGCAGATGAACAAGGGTCCAAACATTAATTCTATCAAATTGGAGAATCTCTTCTTGCATTACTTCCACCCAATTTGGATCTTCCAGGGCTTCAGAAACTCTCTTAGGCTCGATCACACTGATAAAATTTGTGAAGAAACAAAAATTAGCAGTTGCTGATCTTATCTTAACATTATCAGAAGGATTGCCTATGATTTGGCTCTGAGGATGTTCTTTTGTCCACTTAGACATTCTTGGAAGATGATCATTTATTGCATCGAGTTAAACTTCTGTTGTTGCGCATGATGGTTCTGGTGCAACTTCTGTGGTTGATGTTACTTATGTGCTTGTACTTGGGGTTTCAGCTTGAGGTATCTCAATAAGAGTAGGTACTGAATCCTCTGAAGAGGTTGTGTTGATCCAAACCCTCAGTGATTTGATAATGACCCTCTCTTTTATACTTAGTGAAAATTGTAAGTAAACAATATGTATCAGAGTTTCACTATCGCTGATAAGTACTAAGATCTTACAGTACCACTGATAGGAACTCTCACTCTTTAGATTAAACATTCAGCGAACACTGTTCACCATAATACTCTGAGTCTGTTCAGTACTTATGGTGATCGCTGATAAGTTAGTTGTTTACTTATGATCCCTGAAGACAAGTTTCACGTCAACATATGTTCTACGTTGAAGTCAAAGATCAAGCTCAAGAACCAGCGACAAGTCTCCTAATGAACTGATGCGGATCAGCGAAGACTCAGATTTGTCCACTCAACGTGAAGTATCTAGTACAAGACTTTAGCTATCGCTGAATTCTATTATTCGCTGATAAAGAATGATAGATCACTGAATCAACGAAAAGCTGATCACAAAGTCCTCCGTACAAAGTACTTTTTGTCTTATCCACCCTTGCACGTCTCCGTACGATATGTCAGAAAAAGAACCTCCTTATTGTCTGAAATCGTACAACCACTCTGATACTACACTGTTCAAACATGCGGCTACTAAGGTTGTCAACAAAGGTCAATGACATGCAACCATTCAGCTGCTGCCACGTGTAAAGTGTAAACTGCAATGCATTAAATGCATGCAGTATATAAGATGATGAACTCACTTCTTTTTGAAGTAACTTGCTAACTCTGGACAAGTTCATCCTTCTTATCTTGAGATAGGCTTTTATTAGTAATTTCCTTCTCTTTCTTAGTGCAAGAAACTTAGTGTTCCAACTTGTTTAGATTTAGGTTTATCCTTAATCTTGTTTCCGCAACAAGCTGTAAATTGTTAATGATTTATCAATAAACAATTTAAAAAAGTAAAATCTGTGTGTTTGTATTCAACCCCCCCTTCTACAAACTTGTATAACCCTTCGGGACCAACAAGTGGTATCAGAGCAGATTTGTTTAATCTCATAAACAAGATCTAATCTATACTAAGATTTCTCTTCCTTGCTATTTCTGAAAATGGCTACCAACACAAACACAAATTATATCGACAATGGTTCTCTTGCAAAACCCCCTAGATTCTCCAGAGATAATTTTAATCTATGGAAAAATAGGATGACTCTCTTCCTAGAAGGTGTAGACCCTACTATGCCTTATTATCTTGAAAATGGCCCATTTATTCCTGTAAGAATTGATGCCGCAGTACCAGCCGCTGAGAATAGACCTGCTATTCCAGAAAGGCTGGTACCCAAAGAAGTTCATACGTGGACTGACGAAGATAAGAAGAAAGTGGCTATCGACACCAAAGCCAGATCCATACTATCCATGGCTCTTCCTGACGAAGTCTACCATTCCGTCATGAACCTGAAATCCTCAAAAGCCATGTAGGACACAATCTATGTTTAGTATGAAGGTACTATTGAAGTCCAGGACTCTTGAAAGATCAACCTGGTAAGACAGTATGAAAGTTTCATTTGTGGTAAGAATGAGACTCTCTCTGAAGTTCACCAACGTTTTAATTGCTTAATAATAGATCTGAAAATTGTTGGTAAGGAATATTCTAACTTTGAAGTGCTGACAAAGTTTCTAGAATGTTTACCTGAAAGCTGGGACAGTTATTCTATGTGTCTCAAGCTGTTAAAGGATCTAAGATCAATGACCCTTGCTACCTTATATGGCACGATGCTGAATCATGAGCAATCAAGCCATCTTAATAAGAATCTTGTAAAAGATTCCAAAAGCACCCCTGTTGCTTTAATCTCAGAGGAACCCTCTACTCAGCGACCCTCGGTCACTATCACTGAGTTAGAGAGTAACTCTGAAAGGTCATCAGATTCTGACTCTTCAAATGATGATGAATCTTTGGCTCTCCTAACTAAAAAGTTCAGGAGATTCGCCAAAAAGAAAATGTTCAGAAAGAACAAACCTCTTTCTATAACTGATAAGCCAAGATCATCAGCTACTGTTGATAAGGCTACTGCTACTTGTTTTAACTGCGAAAAGATTGGACATTTCGCTAACGAGTGCAGGTCTAAGAAAGTATCGAGAAACTCAGCGTTTTCCAAGAAATCCTTTATTCCCAGGAATAAAGATGACAAATATGCTAAGCTGAAAGAAAAGAATGTGAAGCTGAAAAGCTTCAAGAAGAAAGGCAAAGGCCTGATGGTTTACGATTGGGCTGCCTCTGAAGAAGAAGAATCATCATCTGACTCTGAAGATGATGAAGCCAATCTCTGTCTTATGGCAAAGATTGAAGATGAGGAAGAAAGTTCAGACATTCCCTCTACTTCAACCTCTGCAATTCAGGTATCACCTTCCTTCTTTACAAATATTGCAAATATTGATGAAGCTGATAGTCTCCGTAAAATCGATCTCTTGACTAGAAGTTTATATGAAGCCATGAATGGCAAAACTATAGTCGAAAACCAAAACCTTGATCTCGCTGAACAGCTTAAAAACTGTCACCTTCAAATAGAAAAGCTTTCTAAAATTGAAGAAGATTTTAAAGATCAAGTGCATTTAAATCAGCTAGTCAAAATCGAACGAGCAGAAGCTATAGCTGCATTGAAAGCTGAAAAAGCTATTGTTGAAGGATGGTGTAATTCTTCAACAAAGATCACTGAGATAATTAAATCTCAGATACCCCTGAGTGATAAACGTGGTATCGGTTACAAATATGAAACTCAAGAACCAACCACTGATCGTTCCATGCTCTTATTTGGAACATTCGTATCCTCAGTCGCTGATACTTCATCCTCTCAGTGTTCCTCGTCCAGATCACCTATCCCTGAGGAAATTTCTACCTCTTCAAAAGGTAAAGAGAAAATGGTTTATCCAAAACCTACCTCTGTCTTTAAAGATAAAGGTAAAGGAATTTCTTTTAACCAAAATCCTCAGAAGAGTACTTTAGTACCAAAGCTGAATGCTTCTAAAGCTTTAGTGATTTATTCCTCTGGATCAAGGAATCAGATCTCTGGATCTACTCAGCGTGGGTCTATTCAGCGATCTACTCCTAGACTCAGAGTGGATGTCCTTGGTAAGAAAACTGAAGAACTAAACGTTCCTCCCATTTCGAAAGCCAAAAGCTTATTTGGTGCTGGTCCTTCTAATTCTAAATCAAAAGCTAAGCATTCAAATGGTCCTAGAACTAATTTTAGTTATTGGAAATGTTATCACTGTGGACTTACTAATCATATTGCTAGTAAGTGCCCCTCAGCCACCAAAGCTGAAAAGATAGCTAAGGTGAAGATTGCCCCCAAGGCAAAGAAGACCACTGAGGTTAAGAAATTAACCAAAGTGAAGACTGACAAAACTGAATCTTCAAATGCTGCGAAGATTGCTGAACCTTCCATTCCAACTACTTCCACTGACAAACGTGTACACATGGTTAAGTGGGTACCCAAGAAAAACTAATCTTCCTTTGTGATGCAGGTTGAGAAGGGTATCTGGTATCTCGATAGCGGATGCTCTAGACACATGACTGGAAAGAAAAGCCTGCTCGCTGAATACAAGGAAGAGAAGGGTCCCTCTGTGACTTTCAGTGGAAATGGAAAAGGACATACCCGAGGGTTTGGTGTACTCTCTAATGGTACAACTACCTTCAGAAGAGTCGCATATGTTGAAGGGCTGAAGCATAATCTTTTAAGCATCAGTCAGCTTTGCGACAAGGATAACAAAGTAATCTTTACTAAGGAATCCTTCTTTGTCACTGACAAAAAGGAGAAGATAGCTCTCAGCGGTTATCGCTTGGAAAATGTTTATGTAATAAACATGGACTCAACAACCACTGAGAACTCATGTTTCTTCTCAAAAGCCTCATCTGATGTCAACTGGCTATGGCATAAGAGGCTCTCTCATCTGAATTTCAAGACACTGAACACTCTTTCTTCAAAAGAGTTAGTCACTAGTCTACCTCAACACTCATACGTCAAAGAGTCTTTATGTTCAGCGTGTGAGAAAGGGAAGCAGACCAAAGCAAGCTTTAAGTCAAAGCAAGTCTCCTCAGTGTCGTCTCCTCTACAACTACTCCATATGGATTTGTTTGGCCCTGTTAACAAATAATCCATCGCTGGAAAGAAATATATACTGGTCATAGTTGATGAATTCTCTCGCTATACATAGGTTATGTTTCTCCATTCCAAGAGTGACACCCCTGAAGAACTCATCACCTTTGTTCGGAAGATGGAAACCCTGAACAATTTGACCATTCGCTCAATAAGGAGTGATCATGGGACTGAATTCAAAAACAGTTCTCTTGATTCCTTCTTTGAGAGTAAGGGTATTTCTCACAACTTTTCTTCAGTGAGAACACCGCAACAAAATGGAGTCGCTGAAAGAAGAAATAGAACAATTATTGAAGCTGCACGTTCAATGCTCATCGATTCTCACCTGCCTACTCAGTTTTGGGCAGAAGCTGTCAACACCGGTTGTTTTACGCAAAACAGTCCGCTGATAGTCAAAAGATTCAATAAAACAGTCTATGAACTTTTTCATGGGAGAAAGCCTTCAATCAGCTTTCTTCACATCTTTGGATGTCAGTGTTTCATACTGAACAACAGAGATGCCCTTGGAAAGTTTGATCCTAAGGCTGATGATAGAATCTTTCTTGGATACTCCTCAGTCTCCAAAGCCTTCAGAGTCTTCAATCGAAGAAGACAAACTGTTGAAGAAACAATTCATGTCACGTTTGACGAATCCCGTTCATCGAACTCTAAACCGTCCGCTGATACCGAAGAACTGAATCAATGGATGTTTTCTCATCTTGGTGATTCAGAAGATATTCCCACTACTCGTGCTCATACAGTTGAAGATGATGGTCCTACTATCATTCCAAATATGCAGAATAGTGAAGCTGAAACATCATGGGTCTCAGCTGTTCCTATAAACACTATACCTGCTTCTGAACCAAATGTCTCAGACATTCCATCTACTTCTCAGCAATCAGTGAATATAATGACAACTGCATCCATTCCTCTCTTGGCTGATACTCCAGACATCGCTGAAGCTTCATCTTCAGCTCCTCCAGTTCAAGTTGAGTCAGCGTCTCACGCCCCGGCTCAGCGATGGACTGTAAATCACCCAATTGATCAAATTCTTGGTGATCCAAACGCTGGTATTCAGACTCGATGAAGTGCAGGTAATATTTGTTTATTTGTTAATTTTATTTCTCTAACTGAACCAAAGAATGTAGATGATGCCCTCAAAGATCCAAACTGGGTCAGCGCCATGCAAGAAGAGCTGACTGAATTCGAAAGAAACAAAGTTTGGAAACTTGTTCGAAGACCAACTGACAAAACAGTGATAGGCACTAAATGGGTCTATCGAAACAAGTTGGACGAACATGGAACTGTTACCCGCAACAAGGCTCGTCTTGTTGCTCAGGGATATAGACAAGAGGAAGGCATAGGTTATGACGAAACATTTACTCCAGTAGCAAGATTAGAATCTATTCGTCTATTATTAGCATATGCTGTACACAAAGACTTCAAAGTATATCAGATGGATGTTAAGTCAGCGTTTCTAAATGGAAAGCTGAATGAAGAAGTCTATGTGGAACAACCTCCAGGATTCTCAGATCCTAAGCGTCCAGGTTATGTTTATAAACTGGATAAGGCACTTTATGGCTTAAAGCAAGCTCCACGTGCATGGTATGACACTTTTTCTACTTATCTCCATATTGAACAATTTGAGCGAGGTAAAATCGACAAAACTCTATTTTTCAGGAAAGTAAAAGGTCATATCATTCTTGTTCAGATATATGTTGATGACATTATATTTGGCTCTACTAACCCTGATCTTTGTACTCGTTTCGCTGATAGAATGAAAGATGAGTATAAAATGAGCATGATGGGAGAACTAACATATTTCCTTGGTCTTCAGATAAAGCAAAATAAAAAAGGAACTTTCATTAATCAGGGAAAGTATGTTAAAGATATGCTGAAGAAATTCGACTTAACTGAAAGTTCAGCTATGAAAACCCCTATGACACCACCGCTGACACTAGACAAGGATTTAAAAGGAGTTCCTGTTATTGTCACGCTGTACCGTGGGATGATTGGCTCACTGTTGTATCTTACAGCTAGCCGACCCGATATTGTGTATGCAACATGTTTGTGTGCACGATATCAAGCTGAACCTAAGATATCTCATATGAAAGCTGTAAAGAGAATTTTTCGATACCTTAAGGGTACAACGAATCTAGGTCTTTGGTATCCCAAAGACTCAGGATTCGATCTAATTGCCTATTCAGATAGTGATTTTGTAGGTTGCAGAATGGATAGGAAAAGCACCACAGGAGGATGTCAGCTCCTGGGTGGAAAGCTGGTAAGTTGGACAAGTAAAAAGCAAAAACTCAGTATCCACCTCCACAGCTGAAGCTGAGTATGTAGCCGCTGGAAGCTGTTGTTCTCAGGTCTTGTGGATGAGAAATCAACTACTGGACTATGACCTTCAGCTCTCAAATATTCCAATCTATTGCGACAGCACAAGTGCCATCGCTATAGCCAATAATCCAGTGCTACACTCAAAGACAAAACACATCGAAATCAGGTATCACTTTATCAGAGATCATGTGATGAATGGTGATATAGAACTTCACTTTATCCCAACTGATTATTAGTTAGCTGATCTGTTCACCAAACCTCTTGATGAGACAAGGTTCAACTTTCTCATCAGCGAGCTTGGAATGCTGAACTTTGAAGAGTAAAATCTTCAGCGGTTCACATTTGATCAGCGATAGGATAAAATAAACTTGTATAACCCATTCTATCATATTCTCTCTGAATAAACGTGATTCGCTGACATCAAGGTATGTTTCTCTCTCTGACAAATCGCATGTAAATGCAAGATTTCAAAACAAATTACATCGTTGAATACCTCTTCCTTATCAGCGATACTTTGAAATTTCTAAAACCAACACTGATATTTCTATTAAGTGCTTCATGATTTCAAAAGTGTCCCTGAGTTTTTCAAAACCTCAGAGACATCCAAGAATATGAAAGGACAGTTGTGACGTCATTGCAACGGATAAGCCCCGGCACGTCCTTCTTTCTGACACACGTTTGCACGTTTCGTTTACTCGCCAATCAAATGCAAACACGTGTCCGTGTCATGATGAAAATCTTTTCCCGCTCAAGATTTTTTCTCACTCTAATCTCTATATAAACTTATTCTGGGTTTATATTTTTCTTTTACGCGAACTTCTTCTCCAAGCTAAATGAAATGGACAAAAATTCGAACCATCTTATTGGAAAACTCTTTCCACATTAAGATTATTCTTATTTGTTAATCTTTGGTTGAACTGATAATACAGAAAATGCCATCTTCTGACATTTCCAAGAACACCATCGCTGAGAACACTGCTGCTAATAACACTGCTGAGGAAGTGAAAATCCTCAAGGCTCCTCAGGTCAAGTTCTCTCTTGATAAACTGGATTGGACTAAGGTAAATAAACTCTATGCGCTTCTCGAGTTTCCTCCTCGAAAGCAAGTCACACATCTAGATGATGCTATGAAATACCTGAAGAACCGTTCCATCTCCACAGCCCTGACCATAACACCTCCTGCACATCAGCTACTGCTATCCCAATTCTGGTACTCTGCCAGACACTCTCAGCTACCTTCAGCCAAAGACCCCTAAAAAACAATTGACTGCATCCTCTGCGACACTGACTATGGCACAATGAAGATTACACCTGCCATCATTCGCAAAGCCCTCAGCCTTCCCATCGCAACCAAAGAAAAACCCTTCGTTCCCCTCCCTGACCACAAGAAAAACTCAGACAGGGAAGCCATCATTGCATTCTTCGATGCAATGGGCTATGTATGGGAAACGGGAAGGGACAAGAAGCCCGAGAAGAAGCTGACCCTCATCAAGAAATCCAAAATGCCCAGCGAGATGAATTTCATCTTCGCTCATTTAATCAGCTGCATGATTGCCAAGTCCGGCTCCTCTGACCAAGCCGCTCAGCCTCAGCAAGCAATGGGATATGCATTGCTGAAAGGTCTACATATAGACTGGGCATCGATTATCTATGATGACCTGGTACTCCGAGTGGACTCCATCGCTGACAGATCTCCATGGGTTCCCTATCCTCGATTCATCAGCGCCGTATTCTAAAAAGGCCTGAAGGACAGCTACCCAACAGAGGGTGACCTGAAACTCTCTCAGGTTGGCCCTAAGGTACTCGACTTCAAACCGGTGGAAAATGAGGTACGTCTTTCTACTCTTCTAACTCTTCTAAATCCTACTTCTTCTACTTCTGCAGCTCCTTCAGCGGACAAACCCACCACTGATACTCCAGCTGCAACCTCCATTCCTTCTCTAAAAAGGAAACACTCTGAAACCCAACTTGGTTCCAAAAGAACTAAGAAAACCAAGGAGCAACCCCAGCAATCTATTGCTAAAGACTCCTCAGCTCCTTTTGATGGGCTGATGGAAAGTTTAGTGGTACGCTCTGCCACAGCTGAACAAGCCACCCATTCTATTCCAACTTCAGCGTCTCCAAACGCTGAGGTTACAAACTTGGAATCTACCCAACCTCCTTCAGTCTCTCAAAAGACTGATGAAGCGATTCTCAGCGAATCCAACACTGAACTCAGTACCCAAACTCCATTCTTATCATTCGCTTCTCCCTCTACTCATTTGGACTCTACTCCAGTTATCACTGACACACCTGTCATTCCTCCAGAAGCTAAAGAAAATACTCTTCAAGGAGTGATGGGCATAGGACCTGCAGAGATGACCATACGTCCACGCACTTTAGCTGAAGACATGGAACTTTTCTCAAGAACCCGAGATTTTGATGAATTCACCAATCCTCCTGCAGGTATACACCAACCCCTATACACTGTTACTAAACCCCAAACTTCTGAGCTTTCCTCTGTTCACAAGTTCTTATATGTTACAGGTCCTAATTTGAGAGACATCAACGCCTCTCTGAAGATAATAGAGACGACGCTGACAGGTCTCACTACTACTCTTTCCGACAACTCTTCAGCTGTAACAAACGCTTGAGAGAATCTTACAAAGCTGACAACTGTCGTCGAAAAGAATGCCTCCAAAGCTGACCTGGAGAAGGTTGATAAATCACTCACCGACTTCGCCAAAGTTCTCTCTGATATCTACACAGACTACCTCGACATCAAGAAATTAGTTGACACCATGTCCAGCGAGGTCACAACGCTGAAGACATCAGTTGGCACACTCGAAGGTGATATGTCTGCTGTAAAGGCTGATGTCAGTTCAGTAAAAACTGACATGAGTTCTGTGAAGACCGATGTCAATACGATGAAGAATGACATCACTTCCATTCAGACTTTGTTGCAGCAGATCCTGACCAACACGACCGCCACTGCACCTGCCCCTGCACCTCCATCTTTTACTACGGCGGATCGTGCTGAACTCGTGAAGATCAATCCTGGTATTTCTGGTCTATGAAACAGATTATCAGCGATTGAAATCTGTGTGGGAATCCCTGGCCAAGAAGACAGGGAAACAACACAAGCTGCTGAATCATCATATTCCTCCCCCACTCATCATGAAAAAGAGGGGGAGAAGAGCGCTTAAGACCTTTCGAAGAGCGCTGAAGACCTTTCCCATGATGAATCTATCAGGGGAGAGAAGATTGAAGACCTCACCTTTACTGAAGAAGGTGAGAAGACAACTGAAGCAGCCACTGGACCTCAGGGAGATGAACACCTTGAGGGAACCGAGAAGCTTACCTCTGTATCTGAGGGGGAGCAACTCGAAGAAGAAGCTGAAGAAACTGAGTCTGAAGCTGAAGATGAAGAAGCCATCGACTTGTCTGATGATGAACCATCCTCTTCTCCAAAGAATGATGATGATGAAGATGATGATGATGACTCTTTTATCATCAATCCTGCTCAGAGAACTATAGCTCTTAAAGGGATTCAGATAAATGAACCTACAGGGGAGCGGACAAAGACAAAGCCATCAGCATCTGAAGCTGACAAGGGCAAAGTAAAAAGTGTCGCTGAAGATGAAAATATGATAATCTTGCTTAAAAAGCCGGTTTGTCAGGTACATTAACCTCTTCCTTACTCCACATCCCTCCTCTATACACATTATCAGTTCTACACTCCACAAACCTCCATACACTTTTTCCCATTCTTTCTATCTCTGTTCTACCCAAGTTCTTACTAGTAAGATCGCTGTGTTTCAGCTACTCCTCTCCCCTGTTTGAGGATATCGCTGAAGTTCCCACAGCTGCGACCTCATCAATAATCCCAGCTCCCATCGCTGAAGAAATAATCCCGGTCTTAGATTTGATCTCTGAGACTGATGAACCTGAAGAACAGATGCTCTCTCACAAAAACAGACCTTCTTTGGCTCCTCAAAAGCTAAGTGAAGAGGAACAAGAAAAGAGAGATGAAATGATCAAGAGACTCGAAGATCAGCGAATCATTCTGAAGCGTGATCAACTTCCTTCGGTTCCTCCAAAGTTCAGAATTTCCCAAAAGGAATACTAGGAACACCTCAGAGCTGAACGCCTAATCGCTGAAAGAAAGGAAGCTGAAGAAAAAGACAGAGAATACGCCATCCAGCTTACTCAACGATCAGTAAAAGACCCCAAGCTGAAAAGAGCTCCCATTGATGTTCAACGTCAGCTATGGGATGATGCTCAAAAGATCGTTAGAGAAAAGACTAAGGTCTCTGATACGACTTTGGAATGGTCTAAAGAAATGCTGAACTATCGATCTAGACCATCCAAAATCATCAAAGTAAACATCGGAGGTAGACTATACGCAGACGTTCCTGTTGTTGAAGTGGATGTATATAGAGAAGACAAAACCAAGCAAACCTTCTATGCTGCTACCTTAGAAAAGTTTGGTCTCTCTGAATGGTTAGAAACAAAATTAGCCATTCAGGGATCGCGCTCAAAGTTCAAAAGCCATGTCGAGAAGATCTTAAACAAACAAATCGACATGGTTTCCTCTGCTGTGGATATTCCTCCTTCTACTCTTCTTCCTCCTCAACAAAGAAAAGTCTCTGCTAAGGAAAAGAAAGTCTTAGACTCAGGTCCTCCTATACGGAATGAAACAGGTATTGGTTTCTCTCGTGCTGAAGTTCTTGGCCCTGATGCTGATCTCTCAGCGCTCGACACCTCCCTACCACCTGGAGAAACTTTCATTCCTGGCACATTCGTAAGTGATCCCTATGGTATATTCTTTCTAGACTACTATGGAAATCATTACTTTCAACGTATCTCTGATCTCCACATCGCTCCCATCGAACAACTCAGAGATCTCATATACTGGTGTGAAGTCAGACGCGACATCAAAGCTAGACACCTGAAGCCCTTGATTTTTGAAGAAGCTCTGAAGAAAAAGAATCAAGGAGTAGATGTCCCTGACGGGATGATTCCCACATCAAAGACCCTCGATGAACTTCTCATCAAGGAAGAACCTTTTGACGGATAGGATTGCCTTGTAATTCTTTCTATCCTTATCTGTCTACATCTTTTGTACTTGTAATTTTATTCGCTGTACTTGTTATTTTTCCTTTTCCCTCTGTAATCTTTACAAAGTTTAAAGAAAAATTTCAGCGAACGTACTTTACTCCATCAGTACAGAAAAGATCCCAGAAAACAGTAAAAGGGACAAATATTTTATGAGTTCTTTTTATCCTTATGTTTTCATTAAATAGCAATTTTCTCTGTTGCTGTGTCATAATCAAATAGGGGGAGATTGTTCATCCAAACCCTCAGTGATTTGATAATGACCCTCTCTTTTATACTTAGTGAAAATTGTAAGTAAACAATATGTATCAGAGTTTCACTATCGCTGATAAGTACTAAGATCTTACAGTACCGCTGATAGGAACTCTCACTCTTTAGATTAAACATTCAGCGAACACTATTCACCATAATACTCTGAGTCTGTTCAGTACTTATGGTGATCGCTGATAAGTTAGTTGTTTACTTATGATCCCTGAAGACAAGTTTCACGTCAACATAGGTTCTACGCTGAAGTCAAAGATCAAGCTCAAGAACCAGCGACAAGTCTCCTTATGAACTGATGCGGATCAACGAAGACTCAGATTTGTCCACTCAACGTGAAGTATCAAGTACAAGACTTTAGCTATCGCTGAATTCTATTATTCGCTGATAAAGAATGATAGATCACTGAATCAACGAAAAGTTGATCACAAAGTCCTCCGTACAAAGTACTTTTTGTCTTATCCACCCTTGCACGTCTCCGTACGATATGTCAGAAAAAGAACCTCCTTATTGTCTGAAATCGTACAACCACTCTGATACTACACTGTTCAAACATGCGGCTACTAAGGTTGTCAACAAAGGTCAATGACATGCAACCATTCAGCTGTTGCCACGTGTAAAGTGTAAACTGCAATGCATTAAATGCATGCAGTATATAAGATGATGAACTCACTTCTTTTTGAAGTAACTTGCTAACTCTGGACAAGTTCATCCTTCTTATCTTGAGATAGGCTTTTATTAGTAATTTCCTTCTCTTTCTTAGTGCAAGAAACTTAGTGTTCCAACTTGTTTAGATTTAGGTTTATCCTTAATCTTGTTTCCGCAACAAGCTGTAAATTGTTAATGATTTATCAATAAACAATTTAGAAAAGTAAAATCTGTGTGTTTGTATTCAACCCCCCCTTCTACAAACTTGTATAACCCTTCGGGACCAACATGTTGAGATAGAATCCTCATTCTCCTCTGGTGTTAATTCCTCTATTGTCACAGTATTTGGTATTTCCGACGCCTATGTTGTAGAGTCATTGTTCACATTATCCTTTGCTTGCTCCCCCTCGACACTTGTATCCGCACAATTAATAGAAGAGGGTGAAAAATTTGAGGGACCAGTAAGGGATATACCATGATTTGTCTGGTCAGCAGAGGAATCAACATTTCTTCAAATAGCAGGTTTAGCTCTGCTTCTCTTGATTTGGAAACGCCAGAGGTTTCTTTGTTTAGCCCGAGTTCTGAACTAATTTGCTGAGAAGTCTTTTGGAAAGAGTCGTCAAAAGAAACATTAATGCTTTCCACTATTGATCGGGTCCGCAGAACGTAGACTTTGTAGGCCTTGGAAGTGGCAGAGTACCCAATACATTTGCCTTCTTCTGCCTTGCTGTCAAACTTTTCTCGAGTTTCTCTGTCGTTGAGGACGAAGCATTTACACCCGAATACATGAAAGAACTTGATATTGGGCTTTCTCTGGTTGATCAGTTGGTATGGTGTCTTGATGTGTCTTTTCACCACTGTTGATCGATTCTGGGTAAAGCATGCGGTTGAAATAGCTTCTGCCCAGAAAGCTATGGGTAATCCAGATGTTGTGAGCATGGTTCTTGCAGCCTCCACAAGCGTGCGATTTTTGCGTTCGACTACGCCATTTTGTTGTGGAGTGCGTGCGGCAGAGAAGTTTTGTGAGATACCTTCTTCTGTAAGGTAAGCTTCATTGACAGAGTTTTTGAATTCTGTTCCATTGTCGCTCTTAGCTTCTGTACCCTGCACTCATAAAGAACCTGAATTCTTTTCATTAGATTAATCAAGATGTTTAGAACATCTGACTTCTTTCGGACAAATTATACCCATGTATATCTTGAGAATTCATCGACCAACACTAGCATATATTTCTTTCCACCTAGGCTCTGTGTAGCAATGGGACCGCTGAGGTCAACATGAAGCATGTACAGAGGCCTAGTGCAAGACACATCAGATTTGCCTTTATGGAAGCTCTTTTGAGTTTTCCCATTTCACAGGTAGAACATAAATGGTCTTTGTTAAATTTAACATTAGGCAGACCTTTTACCAGATCAAGTTTTACCAGTTTATCCAGAGTGTGGAAGTTTAGATGGCAGAACCTGTTGTGCCACAACCATGTTTCTTCGTTCTTGCATGAGATAAGACAGAGCTTGTCATCTTTGTTCTTGGACTTAAAGTTCATAAGGTACAGATCGCCTCTTATTTCGGCTCGCAGAAGCTCTACTTCTGTGTCTTCCTCGAGTAGAGAGCAATAAGTTCTTTTGAACTTTACATCAAAACCTGTGTCATAAAGTTGGCTTACACTTAGAAGGTTGTGCTTGAGGCCATCCACATATGCAACTTTGCACCCGATTATATCTTCTTTCTTGATGACTCCATAGCCTCAAATGTACCCTTTTTTGTTGTCTCCAAAGGTTACATATCCTCCTCCAAGTTTGTCTTTGTATGAGGATAGCAAACCTTTGTCGCCAGTCATATGCCTCGAGCACCCGGAGTCTAGGTACCAGATGGGCACATACTGCTTCTGCAACAAGATTAGAGAGATTTAGGTACCCATTTCCAAATGGGTCCAGTTTTGTTAGGGGTTTTAAGGTTGTCTTAGCATCCTTTGGTTTGGGTTTAACTTATTTTGAAGAACCATTTTGTTTCTTTTTACCCTTGAATTTTGCATTCTTTGCTTTGGGTTTAGAGAGGAAACAGTGAGGACCGGAGAAGTGTTGATTCAATTGATACATAAGTTCAAAGCAATGACAGTAATCGACATGTGAAGAAATTTTCTTAAACCTTTCATTAAAAACGTTGAACATGGGTACAGAGGCTTTATGTTTACAATTTCTCCTAGCATCAGACTTTCTATTACAAAAAGACCTATCTAGGCTAGATTTAGTTTTTGAAAAATCTCTCTTTGGAGTAGCCTTCTGTTGTACCCATCTTCTGTCGTGAACCTCTGCCGATTTCACTGTCACTGAAGAAAAAGAATTGTTATTTTCAATCCATTTCCCTTTTTGTTGCCAAGTTAGTTTTTCTTGAGTTGGCCTTAATGGTTTTGAACCTTTTGAGTTTTGAGAGGCCTTTTCTTTTTGTTCTTTAATTTTCTCAAGCTCGAGAGACGTTTTTGCTTGTATACACATATCCAGAAAGTCTGGGCAGATAGGAACACTTGTGAATCTCTCCTTTGGAGATATAGTTCTGTTAAGAATGCCAGAGGGAAGCTTAAATCCCTCTGATTCACAAGGAACTATCTCTGAGTCGTCAGAATCAGTCTCAGATTCGACAGAGGTTGGGTCATCCTCGTATTCAGAGGATGGACCACAAGAGTCTCTGTCGTCAGAGGCTGGACTTTCTGTGCATGTGTCATACTCACTTTCTTCCTTGCTTTTGGGAATATCTTCTAAAACTTCGGAAGTGTTCACCGAGATTTCATCACAGAGATCTCGTTTGACAGAGAGTGTATCAAGATTTTCGTAGAAGTTGTTTTTACCAATTTCCTTCAACTCGTTTTCAGAAATATGTTGCAATTTTTCTTCTGTAGAAGCAGACACAAAATCAGGTGCCTCTGCAGATAGCTCCTTTTCAGAATCTATAGTGCATACAAAAGCAACCTGAGTCTGACTTTTTGGGTCACCAAACTTGAAGATTCCTATCTGATCCTGAGTTTTCAGATATTTCTTTAGTTTGGAGTCTCTTTTGACAGAGTCTGAGGGTGACAAATCTGTGTTTTGATACCACACATTGATCATCTTGTTGGTCCCAAAGGGGTTATACAAGTTTGTAGAAGGGGGGGGGGGGGGTGAATACAAACACACGATTTTTATCTTTCTAAATTGTTTATTGATATATATCAAACAATTTAATTTACAGTTTATTGCGGAACAAGATTAAGGAATAAACCTAATCTAAACAAACTATAAGAACACTAAGATTTCTTGCACTAGAAATAGAGATTAAGAAAATAAGAATACTAAGGAGAGTATTATTTTCACACAGTAAGTTCAGCGAGAGAGGAATGGCCAATCTTCAAGGAATGAAGTAGGGTTTCCTTTATATACTGCATGCATTTAATGCACAAAAGTACACCTTTACACGTGGCAGCCTCTGGTTGGTTGCATGATTTGACTTCAGTAGACAACCTAGTAGCCGCATGATGAACAGTGTAGAATTAGAGTTGGTTGTACGATTTTGGACAAAAGGGATGTCCGTTCTGACAAAATCGTACGGAGGCATGCAAGGGGATAAGACAAAAGTTGCTTGTAGAGGAGGCTTCATGATCAGCGTTTGCTGAATGATTATTTTTCAGCGAATGATAAAGTTCAGTGTTCGTTGAAGTCTTCTACTTGAAACTTCACGTTGAGTGGACAAGTCTTGGCTTCGCTGATATCCGCATCAGGTCACTAGTAGACTTAGTCGCTGGTTCCTTTGGCTTGATCTTCGACTTCAGCGTAGAACATAATTGACGTGAATCTTGTCTTCAGGGATCATAAGTAAACAACATAAGTTATCAGCAATCATCAGTGAGACTGAACAGGCTCAGGGCTCACTGATGAACAGTGTTCGCTGAATGCATAAATTTAAAGCGTATGTTTCCATCAGCGATACTAAACAGACTTAGTATATTTTATTTGATGGTAAAACACTGATACATATTGTCTACTTACCATTTTCACTAAGTGTTTCTCAGAGTCATTATCAAATCACTGAGGGTTTGGATCAACAATCTCCCCCTATTTGATGATGACACAGCAATAAGAGAAAATTGCTAAGTGTAAAAACATAAGGATAAAAAGGACTCATAAAATATTTGTCCCATTTACTGTTTTCAGGGATCTTTTTAAGTACTGATGGAGTAAAGTACATTCACTGAAAATTTTCATTAACTTCGTAGAGATTACAAGGGGAAGTGGAAAAATTACAAGTACAGTGAATTAAAATTTACAAGTACAAAAAGTTACAAGCTGATAAAAGATAGAATAATTACAAAAGGAATCCTATCAGCTATTCAGGTTCATTCTTGGCAAGAAGTTCATCAAGTGTATTTGTTTCAGGGACCATCCAATCAGGGACTTTCACTCCATGTTCCTTTCTTTTCTTGGCTTCTTTGTAGATCAAGGGCTTCATGAAATGTCCGAGTAGGTCTTCTCTGAATCCACACCAGTAGATGAGATCTCTAAGTTGTTCGATAGGAGTGATGGCTAGCTCAAAGATGCATTGAAAACATTTGCGTCCGGTGTAGTCAATGAAGAAAATGCCATAAGGTTCACTGAGAACCTTTCCAGGGATAAAATCCTCACCAGGGGTAGGGAGACATCGAGAGCCGATAGATCAGGATCAGGGCCAAGGACAGCTTCTCGTGAGAAATCGATGTCGGTTTCATTTCGGATAGGAGGACCTAAAGCTGAGGGTTTCTTCTTTATCTTTACAACAGGCCTTCTATTTTGAACTAGAGGAGGAGGAGGGATATCAATGGCTGATGTTACCAAGTCGATCTGCTTGTTCAGAGCTTTCTCGATAAAGGATTTGTAATTTGAGCGCGACCGCTGAATGGCTATCCGCATCTCCAACCATTTAGAGAAACCAAGCTGATCAAGCCACGATGTGTAGATGGTTGCCTTGTGACCATTCTCTCTGATAATCTGAATGTCAATGATAGGAACGTCGTTGAGCGTCCTTCCCCTGATGTTGATTGTTTTGATTCTGGACGCATGGTGTCGGAAATGACATTTCTCCTTGCACCAAGTTACAGTGGAATCAGAGACCTTGGTTTTCTCTTCTCTGATCTTCTTAGCGTCGTTCCAGAGATTTCGCTGAATAGAGATAGGAACCTTCTTGAAGGCAGGGTCCTTGACTGAACGTTGAACGAGTTCTAAGGCATATTCTTTATCTTTTTCTTCAGCCTTCTTTCGTTCAGCCAGGAGTTTTTCAGCTTTGAAAGACTCAGCGATTTCCCGAGTAGATAAGAGATTCAGGTGAGGAGGGACAATCCGCTGATCTTCTAGTCTTTGAATCATCAGTGCTCTTTTTATTTTTACATCTTCACTTGGTATTTAAGGAACCAAGGAAGGTCTTT